>CM055898.1:50488462-50978387 GCA_029582155.1 Panopea generosa
GTCATATATACACTACATGTTGCACATAGAAGAAGAAGAAGAACAACAGCTTTGTTTGTAATTCAAATTGTAGCTATCCAAACTTTTTAATTGACTCTTAAATCATTGTCTTTTTTATTGAATCAAAAGCTAATTTGCAAAACAAAATTAGATACTTATATTTGTGTCGTCATAAAAATACCAGGTCGATGTACAGCAAACAAACCGTGGCATTGTTTACGGTTGTTCTTATGCCTCTGTACGAACTAACATGTGAGAACATGCAAATTTAGTCTTCCGGATGGGGTACAAAACTGAGGTCTCTGGTTACTTGTACCTGGCGTGCATATTAAACCGAGGTCCCTGGTATCTGTTAATTGTACCTGGCGTGCATATTAAACCGAAGTACCTGGTATCTGTTACTTCCACCGACGTGCATATTAAACCAAGAACTCTGGTATAGGTTACTTGTAATCACCGGAACGAGGTCCCTGGTATCTGTTACTTGCACCCGACGTGCATATTAAACCAAGGTCTCTGGTATTGGTTACTTGTACCCGACGTGAATATTAAACCAATGTCTCTGATATTGGTTACTTGCAATCACCGAAACGAGGTCCTTGGTATCGGTTACTTGCTCCCGACGTGCATATTAAACCAAGGTCTCTGGTATTGGTTACTTGCAATCACTGAAATGAGGTCCCCAGTATCGGTTACTTGCACCCGGCGTGCATATCAAACCAAGGTCTCTGTTATTGGTTACTTGCAATCACCGAAACGTGGTCCCTAGTATCGGTTACTTGCACCCGACGTGCATATCAAACCAAGGTCTCTGTTATTGGTTACTTGCAATCACCGAAACGAGGTTCCCAGTATCGGTTATTTGCATTCGCCTAACCGAGGCCCCTGTACCCACCGTGCATATTAAACCGAGGCATCTGGTATCGATGACCTTACAAAAAAATACAATGATGGAAGGAATGTATATATGTTTGAGGGCCTCAAAGAAGATTGACTTGTTCAAATAAGTTCTTTTGTTAAATAAATGTTTTATTATTATTATTATTATTATTATTATTATTATTATTATTATTATAATCAGGTTCGGCATGAAAAATAAAACAAGAACTCGGCAGAGCCTCGTCTTAGATTTTTTCTAAGCCCACCTGTTAAGTTACTAACATGATATTCTATATAGTATTATTATAAAATCTCTTGTTTACTTGTATAAACGTTTTTAGATTCAATGAAGTATATTCTTTCAGCTATCAGACATATATTAAACAAAAGAGGAGGAAACGTGAATGTTTTATTTTGCAAGTTATGCCAATGACTGAGTCAGTCTGGAATTAAATAAGAAACCACTTATTTCCTTATTTTACCACGTACATACCTCCCACAATAGCAAGATCTATTTTACACGCGTTGTTTCGTGATTCATGTACTACATTCGGTGAGGTAGTATTTTTTAAATATATGTGTTAACTATTCAAATGGATTTTCTGTAAACACATACAGATACAAAGTAAACTCATCCAACCATATGAAATGGAGGGTAATGCAAAACAATAACGGATTAAATAGACAATCTGTCGTTTATTTCAGGACCTAATAACAAAATTATTAATATGCAAATAACATCACCAACAAACAAATTCTTTAATGTACTTGCAGAAGTAATCAATTTTAACAACTACTTAACAAAAATATTAGAAAATCCCATTTTAACCCATTAATTATTATGTTTACAGGGTTTGCAAAATTCTCAAATTATGAGTTTGATGAAATTAGACCCAGATCAAAAAACATCTTTACTGTCATAGAAATTAAGAACTTAACAAAAAAAGGGACATATTCATTTAGAGTAGTTTATACGGATATGACAAACATTTAGGGGGTTGCAAAGACAATAATTTTCCTGTGACAGCCGAATATTTAGTTTAAACTTATTTGTTTTACTTCGGTTGTGAACAACTCGAAAGTTAATCCCATTTCTATAGTAACGGCCTTATAACAAATGTATATATATGTAGTTTCTTTTTGGATCTAGTAGTTTAAGGGTGTAACGGATGACAACCAAATAGACGATGTTGATATTTGCACCAAGTACTCTCTTATATACCACATAACTCTGTGTTTCCCATTCAAGAGGAAACTATTTCGCGTAGTCTGATTACAAGATAGATTAATTATAACGTTTTTATTACATGAATACATTTTACAGGTATTGTGACGATACGCACATAATATTATACAGCCATATTTACGTTTTACTGGGTTTGTAAAGAAGTGTTCAACAGTACACATTTTTGTGTGCATAAAACCGAGTCTAATGGAGGGCTGTAACCGGACCCCACCACCGGCATGGTTAATTTTTAATACCAAGGAATGCACAAACCCTACAGTCTGTAACATATTTCATAAAATGTAAATGTTGTTTCATTACACAAAAGATTAATATCCACACTTAGTCATGTAATTCTAATTAAAATATAAATTTAATAAATCATCCGTGTGTATGTATTTTTAGCATATGCCTACGAGCCGTGCCATTTCGATAACATTAAAATAAAACAATTTGCGGTTATGATGTAATACGATATAGTACACTTGTCATATACTTACACCAACTCTACTCATACAGTGAATGGTTTAAAGCTACGCTGTCATTATAAAGTTAAATATTTAATAAAACATAAATTAGATTTAAGTCACATTACTTCGTCTCCGTTTGTTTATCATTGTCCTTGTAAGCACACATTACATACTGGTGTTTGTTTCGTATTCATTTTTTCGTCTTTCGATATTCTCCTACGGACAGAGCGAAAAACCTAATATCGAATTAACTGTGATTATTCATAACATTGTGTTGTGGTGGCTGTGTCTTTTGAGCTAGGCACATCTGATGTGGTATTCATCAACCATTCTTGAAATTTTATTCTTAGACTTGAGCTTGATAATACAAATTTCAACTTTAGATATATCTAGTTAACCATTACAGATAGACTAATTATGAGAGTTTATTTGACTTTATATTAGGTGCCCTTACATACTTCCACATTTTTGACTAAAAATGGTACCTTTCAAAATTTTGAGTTCAAGTCTAAGAATATTGTTAAGGCTGAATACCAAACCGGCTAGTTACTTACCTTGCTAACTGCCTCATATTATACCATAATACTATGCATATCGCACTATTTCTATCTCGAACCTTGTTTGGCTATATTACTGCTTTTCTTTCAGTTGTCTGTGTACGCCACAACGACGGTATAATCAGTTCAGCATGCTACGGTACATATCCGCAGTGTGACTACTACTCACTCACGTGTCCATCAACGCAAATCATCCACCTTGAAGAACTCCGTGCCGGGTACAAGGATAACACGGTAAGTTTAAGTTGTTTCATGTGTACATGCAATCAGTAATACCTGATGCTTTTGAATTGGATTGAACGTCATTTTAACACATCGGCAACCACATTTAAAACATTGGTGTAGGGGAGACCGAAGATGCATTTAACATCTGAGTAGAACAACGGCTCTTCTGTAAAGCGTTTTGATTTCAACAGGACACGAACCCACAACCAACCTTTGAGTTGAGTGGTTAGAAACCTTAAGACATGCACAGGTGGCCCTGTTACTTGATTTACAGCAGATGGGGCCGTATACACTAACCATTATTGAGAATATTCTAAGACTTCAGCTTGAATATCTAACTATCAACCTTAGATATCTAGTTCAGCATGGCCGATAGAATAATTGTGAGAGTTTATTTGACTATTTATTAGCTGTCCCCGTCTACTTGCAAATTTTAAAAAAATGGTTTCTAATTCTGTTTTTCACAAGTCATTATTTTGTTCAAGGAATATTTGGTGAATACCACTACTGGTCATGGGTGTTTACGTAAAACATATCTACATGGATGTTTTAAACAAGACAATATGTAAAGTTATAATCTTCCTTATAAAAGACACATTGTCATTTCAATGTATACAATGCATGCATTTATAAAATCACAGTTAAAATGATATCAGTATTGCTAACATGTAATGCATTCAGAGTTAAAAACACTCCGTAGACTTGATTGATAGATCTTTCAATAAATTTGTTGGCATGTGTCTTATCGTCTAACTTTACTTCATTTTCCTCAAATAAAGCAGTTTTTATTAATTAAGCTTTCTACACGAAACATAATGTCTGCCTCATGTTAAGGTTTGTACACTATTTGTTTTTATTGTTTTAATGTGTCTGTAATGAGAATCAGTGTCTGTTAGCGTGTAAATGTTTGATATGGAAATGTCGCAATAAAGCTAATAATCATGACGATAAAATACTTGGTAAATATTTACTATTCTCCTATAAACATTATTGGACGTGCCGACGGACACGCACACGCACGCACGCTTCTATCATACTAGTATCAATTAGCAAGTCTTAAACACATTCTTTTTAGACGGGTGGTAGTGCAGTAAATGGAGTGTTGGCCGCTTACGCTAAAGACTGCAGGTTCGATTCCCAGCTCGACGTGATGACCTGAAGTACTGGGTCTACCCAGGAAGCGACATCGAAAGCGGTTGATATAAGCTCTAGGCTTACTTGGCAATCGAGCTTAAATGAATTAGTATAAACTAAAAACATATTTTAGACTCACTTGACTGTCGAATTACACTTTGGATTCTGTATATACACAGTTGTGCTTTTTTTATGACGGTAAAATTGTTCGATGTATTTTTAAAATGGTTCAAAAGGACCGGGATTTCTTGCTGCAGATGGACAGAGGATATTATATCCTGCAATAAAACATCACTGGTGTTAAAAAGTCACTTGTATAGGATGTTAAAAGATGGATATAGGTATAGCGTTTGATGACTTTTAAAAAACACACTTAGGGGTGTCACTGCACTGTCTTTAAAAATGGTCAATTCACCAGATATTGTGCATTTTATGTGCAAATAAATTATTGCTATGGAAAAATACTTTTAAAAAACACTCCGATTGTTTTCCATTTTATATATTTTGAATTACTTTCCCATAGCAGAAATCTATAGGTTTTATTTTTTAAAAAGACACTAATACCATTAAGTCATATGAAAAAGTAGGCGTCAACTATTCAAAAGTACATACACCTGGAAAAATTCAGTTAAAGTCACTTTTTTAGAACCAGTGACTATACGTACATGCTAGGGTAACCATTGCTTTACTCGCAATAAGAAAACAACAACGATCGAATTACATGTGACTTTTAAGCGCATTTAGAGGGTAGTTCTAGAATCTCCCAAATCAGATCTGTTAACACCCAGTGAAAAAGCAGTTTATTCTATGCCTGTTCCAATATTCATAGCAGTTGAACACCTATTAAACTGTTACGCCATTGAAGCAAATGGCCAATCAACGTGCTCAAATATGGATTTCCCAACATTGCTTTTAAACGAATTCAATCAAGTAGAAACAGTGTTTAAAGCGACGCTTAGCAACATACACCAACACCATCCGTTTAAAAGGGACACAACTCTGTAGTTGTTATAGCTTTAAAATATGCGTCACACTCATTTTTGGGGGCGGTGCTTTAGCAGCCGCTCTCAGAGCTAACATGATTTTATTTTCAATACCGCAAATCTACAACCGTGTTTCGTGTTAATGCAGACCTAACAACCACTCATCAAATAGTTCCACCTGATAAGCTCTCGAACTCACTATAAACAGTAGATTCGCCTATTTCAACGACAATATTAATATTATAACATACAGCAACGATTTATACCTATAAACAATTACGTATTGTATAAATTCCAAGTTTATATTCTGTAGCATTAATCAGCACAAAGGAATGAAAGCGCATGAATACAGACGCGCTGAACCAAAAGATTACGCCATCTTGTAAATCAAATTCCAGGTCACGAACTATATCGCCAACATGCACATTGAAAGAGTCGTATATTTCGGCAAGGACTTCAGATAATAAGTACTTGATTCGGGAGTTTGATTTCGCTTTTTTCTATCATTTTAAAAATGTGTACGGTAACGAAACTTTTCTAGATATGTCCCTTATGAACTATACTCCTTGCTTATGTCAATAAACAATCAATACTCGTTCTAAAAATAGAGATATGCTAATGTCGATCATGTGACTTGCGGTTTCTCCCAAATGTTTAAAAATAGACTTGTATTCCTAAAAAGAATTCGAGATTGATCGAGTTATGAATAATGTCAGTGCTGTTTTTTTATTATTTAGTAAATATTTCACATATTTCCAATAATTGGAACGGTAGATAATTTCTACTTAAACAGATAAGAGTTAAAGCATTTGTGTTTCCGTAGCGAAAATACGCAAACATCCAGATGTGTCTATAAATCGGCGCCATAACATTTTGGTTAGTGCGGTTCCGTTTACAAGGTGATATAGGGCCCTAGAAAATATAAATATATATATATATATCTTCATTTCCTCCAAATCATACAGGAGAGCATATATATCAATTATCAATGTCGACATACACATTTCTACTTTTCGTCTTTTAAACGAATTGTTTCACTGTTGCGCTAGAGAAATCAATAAAGACTCAAAGTGGAATTCATCGTGCTAGATTCAGAGTACTTTGCTATTTTATATATACTGTTTATGATAGAAAGCATGCCATCTCTGAAAATATCACGAGTTGAGTTGAAGATACAAATCTCATATTATTGAGTTGAACTAATATCTTGAAGTTGGACATTTGCCAAATTTAAAAGTTAATATTCTTACTATAGCAGAAATACACTTTCAAAGGCAAACCATTCAGTTACGTTTCTGACATATTCGAGAAAAGAGTCAACGTTAAGCATATAATATGTAGATTCTGTACCATGTATAAGAATCAAAGGTAATCGGGATTATTCTACTTCAACGTATGCAAACTGACGTGTTTGTCTAAAACAATAGCGACATTTTACATCTTATATGCTCCGCCCCCATCAGCATTACAGTGCTTTGATATTTAAACGCAATATATGAATTATAAAAGATATAAAAACTGATACATTTATGCGTGTGTTTTATGATTGTACTCCCAGGTATGCCAAACGGCTCATACTCACTGCAACGACCCATCTTTATGCTGCACGCACAATGAAACTGACATCATGGAATCATTCAGTTTGAAGAATGCGTTCAACACCTTTACCAACTGTTCTGGCCGGGTATCATGTTCCAACATTCAGGCACCGTGGCAGTTGATACGTGACATCTCACAAACGTCCACATACGTGCAACTGGAGTATTCGTGCGACCAAGGTAAATTGATACGGTGATTGTAATGAGATTAGCTTTGCTGCATTCTGTAGCACTGAGTTGATTATAAATTTCTCTGCAATGCTTCTGTTTCACCAACAGGGTGGCAAACCCACGTGACTTTATGCTATGGAGTGGCGCAAACAATCGAAGAAAAATCTTCAGGTTAAAAACTGAGGATATCTTCTTCAAAATTCACGAAACAAATACGAACGCCGTCTCTATATAGAGACGAACAACCGGTTATATAAAGTGACCATGCAAAACTTGCAACGAAGTTTTGTGCTCAGATGAAACAATTATTGTATGGAGCGGAGCAATTTTAAAATCAAAGAACTCAAAGTACGAAAGGTGGGATTGCTATTAGACGCTATGAGTTTTTGTTGTAAAGCATCGCTTTCAGTATTGTTTTCAGTTATATCGCCATGGTGTTTACATGGGACAGTTATATCGCCATGGTGTTTACTTGGGACAGTTATATCGCCATGGTGTTTACTTGGGACAGTTATATCGCCATGGTGTTTACTTGGGACAGTTATATCGCCATGGTGTTTACTTGGGACAGTTATATCGCCATGGTGTTTACTTGGGACAGTTATATCGCCATGGTGTTTACATGGGACAGTTATATCGCCATGGTGTTTACTTGGGAAAGTTATATCGCCATGGTGTTTACTTGGGACAGTTTTCTAAGCGCTGACACACTGGAGTATCATGCCACAGACACATGGTATGATTCCACCCAGTCACATTATATTGGCAGTGACTTCTAATAACGAATTAATGCAGGATACCATTAAAGTAGTATGTATTGTCGAATTGCTCATGGACTGATAATTGAATGATGTCTAGATTATATCCATATCTTATATCCACATTATGTTTCAATATTGTGTATATACATATTTATAATACTGGTTTCTGTAATAAAGGGAGTCAATGTCCGATGCGTTCTTCCTCTGAATTTTAAATAAGCCTTCACGTCAGTGACAGTGTTTTTGAAAATATAATGGAACATAATTCAAATGGTAGATTAGTAGTTATTATTGACAAGAACACAGGATCACTGTGACTCTTGCATGTCGTAGGAAGCGATAAATTGCGTAATACGACAGAATTTGCTGAAACTCTGCAGTTCTGCAGGTACCAAGGTTCTAGGTTCATTCTGCATATCAATTTGTTGATGTATCTCTTTAATCTGTATGTTAATTTGTTGTTTTTTGTACATGTAGATTGAACCTGGAATCTTCCTTCCTGTTGGCGTCGAATAACCTATAATGTGTTGGTACGCCGTAGAACCTATTCATTCATTCATTCATTCATTCATTCATTCATTCATTCATTCATTCATTCATTCATTCATTCATTCATTCATTCATTCATTCATTTGATACCAATCTAAAATAGTCTACTTAATTTAAAATGCACGATTGTTTCATCAATATGTTCTGTCTCCTCATATGACTTGATTTCTTCTTCAAGTAATTTCAGTTTCTTCCGGCATCAAATTTTTAAAGATTTACTTAAACCTATTTTATGTCTAATTCAACAAACTAGTTTTGTTTTGTCGCTGTTGGATAGGAATCATCATTTGCAGTCAAAAGTGTTGTTGTTGCTATTGTTGTTGTTGTTGTTGTTGTTGTTGTTGATGTTGATGATGATGATGATGATGATGATGATGATGATGATGATGATGATGATGATGATGATGATGGTGGTGATGGTTGTGGTGGTGGTGATGATGATGCTTGTGATGAATATTGATGATGATGATGAGGAGGAGGAGGATAAGGAGGAGGAGGAGGAGGAGAAGGAGGAGGAGGGTGGTAAATATGATGATGGTAGTGATGATGATGTTGATGATGATAATGATGATGATGATTATTATCATGATTATTATGATGACGATTATGATGATGATACATTTCAATTTGGAAATATCTAAATAACGGCTATCAGGCGATAACAGGACCATTAATATTTAAACACATTCTGGCTGGATCGAACAGTATAAATGTGTAGTATCAGAAATACACACAGTGGACGCTTTTCCTCTAATTGTTTGCACCACTCCATAAAGCATGAAAGTCACGTGGTTAACCACCGTCACCAAGGCATTTAGGTAAATACCTACATGCTTAAAACAGAAATGAAATTGGAAAGTTTCAAATCAATGACATTCAAAACTTTCAAATTTCATTGCATGATATCAAGATGAGTATTTCATTGCATGGTATCAAGATGTTTTCAATCCCTGAGATAGTGTTTCATAGTATTTCTCCGTTAGATAGTCCCATGAGGCAAAAATATTGAAAATAAATAATTATGCGTATATGCGTAAGGACAATAAGCATGCTTTGTAATGAGGATCACCAGTTGGCGTGAAAAAAAGTCCATTTGCCGATTGTTTGTACACGTATTATAGGTCATTTATTTCTAGTTTTTACTTACAATTTGTAATTATTTGAATGTGGTATTTTTAGCGGCTGAAAAGCTGAGTATTTGTGGCGGCGATTCTGGATACCAAATGAAGACAGGAGTATCAGTCGACGTGATGTTCGACGGTTCCATTGAGAAATTTAACGCTTCAAGTGCCAGCAAAGAATGCCAGTGTCAAATATATAATAATGGCATTTCACAGCATATAGAAGTGAAAAAAATCGACATACGACTGCAAAGTTACCATAGAAACGAGAACATGACGGCAGAATGTTCCTCTGTCAATCTTACGTTACCGGAAACAAACTCTCTTCAATGTATTAGTACGACAGATCATTACTTGAGAAACTTTATACATAACGAAGCCTCGAAAGTATACTTCGGTTCTGGCAAGAACAAAAGTATAACTCTTAAAAAGATTCATGAGAACGGGCAGCGTGACGCCCCTGCAATGGTTTGGCTATCAGTAACAGGTAAATGAAAGTGTATACAATTATCGATATGTGTTTGTTAATTTGTTAATAGCCTTAAAACCTTTCTCTCTCTCAAAAATGCCTAGCAGTGGATTTTTATTGTGAAAACATAAACATTTCTTAGAGAAACTTTCACACCTGGAATTTCATTTTGAGATACGTTTGATGTCAATATATGAGTCCAAAACTTTTGTACGTGTGATCAAAAATAACTCTTAAAATCGCACCGTATCATATTAATTGCTGAGCTGCATAAACACGGTAGTTGAACATCAGAGACATATACATGTATTTTATCATGCACAATGAAGCAGTTTAGTTTTATATTTTTGCCAGGTACAGTTAGCTCAGTCGGTAGCGCTTTTGTCAAACCAGGAGTCATAAGTTGGAACAGGAATGAGTAGTTAGGTTAACTGACTCGCCTGTTAGCCCTTGTCGGTATAAAATAACGTTAAATTTTCAAAGATAGCATTCACTAGTGATAAGCGCCTAAATCCAATATTTGTATTCATATTTTGGCGACCATTTTGTCCTTTATTTCGACTTTTAGGACCTGAATCAACAGTATTTTAACATGTTTTTACTCTTTAACATGTCGTACAACAAACATCGACACAATATATCTAAATTGTAACAGTTTACTGTGCTTGTTAATCAGATTATATAATATAGCATGAAATTCAATATTTGGCGGCAATTTTGGCAGCCATCTTGGAGTTGTAACCAAACGCCCAAATATGTGTTTACATTTTATCTCTAGAAACAAGTCTCAAACCTTTTAGACATGAAAAGTAAATAAACACCACCTAATATATGTGACTAATATATATGGGACTAATATATGTGCCAGTAGTCAGCAGATGTAATGCTGATACATGTTCTTATAAACAGCACCTAACCCTGGGACTAATATGTGTGCCAGAAGACTGCAGATGTAATGCTGGTACATGTTCCTTTACGTATATTGCCGATAGGATGCAAATTTGTTTATGAATCAATGACCCTATAAATCCCGTTATCAACTGTAAAATTATTTTGGCATTTTTTCAGCATCGTCAGATCGAACTGTTACCGTTTCTTGCTATGAGGTAGTCCAAGCAGTGTTTACCACTACAACGACTACTACAACTACAACAACTACCCCAACAACCACGTCTACAACATCAACCACCACCACAACAACACCAACCACAACAACACCAACTACATCAACCACCACCACACCTACCACAACCACACCAACTACAATCACAACTACACCAACTACAACAACAACCACCACACCTACACCTACAACAACCACAACTACAGCAACTACAACAACCACCACACCTACCACAACCACACCTACAACAACCACAACTACACCAACCACAACTACACCTACCACAACCACAACAACAACCACACCAGCACCTACAACTAAACCTACCACTACCACAACCACATCTACACCAACTACCACCACCAAAACAACTACAAAAACACCACCACCTACCACCACAACTACACCTACCACAACTACAACTTCGCCAACTACCACTACCAAAACACCAACACCACCACCTAAACCTACAACAACATCTACTACAACCACTACAACACCAACCACCACCACAAAAACAACCACAACTACACCTACGACATCCACAACCAAGAAATTAGCTACATCAGTACCAGCACCTACCACTACCACATCAACCACTACAACAACCACAACCACAAAACGACCAACCACTACCACAACCACTCCAAGACCGACAACATCTACAAATGCTGAAGGCAGTATATCGGGCCAGAGAGGCGATGGCGGTAAGGGATATCATCATATATATATATGTACTGTTTAGCATAAGCCTTTAAAATGATAGTTATTTTAAATGACAATTTAATGAAACCTCTGTAGTTGTCTTCGTTTTCCGTTCGGAATTCTTCAGTTAGAATTACGAAGGTTAGTAAACAGTCTCCGATCCACTACTTAATTCATAGGAATGGTTTGAGAATACCCAGAATCGTCAAATTGTCACTGATGCAGACCGTGTTTTTCCCATACGCTGTACCTTTCCATAACTGAATTTTTCTACCATCTATCAAACTGCCGTTTCAGATAACAAAATGCTAACCTATTTAGTATAAGACATCTCGCTTAAATTTTTGACTGCTTAAATGATTGAAATTGCTTTTGAACATCGTGTTTTTTTCCGTGTCGTTGGTTTTGTGCAATGTGCGCCCCTCAATAAGTAAACACTTGTCGTATGGTTTAATGTGGTTTATAAAGACTGGCTACGGTTCACGTTTTAATTGGTTTATTAAGTTGTTCAGATAAATATTTTTAGATTATTTTTCTATTTTTAATCTTATAACGTGACTATGTGATAATCATGTTGAATTACATTATTCTTTCTTAACTGTTGAGAAAACTGCCTTCTCTTGCTTCGGTGTGGCTATAGCGTTGCAGTGCAATAAAAAACAAATACACATAGTGAACAATGTTTGTAAACATAAATCAAGTCGAAAGAAGATACGACAATTTATACTTTTTACTTTTATATTTTTTACTTTTCAATTAACAGCATGTTTATGTACTGATATGTTTTATCACATATTTAAGTCACTGACTTTATCTACACAATGGTATGACTATAAGTAATATATATATATAGCTTTGGTTTATTCAAATGCAGTTGAAGACGATTTACAGAAAAAGTTCGGTTTCTTGGCCATATTCATCCCCATCGCCGCCTTTCTCGTATGTTGCATACCGTTCATGATCTGGATATACTTCAAGTGAGTTATTTAATTTCTTTAACATTTGTTTTATGATTACTTCTTCATTGAACGTGTACGTGTATATAATGTAAGTATTATAGATGATATTTACTGAATGCAATGGCTCCCGCTTCAACAACATAACCACACTCCACGGACTGGATCACTCTACTTCCGGTAAACACTCCTGTATTTAAGGCATAGTACCACCATTGCAAAAAAGGAAGTGCTTCCGTGGGGTAGTCGCATAATGGCGGTTATAAATAATCCTCAATTCTTCTTCTTTAAAAATGCATTTTCCTTACTTTAATGCTCATTTTTTTATTTGAATGGCATTATTGATGTATTTTGAACATTTTGATAGCATTGTCATGTTTGAATTGTAAATTTAGAAAAAAAATGATGCTTGGAAATTGGGGTATTAATTCATGATTTCGGAAGTCTACTTTCACTTTGTCACCAGTGTACACACTGAGCAGGAAAAAAATCTCTTATATGCCACATGAACCCTACTTTTCTCATCATATTTTGATAGTGCAGAGGTTGACAAACAGTTAAATGTAGGTTTCACTTCTTTCATTTGGGATTCTCTATGAATGACAAGCCTTCAAACTTTTATTATTTACTATAGAATAAAGAACAAAAATCAATGGTGGGGTTACACTTTAACGACCGTTTTGCATCGTGAAACATCGGGTATTTCCGTATAATGTCAGAGATTATTGCGTAGCATAAGGCCGAGGTGATCAGATTGGACCGTTTTGTCGGAATGCTGGTTACCAGCTCCGTTTCAGTCTTACATTGAATGCCGGGTAAAATACGCAGCCCAAGAGAGGAGTTCCAATTGATTATCAACAAGACACTCACGCTCAATTCCATTATGGCAGATATATCCAGCATCAGAATTAAACATTGTTTACATATCTGTATGGTGTCATAATGCGTGTCCAGGCTTCGTTATTTATTTATGCGTAGAACTTGAAGTGTTTTCACAAGGCTGTGCCCGATTGTAACCGATGAAAATTATACGGGCTGAATTTCTGGCCCAAACCACATTTTTTTGTTATAATTTTAGAAAAAGATTAGCAGATTGCAGCAGGAGTCACAATCAGTATACGTAGACTGGCTACTGTATGCAGGTTACAACACATTAGGAACACCTCGCTCAATTCTCCAAATCAAAAAGTGCGAGCAGTGCCCGAGGAGTTCCGAATGGTTACAACATGTACTTAAAAACTTAAATGTAAAAAAAAGCTGCCAGGTGACCATGGTTTTAGACTGGTTCTAGTTAAACTGCATATTTTTTCATTGATATTGATTATACTTATATAAAAGATAAATAACCAGTCGAAGCCTTGTAAAGTTTTTAAGTATTTATGTTAAATGTTGGTGAACAGAAGCCTGGTTTCATTTGGAAATATTTATGTTATTCGCTTACAGTTAAGCTCTTGAAAGTCATTTACGAGATACTGCGATTGGCGTTGTATCAACTGATACATCGACCATGACGACTGTATAAAACACCTGTTTAGGAACACACTGTTTCACTAACAAGTTCACTTGACGATTTAAAAGGAAGGTCGTGGTGGTTTTATATGTAAATGAATAAATCTATTTCACTAACGACAAGGAATGACCTGTACTCTGTTAATGTTCATGACATATTGACTTGCATGTGCATCAGCAAAGATAAAACAAATCGTTTCGGGGTTCACTTACTGTAATCGTGTTAGATGTCAGTTCATTTCTCATCAAAGTATTCAAATTATAAAATGTCATTTAATTTCCGTATGTATATATTTATACGAACGATGATGGAGGAAAATGTTTCGCTACTATTTAGTACTCATAAACCGTCTTGTACATAGAATAAATAAACGCCAAGCTGACACGTGACCAGTGCGAGCCGTGTTAAATTTTTCCTTTATCTATTTTCAAGTTAATACTATATTGTCTCTTAAATGCTGACATTTCCTTATTATTTACATAAAAAGTATTTTTACTTAATTGAATTCAATGTAATACCGCAAACCTGTAAAAGCGCCAGAATATCAGTAATTATATATATGCGATTTATTTATGGCCAGTCTTGGTATTCGCCAAGGCAATGCTTTGGTATCGTAGTTTTTATATTTATATATTAGTATAACTTGAAGTGTTGTTTAGATATTGTTTCCGCATTTAACGTTCTGTCATGCTATGATAGAATGTGTAATATTTGTTATTTGTAGAACAATTGCATGTTGTAAAATGTTGTAGTTGGAAAAAAAGATATAATTATGAGAACTCTTGTATTGAAAAGACAGTTTTACTGGTAATTTAATAATGATACACATGTTTCCATAACTGTTCCAGAACGAGGCGACCTTCCAGGAAATTAAAGTTAAACATGTTGAATACAAATAACAGAGCTGATGTTTATAACAAGTTACGTGATCCCAACATTCTCGATCAGTACATCAATGACAACACGTCTTACAGACAGCCGGCATCGGTGTATTCCAGCACACCGCAAGTCTACACACAACGCCAATCAGTTTACAGACCGGTGTATGAAGTGCCGCCTACAGATTTGCGCTCACCGGGACCCCAAACGTCGTTTATGGTTCCTTTTGATCAAAATATGACGTCTCATGAAAACCCAGCATATATCGCTGATGACAATGAAATACTTGTGCAAATGGACAAGTCGGACAATAATAAGGTGGATGAATCTGCAGGAGATGGTAGTGAAACCGACGATATGTCACAAGGTCAAAGTTCAGGATCGGTGGAACCTACGGATGGTCAAGAAGGAGATGGGGTCTACATCCATGTAGATAATTTAACTGAAATGCTACATCCACCTTCGCCACAAATAGGATCATTGATAAATTCACATGACAACCGACCAAGGTCTGCATCGACGGAGAGTTTAAACTCAAAAAGTGACTTGTCAAGTAACGCTGAAAATGACTCACCAAAGGAAGTAACTTCAGATGGTACGGATAGTGAACCGACGTCGTTTGTACCAAACATAACAACCGCAGACGAAGACAACAATACATTGCTATAAAAATGAGAGTAAACTATTAAGATGGTAGTATAAACACACACACACACACACACACACACACACACACATACAGGAGCACCGGATCCACGAAGGATACATAAATGGTAAAAGTAGTGAATACAGTAGAGAGAATTATAGAGCACTGTAAAATGGTAATTCTCTCTACTGTATATATAAAATCCCTTTTAATAATAAGGGACGAGTGTTTTTATTTGTTGTTTTTCGCAATGGTCATGCGTGGAAAAGAATAAAATTTTCCAGACCCTGGAGTTGCCTGGACATATACATACTGTAGAAACGGTTCTGGCTCTCTCGCGTGAGACCGTTACATGGTAGTGACATACGAGCAGTTTCTTCAGCGGAAGTAGTTTGATAAACGCATTAGAGTGCTATGAATTGTGGAAAGGTAGGGAATCCCATGATTTGTGTTAGAGTTATAGCAGACCTGAATCCGGAGACAGGTTCTGGGCTAGCCTCAGACGAGGACAATTATGAATAGAAATTGAAACCGTCTTATATTAAAAACAAATGGTTCTCCTTTTTATATAAATATTTTTTTTTATTATTATTTTCATTTGTTTTAAATGAATGCGATGCTATGTTTTATATACGTTCATGTCCATGCAGGGTGGTAGACCTAGGTGTGTATATATACTATTCAGTGATGTTTTAACAATGTTAGCTTTTACAACACAGATATCATACCATATCAATCATGTTTATATACAGTAGGTCAATTAAAGTTATACTTTTTTCGCCATTACTACGATCAAGGAATTATATAGAGAAGGAAAGGCAACTGATTGAGATTGTGTGAACTCTAGCGTATTTACACAAAATATCGCAGTATCTCGTTTTCAATTATCTTAACTTCCATTCATCCCAGAAACACAAATCAAAATTTTTACATTGCAGGATATAATTCTCATCAAAACAATACCATTCCCAGCAATTTTTGTCTAAAATTATTGAAGTACTTTTGATTACAATATGTGTATACTGTAACTAAAATAACAACAAATTACGAGAAATTTTACTTCAAACCTAAATATTTTTAATTCAATATCCTATTGCGTAATCGAAAATTTTAAAATACACATAACGTACATTTTATGTACAAAAAAAATCAGTTGCCTGTGAATTATGAATGATTAATTTGCCAAATCATATTTTTTTCGTGTGCTATTACAACAACATTTAATCAGGAAATGCAAGTTTCCCATCCTTCTATATAAGTCCTTGTTACGATCTTATATTTTTTCACAAATCAGTTCCGATATGCATTATATATATAAACGTGAATAAAAACGTCTAATGTTACTAAAGAAACGAACAGTTTACAAGTTCCCTGCGGGAAGTTGGTATCTAAGAATAATGTTTTTGCTTGTATATAAATTATATCCTTATGGGCTTTTAGCCTAATGGATTTAAAATGAAATACTAATACTTCTTTTTGGATAGGTGGTAAAATCGTCGTTTATGTAAGCGATAAACACCCAGCGGTGGTAACTCGTTCCATAAACGATGTTTTTGGGGGCTTTGGTCGCTTTGCTACGTACTAACACCAGCAAATACAGTGACAATTATGACGACACTAATCTATATGAGATGGTAATACTTATGACTTGAAAGGATTGTATAAATAAACATTAACATGTAAAATAGCTATCCCCTTGTATCGAAATGAACCGATGAAAGAAAAACAATCAGTGCCGTTTGTTTCTCTCATTCTCTTCCGCCAATATTTTATTTCTTTTTTATTTATAATATTCTTAAATAACTGTTTTCTTTTCTTGATTAATGCATATTTGGCCAATTTGAAATGAGTACAGAACAATATGATAAAGTCTATAAATGAAATGTAAAATAACTGTTATTGCTTTATTGTTACATGTATGCAAAACATATTTAATTTTGTAAAAAAAAATATTATGATACTAAACTAAATAAAGTTTGTAGACGTTAGTACGATTTATATTCGGAGTTCAAATAATGATGTATACATGTATATCAAGTCAGTTTAATGTACAGATTATGTATATGATTTTATTATCAACAAATCGCCCCATTGGTGCAATAAGGTACCAAGTGTACATGAAATAAGAAGGCACGTGGTACCTTATTGCACCAATGTGGCGAAATGAGGAACATACCGATTACACGTATAGAATATATAAATGGTACCATTAAAGTGGCATAAAATCAATATATATATTTGTAAACAATGCCTTGGGCCATTTTTCTGTCAGTCATATTGTTGATTACCTTTCATGTCTATGTAAGCTAACTGGCAGGGTGCCAGAACATGTTATTGTTACATGCGGCTTTCTTTTTTGTAATAGTTTATACCGGTGCGACGCCTAACACCATTCCGTGCAATACTCAAAACACATTTTTTTTCATATATATATATATATTCATATATATGTACAGTCAAAGCTGTGTAAGAGGTCACCTCTATTAAGCAACCAGTTGTCTTCAACAGCCACATTTTATATTTACCATTTTTATCATTTTAGTTTAATCAACCTGCTTTAAGGGACCATCTTTGCTCTTGTCCTTGAGTTGCTACTTAAAACAGGTTTGACTGTATATGTTTCTGGCTAAATACTGTAATTATATTTCATACATTTTACGTCAACTCTGTAACAAATGCTTACAACTTGAATGTGTGCCTGACAATGTCTGATTTGGAACCGATACAAATTAAGACATTGACTTGCTCACCATCGAACTCACAACCTATTGGACCGGGGTGCGACATTCTCGGCTACTACACCCATCTCCGTAAGTAACTGATAACATTCTCACTTGAAAATAGCCTATGAGAGACATGACACTTTAAAATTCGTATATCAATCATCACATAGATTTTGGCCAGACGGGATTCGAACTCACGACACCTGGATTGATAGTCAGACCTACTACCGACTGAGCTAACCGGGACCGGCTGCACACGCTAAAAATACATTCTTGAAATTGATAGTATGAAAAAAACACTGTATATTGTTGATTAAAGGAATGCTTTAAATAATTGCACCGCATTTATTCGACGTATCGATTCGTTTATGCTCAATGGAATATGTTCTTTCCCTCCAGCTATCTTAGCTATATCAAAGATTTAAACATCAACGGTACATACCCTTGGAGATTATTAAGTTACACTATATTAGTTAATGAATTACATGCACTTCAAGATTTTATAATATATTTTTTTTAAATATACAATTACTTATCGATATTGCTGTCTTCTTATATGTTCACTGTCCATTCTTACTGACCAACTAGTGAAGCCTCAGCCAGCATAGTTTATGATTTAATTGATATTCCTCTCGCGACATTAGAAGTGCTGTCTGAGTTTATATATATAAATGTTAAGTTAACACGCTTACAACATTTTGCCACATTTCTGACTCTCAGTCCAGGGTCGAGAGTTGGAATCTCCACCTGGTCACAATCATCTGTAGTTATTAGACTTTTTTTCTACGGCCATGCGTTTTCCACATCTGAGTATGTGAGAAAGCAGTCGGCGACTTACAGAGATACGATGTGGCTAGTGGCGAATGATTACGTACACTTGTCTCCATTGAAATAAGATCGTAAACATCTCTACAAACAAACTGTACCATCAAGCGAAAATCTTTATTACTGGCTCAAGTTTTCAATGACTTAAATTCAAATCAAATTCGATACGGGCGTAAGAATACGTTAGAATTCTTCCACATGCATGGCAAGTGGTCTCGGGCACTCTCGTCTAACGACCACTTACCTATCACCGCAGCAGAACGCTGGGTCGTGCGTTCGAGATCTCTAGCTCGGTCCAAAAACGTATTGTTACAAGTTTACCAGTTAACTGCAGCAGAACTGTGGTTTTGCTAGATTCAGTCGGAGGTCTTCCGCCACCATTAAACTGGCCTGGATATGCCTATACCATGAGTTGAAAATGGCTTAACGCCATTTGAACAAAAACATAGCAGTTTAACAATAGTTTAGAATCCTATTAAATCGCATATTTGACACAAAATCGGACTTAATGATATGCAATAGAACCGAAGTTGTACGTCCAAATGTTACATTTAAACTTAAATAAGACATTGACACTCTTGCATTCGACACATTATAGATCTATATCTTACAACGGCCACCGGGCTACAGTCCCTTTTTTGTTTACTTGAGAACGATTGTAAACATTTTATCGGTTTCACTTATTTTAGACAGGTAAGACAGGTATATATGTACATGTACGAATTGTTTGATTATCCGCTTTGCATATACCGAGCAATGATGTGCATACCCAATAAGCAACTAACTTTGAATCGATTATACGATGGTGAGAGAAGCGGCAAAATCTTTAATTTAGTAAGCAAACACCAGATAGGTTTTGGTTAATTTTAACTATATAAATAATTGTGACTTCTGGCTGGTATCTCAGATATCAATTTTGTTGTTAATTGTTTCGCTCTGGAAACTTGATCATGTAATAGTGTTATACGTAGTGACGAGTAACTCATAAAGTTTTTTTTCATGCAAGGGAAATAATGTTTGTACTCAGCTAATGTAAAAATTACAAGAGTTGTGTCCCTTAGTTTTGTTCTATTTTAGTACACTAAATTATTTAACTTCATTTGGTGTACATCGGTTCTGTAGTGTAGTGGTTATCACGTCTGCTTTACACGCAGAAGGTCCTGAGTTCGAGCCTCAGCAGAACCAATTTTTTTTTATTTGATTGAATTAAAAATAGACGTTAGTGTTGCCATATATATAATTATTTCAATGCAAACGGTAACTTGCCAACCTTTACAGACACTGTTTTATCTTTATATGAAGTTTCGTCATTAAATCTAATAAGCCCAAGTTCTTTATAAACGTTTATGCAGTGTTTGTCTATGATTTTCACCACGCTGTATGGGAGCCTGTCTCTGTACGTGAATGGGTGGAACGTTCTGGACATCTGTCCTGGTGAGTTTGATAACTGCAGCACACTGTTTTTATCGTTTGCATTGAATTTCATACCGAGAAATTTAAAAAGAAGTTTGGTTTTTATAAGTAAATTGTCGTCAAAATCTTCGTACTGTATAATAAGCACGCGATCGGGGTATTGTTGTAACAGTTGTTTACCGGCCTCGATATCGCGTTGCATTCTTGAACATGTGACATTTATTTGATCTGCTATGCCGACGATATTGTTTAACTGTAACGGGAACCAATCGGTGTATATTCGGCTACTCATTACTGCACGGGGGTCTCGAAGCAGTTGAACTATTTTCAAATGTTGGTTCGACTCCAGGAGTGTAGTTGCAATGTCAAGATCCATCCGCAGGACTTTTGTAACTCGGTGATTTGCTTTCGTGCAAAATTCTTCTTCTAGTAAATAACATGTTTTCGTCGTACTTTTATCGGTATATCCATAAGTTAGTCGTGCTGACTTGGTACAGTTTCGAAACACTTTCCATGATGGTCCTGAAAACAATATTCTGATTATAAAAAAAACAAAAACACGAATGACGCAAATTTTACACTCATCAGCCTTGGCTGAGCAATTTTGTTTCATCTCATAAAGTCTATGGAGACTACCAAAAATTAATTACTAAAAATTAATGATTTCGCTGTATTTGCTATTGTTGTTGAATGAGCCTAAATCTTCTTTCCTTTAAGTCAGTCATGTTACTTTTTGGTTTTAGAATATGCATTCTGTAAATCTTGCAATAAGTTCATTCATTCATTCATTCATTCATTCATTCATTCATTCATTCATTCATTCATTCAATCAATTAGTAAAATAAATAATATAAAAAAAACACAGCAATTAAACATATTGGTATTTGGATTATTAGCAAATAATATCAGTCCTCACAAGTTTTGTTGTTGTTTTTTAATGGTGTTTAACGCCATGTTCAACACATTTCATGTTATATATGACCGTGACATATCCAGTTTTATTGGGAGGAAGACCTCAGAATGAATCTGAATAGAATCATCGTCCTTCCGCAAGTAACTGGCAAACATTCTGACATTTAGATTTTGGCGCGAGCGGGGTTCGAAATTTAAACACGGTTAGTCAAGAATTATAATAGATAAAATGTTGTAAACACAGCTTAACATTAATAACGTTTTCCTGAAGAGTGGATATTATGTGGACATTTTACATGTTGGTTTCATAGGGAGCCTATAAGTTATAGGAATTCACTTGCTCTAGATAATACTATAAGAATAACAAATAGTCAAACCTGTACAAGCGGTCACCTCTATTAAACAGTCCGGCATTTGTCTTAAGTAGTGAGATTTGTGATTTCCCAGTAATGTGCTTTCAGAGTAAATTAACCTACATTAAACAACAGCCTGTCTTAAAAGGCCAATGTACAGAATAATTAACAACAGGCGCTGTCGCTGTAGAACGACCAGCAGCTAACTGCCAGCTTAAACCAGGCAAAATGAAGGATGTACCTAGTCTGGTTTCCTGCCCTAACAATAATCGGTGGTAGGTCAGGGAACCAGACAAGGATGTACCCAGCCAGGCCCTTCCCCGAGTCGTCACATAAAACAAGACAGTCCTAGTAAAAATGTCTTGCAAACACAGGAACATACACATGTGTTTGGTGTAAAACATAAAACATTCTTAACGATATCTACAAATTTAAAAGAAAACTAATGTTGCCGTATACTATTATTTGATGAATTGCAAAACCCAGAACACCAAGCTTATAATATTAGTCAAGACAAGTAATTCATGAAATACAAGGTACATATATGACTCTAATTGCACGTCGCGTAAAGCAGGGGTACGGACGCTGGAGTGACTACATTAGTTATATCTTACTATTTAGTTTATATTCATTTCTTTTAGCTCTATTGCGATGAAATCTCAGAGCTTATGTGGACCGCTCTCGAGTCCGCTTCCTGGGTAGAACCAGTACTGAGTGTTGTTTTATAAGAGGCATCGAGTCGAGCTGGGGATCGAACCCGCAACCTCTGATTTGAGAGGCCAACACTCTATCCATTAGACTACCGCCCCGCTTAACCCTTACTATTTCAAGTGTTGAGCTCAAAATGAAACTCTGCCATTACGTGCTCGTTATTAAGAAATTGTTCTTTGGCAATACCAGTGAGTTATGTACATTGTTTCAATAAACATATACTATAAATCAATGTTAAAAAAAGATAACGGTTACCTCCAAAGTTGGACATAAGGACTTTAGTCACCTTATCGTAGATTCGTTCCAGATTACAACCGTATATGTCCTTTAACAGATGGATACTCATTTCTAACATAGCAGCACTGCAAAGACAAACTTCTTGTCAGAAATTTAAAAAAAAAACCAGTCACTTCAATAAAATATGCATGGTTATTTTTGTGAAATTATTTTTTTTATTTTAGAGATAGACATATTCTTTAAAAAAGTCCAATAAGTTAGTTACATTCATAGTTTATTTTTAGTAAATCTTTGTTAAATAAGTATGTATTTAGTTTCGTCTTAATTCGCTCATTTTTTTCAAAAATCAATCAATAAATAAATACTTAACATACACTTACGGACGTGAAAGTATCGTGTTCTTATGTTTTTTTTCTATAATAATTTATCTGCCATTGATTATACTTTTACTCAGTTCTCTTTTAAATTTCTTTTTTTCAGTTTTGTCTTTAAATATTTTTGTTCTTTTAAATTTCATCCAAATAGGTTTTAATTTAAAGGCCAGATGCATTGAAGCCAATAAACGGAAATTTACCGAAAGACAATATATTGCGTAAATCCCTGCATATGCTAAATATATGTTTTGAGCATATTCCTGCATATGTGTTAGTGTCATCATCCGGCACTCAATGCACGCCATATTTTAGAAAATCTATAATTTTTTATCATTGTAACGCCAACATGACAAAAGAAATTAGAATTTTTACAATTACGTATGGCAGATGTATTTGTGTGTAATGTCTTTATTAATTTATTATATATGATTATGACTAGACAAAAATACAAACGTGAGTGGTTAAGCAAAAGAATAAAGTTTATACAACAAGCTCACCACAGGCATCATTCTTTATATACGTCATATAGCCCACATGCCCGTTAATTTATCTAGGTTAATGAAATATTGTGTTTTTTTTTGTAAATTAAATACAAAAAAAACGCAAACGCATTTTCCAAAATAGAAACAAATTAAAGGGTGAGAGCACATGCTGCGTTAATTAATTTCATATTTGTGGTTTTCTTCAAAAGTGTTAATTGAAAAATTAACAAAATTGTCAACTGTCCCTTTAAAATAAAATTAATTAGAATAGATAACATAAAACATCTGTAAAAAAAACCCTTACTTTTCTGAGCATGATGGTCGGTTGAGCATGCACAACTTTTTCCCTGAGAAATAATGCCAGGCGATGATTTTGTGTAAGGGCTCGTAAAAATAAAAGGTGTCATCTCTATATCCCAGGAGTTTACCAATGAATGACGATCCGCTCCTCATATAGGCGTTCAGAAGAACGTCCGTCTCTGTAATATCAAAGCATACCTTGTTTTAAACTTATCTATTTTACATCGATTGTGAAACTAACTTCTTACAACTAAGACAAAGCACGCTCGAAGTCTTCCTGGGCAGAACCAGTACTAAGCATAAGTCAAGGACACCACGCATAGTCACGGGAGAGAATCGAACCCATGACTCCTGATCTTGGACCCGGTACCCTACCACTGGACCACGCGTTCCACATTCAAAACATGTTACATACATACAAATTACGCAATGTTCTATATCAGTCATCACGGAAATTGTGTCAGGGCGGGGATTCAATTTAATACCACGAGGGCTAATAGACCACCAGTTAATCTCAACACTTTTGCTGGGATTCTGAAAGGTAAACCAGTATTTAAGCAAAACCAACTCCGCAAGTAATTTGTAAGTTTTGCACTTGAATCAGCGGTGAGAGACGAATGCTAATGAGACACACTATATCAATCATCACGGTGACTGGTCGGGCGAGGATTCGAACTCACTCGAATTGATAGTCAGACGCGCTACCGAATGAGCAAACCGGACCCGGCTCAAGCCTTTGAGTGAAAAAAAAGCTAAAGGGAACATGTGCCCATGTATTTTTTTTAGAAACGGCGTTAAGAAAAATGAAACTTTTCATCTGGTCATTCGTAAAGAGGAAATGTTATGAATCAACACCAAAATTCAATGTATACTTACGAAGTGTTTCGTTATCATTCCTCCGTTTTATTCTATACGTAACTAGTGAAATGATCAATACACATATCATTAATTTCAACATTATCCATAATCGTTGATGCATCATCTATACCCGGAAAATGTCCGGAAATTGCCGAGTAGTTACGAGCGACGTTACACGTGAACCGACAGCGGTGCAACACACCTCTGCTATAAAAAAGACATTCAATAAATAAAACACTGACAGTATATATTAGATTAACAAGCTTGCCCAAACAAGAAATAAACCATTTGCTATAACATGATGATTTTCACGTAGCACATCTGAATATTTAATCAAAATATGTGATTAAATGATTACCATTGATGATTTCCCAACATCTCGCGGATTTTATCTTGCAGTACTAATAAATTTTAGATAATCATGCTTTCGTTAAGATGCCCTTTTTTTTCTGGATAGCGTGCAAGTCACGAAGGCTAATATGTGCAACCACGATATAGCCTAATGTAAAAAGAATTGATGTTGTACGTTTTTCATTGAACTATATATACAACGGATAAAAATAAACAATCTATTAGTCAAATTTACTTTTGTTTATGTTACTCCGCAAAGTGCCCCTTCCAGTGTTTTCCTTTTGGTAACCACTGTAGAAATCCTCATGAACATTTTTTTTTTATTGAATGGGGTGGAGAATATCAGGAATTTTCAAAAATTAAAATTGGCTAAAAACATCTTTTCCCAATAAATCATGCCTATATACACACACTGACCCTGTATTGTCATAAGGATATCTGTTAATATATTTAAAAGGGGTCCTAACTTGGGCCACACGCCTGTGTTAGACTAAAAAAGATTTTCCGATAAAATTGCATATTTTGTGACATATTAAATGGGTCACGAGATTTCATTTTGATTTCTATTTGATCCGTCACTATGATACAGGTTTACAGGTTGTAAAATTTGTTTCATCTTAGAGAGAGAGAGAGAGAGAGAGAGAGAGAGAGAGAGAGAGAGAGAGAGAGAGAGAGAGAGAGAGAGAGAGAGAGAGAGAGAGAGAGAGAGAGAGAGAGAGAGAGAGAGAGAGAGAGAGAGAGAGAGAGAGAGAGAGAGAGAGAGAGAGAGAGAGAGAGAGAGAGAGAGAGAGAGAGAGAGAGAGAGAGAGAGAGAGAGAGAGAGAGAGAGAGAGAGAGAGAGAGAGAGAGAGAGAGAGAGAGAGAGAGAGAGTCCGAATGAAGATGTGAAAGTCTTCAAGCAGTATCTAAGCACTGTCTATTTTTAGAATGGAGGGTTTTCGTTTCAAGTTTACCATTCTTATTGAAAAATCGATTGTCACGTTTTGGTGGATTTGTTATATACCAAACAATTCGGATTTTATTTGTTTATGATAATGAGATGTTTTTATCAATTTTTAAAAATAATTTAATTTAGACATTTATAGCATTGTTTCATGATATACTCACTTTAACGCCATTTTCAACACATTTCAGGTTATATAATGGAATATCCGATTTTATTGGTGGAGGCAGACCTCAGAAGCAACCGTCCACCACAAGCAGTGACCTATCCACAGATAAGTTATTAAGTCACTGCCACAAGTAACGGACATACTTTCTCACATAAAGTTTTTATAGGACTGCGATAAAAATACAAATGCACTGAAATGCAAAGTCGATATGCACAGCAAGCTTTAACGTCGCTCATTCGCAACAGCGACCCTAGGATCATGGCCTGAACAAACCTGAGAGAAACTGATATGGTGAAACTACATGCAAAATATTAAAGCCCCAAGCCTTTCACTTTCGGAGAAGATTTTTGAAATTTTGAAATAACAACAAATGATAAGACCCTGGGGCAGCGTCAACTTGACACCAGGGTTGTGGTTTGAATAAACACTCAGGTGAGCCAACAATATGTTTCACAGGACGTCTTTCATCCTGGCACATGGGGTCCTCTGTGGCCGAGTGGTCTAAGCGGCCATCTCAAAGCCACTTCTCACAGTCTCTAAAGTCGTAGATTCGAATCCCGCTCGCTCCAAAAACTGTATGCGAGAAAGTTTGCCAGTTACTTGCGAAAGGATGGTGGTTCTACTACTTCATTCTGAGGTCTTCCTCCACCATTACAATTGGATATGCCATATTTAACCTGAAAAGTGTTGAAAATGGTGTTCAACCCCATTTAACCTGACACTAACGAGTTATGCGATTTTCTGAAGTAGAGACAAAATTAAGATCTGCATACAATATTGAGGCATTTTAGTATCATATTCAGAATAGTGTTTATAAATAATTTTCAAAAACACAAATAATCGAATCTCTTCAAGTAAACAGTCAACAATGCCCTTATTTTATTTTGTACTTCTTGTGAACAAAGCTGACACCAAAAATCAAGTTTCATATTAATGGGAATTTAACAAAAAAAACTACTACCAATATTGTTTTATTTGTATTTTATTTACATGTTACACATATCTGCATTATGTATTATATTTTATGACACTGTAAACCCTAGTATAACTATATAGAAAACAGTTTTACATGATCTCCACAAACATCCTAACAAAATCCAACAATCTTATCAAATCAGAATAAAGTCTTAAAACTGAGCTAAGATATAGCCATGTTTTTGAATGAAAGAAACACTCGCACTACGACAAATTCCTCCGGTTATGACATATCACCATTCATAAAACTGTTGAGCTATAATAAATCTTTGAGCTATCACATATTCAATCATAAATGAATGAATGAATGAATAGGGTTTTACGGCATACCAACACATTATAGGTTATTCGACGCCAACAGGAAGGAAGATTCCAGGTTCACTCTACATGTACAAAAACAACAAATTAACATATGGATAAAAAAAAATACATCAACAAATGAATATGCAGAATGAACCTAGAACCTTGATACCTGCAGAACTGCAGAGTTTCAGCAAATTCTATCGTATTACTCAATTCATTCAAAATACTGTGGTATTCTTGTGCCAATTGAAAAAAATGAACTGAAATAAAAAATCTTTAAGAGGCCATTCATCTGTAAAAAAAATAGTCCCCATACATGATCCGTATACATCCTAGCCCCTTGATACGCCAAAACTTCAATCATCCACTCATTGGGATTTGCTATAAGCAGACAATGCTTTAGATTTTAAAAAGAAGTTTTTTTTGTACACATGGGTGCGAAAATATTCCTATGTAAAAGTGAGTCACCTTACGACGGTCCCTGTAAATCTCAGCCCATTGATTTGCAGAATCTTCAATCCCTTGCTGATGTAAGGATATTATATATCACTTGTGAACAAGTTTGACTGAAATGTTATTGAGAGGAAGACTTTTGAAGTTTCACAAGTTCAACCCTTTTAGCCCTTCTGGATATTCCATTCTCGTTCTTGAATCAAATCTGACACTTCAGATATCAAATTATAAATCAGTATTGAACAAATGGATAAGAAAATTGCAATTTTTCATTTTCCCATAGTATTCTTATATAAAAATCAAAGTTCCTGAGGCCCCTTTATACTAAAGCCCCAGGACTCACAAAAGCTTCAAACCCTGTAGGAATAATTATACATCAAAATAAACATATTTGACCCACTTTTCTTTGAGAAAAACCTTTATGAAAATTCCAATATGGAAATTTTATCCTCTTTATTGAACCAAATCTGATTACTTTTACTAGGCATTTTTATGCTTTAGATCTCAAATTGAACGACATATTGACACAAACTACAAGAAAATGAGAATTTTCCATTTTCCCGTAGTAATCCTATATAGAACTCAAAGTTCCCTTATAGGGCCTCTATTCATCCCAGTTCCCCTTGATTTGTACAAACTTGAAATTTTTAATCATAGGGATAATCTATACCAAATATGAACAAATTTGACCGAAAGTTGTTGAGAATAAGAATTTTGAGAATTTTCAATTAAATTTTAACTGTTTTGTGACCCCACCTGGTCCCTTATAGAAATTCAATCTTGCTCAATCTTATTTGCTATGACAGGTATATGATTCAGATCTCAAATTGAATAATAATTTTCCATAAATGGATGAAAAAATGAGAATTTTCTGTTTTCCCATAGTATTCCTATCTAAAACTCAAAGTCCCCTTATTAGGGCCCCTTTATATACTAGCCCCATGATTTGTATAAACTTTAAACCCATACTCATTAGGATAATCTATATCAAATAGAGACCAAATTTGACAGACCAGTTGTTGAGAAGAAGATATCTGAAATTTTCTATTTTAACCTTATGAAAAGTCAATTCTTCTTATTGAACCAAATCTTATTTGCAATAAATAGATGATGCTTCAAGACTCCAAATGAATAATAGTTTTGATCAAATGGATGAAAAAACTTGAATTCATATTATATTTGTACTACATGAGGATTAACAAATGTATACATTATACACATCTATGTTATATTTACACTACATGAGGATTAACAAATGTGTACATTATACACATCTATGTTATATTTACACAACATGAGGATTAACAAATGTGTACATTATACACATCTATGTTATATTTACACTACATGAGGATTAACAAATGTGTACATTACACACATCTATGTTATATTTACACTACATGAGGATTAACAAATGTGTATATTATACACATCTATGTGATATTTACACTACATAAAGATTAATAAATGTGTACATTACACACATCTATATTATATTTACACTACATGAGGATTAACAAATGTGTACATTATACACATCTATGTTATATTTACACTACATGAGGATTAACAAATGTGTACATTATACACATCTATGTCACAATGTGATATTAATACTATGTGATATTTATTCATTTTCATTCATCTGTCCTTAGCTATATTTATAAGTGCAATAATACTGCAATTCTGTAATGTCATATACAACAAGAGCTGTTGGAGGGACAGCATGCTCGACTATTACGATGCTGTTCTAAAACAACAGCTTTTTCAGGAAATAAGTACCAAATAAAAAACAATTAAAGCTCAGGGGTGGTAAAATTAAACTATAATTATTGCTTATCTGTTAAAAATAAATCGGCAAAATAATTCACCAACATAATTCATTTTCATTATCAACAGTTACGTTTTTTGAAAACAACAAAGTGAATGGATGGCTCATATTGCCTTAATAATATCTAATTCAGCATGGCATATAATTTCACCTCGGAGGGCAATATATCAGTACCATTTCATGAAACTTGATCTATAGTTAAAATAATCTTGTACACAAGATACCCTTTCATGAAAATGAAGAAAATAAATCTAAAACTTTTAGAAAAAAATAAAATAAAAAAATAATATTAAAATTTTCACCCCTTACGGCAGGCCAATTTTGCCCTCAGGGCAAACAGAGAGGACCACAAACTGACCCTATTTGTCAAACATCTAAAATCAAGGCAATGTACTACAAACTTTAATCTACTAAAAACAAAATCTAAAAGTCTTAAAGAAAAATAATTCTGCCAAAATGCAATCAAGAGTTATGATTCTTGTCTCTATGCATTTACTAGAGGATGTTGAACACACATGTGAAGTTTCATTTATGTCCAATGATAAGATGATGAAATAAGTACGAAATAAAAAACTTTAACCTCTATAAATCTCTAAATAAATTTTCTATATCCAAAGGGTAATAACTCTGCAAAAATGCAACCTAGAGTTATGGTTCTTATCTCTGTGAGTTCCACTGATGATGCTGAACACACATGTGAAGTTTCATTCATATTGAATGAGTGGTTAAATAGATATCTTACCTGATACAAAAACTCTAACCTGAAAAATTAAGTTAAAAAAGAGCCATAACTCTGCCAAAATGCAACCTAGAGTTATAGTTCTTATCTCTGTGAGTTCCACTGATGATGCTGAGCACACATGAGAAGTTTCATTCATATTGAATAAGTGGTTACATAGGTATCTTACCTGATAAAAAAACTCTAACCTGAAAAATTAAGTCCAAAAAGGGCCATAACTCTGCCAAAATGCAACCCAGAGGTATGTTCTTATGTCTGTGTGTTCCATTGATGATGCTGATCACACATGTAAAGTTTCATTCATACTGAATGAGTAGTTGCATAGATATCTTACCTGATAAAAAACTTTAACCTGAAAAATTAAGTAAAAAAACGGCCATAACTTTGCCAAAATGCAACCCAGAGTTATGGTTCTTATGTGTGTGAGTTTCATTGATGATACTGAACACACATGTGAGGTTTCATTCATATCAAATGATTGGTTGCATAAATATCTTTCCTGATAAAAAACTTTAACCTGAAAAACCAAGGCCGATGCCTAGGCGAGTACAAACCCCCCCATATTCTACGAATAGTCAAGCTAAAAATATCACACAAAACAAGAGAATTCATTCAACATAATAATAATAATAGTAATACAATTTTTATTTACTGAAATTGACAAAAATGGATCGAAATGGAGCAAAAAACATAAAGCAAAAAATTAAGAAAAAAAATATAAAAATCCAATGATTTTTTTTGACTCAGTGCTCAGACAGGTCACAGGAACCAAAATTAGTTTTTTTCATTTGGCCTAAGTGTTTCCTGGATAATTCTATATCATTGCATTACATGTTATAAAATTTTAAGTTATTTATTTATTTTCTGTTTTTGTTAGTATGTTACACAATTTGTAAATAAATTTTAATACTTAAAACAGATTTAACACATTCGGATTCAGTGCAGATCAACCAAGTAAGTTAAAAACAAAACAAAGATTTTTTTAAAATTTTCTTTCATTTCCAACTTTTTTTTAAATTTATGAGCACTAATTTAAGTATGTACAGTAAAATATTTCTTATATCTACATTTATATACAAAAGGTAAGAATGAAGATACGTTCAAAAAAAATTTCATGAGTTCTTCGTTTGCCTGTCTGATTGGATGCACACTTACTGACTTATATACAAAAAGGCAGAAAATTATTTATTTTTTCACTTTGGATGAACTTGGTTTTAGCCAGTTTCATATAATGGAAATTCTTAGTTTGAACCTGGTCTTTAGAAACACCTTCCCATTCCACAAAAAGTCAGTACTTGCAGCCAAACCTGTTTGTTACATATACTTATTAATATCTAGACTGTCTTTTAACAGTGCTGATTCAGTGTGCTCATGCTTATTTTACTAATCATATGTTTGGAAGTTTACAATTGTCCAAGCGTAAAATTTGAAGTTACAATAAAACTATCAAATTATGAATTTTTCGAAAGCCTTTATTTTAATGTTAGTTTATTTTAACTTGATTGCAAAATAAGTTCAGAGCTTATATGAACCACTCTCGAGTCTGCTCTAGTCCACTTCCTTGGTAGAACCAGTACTGAGTGTTGTTTTTTAGTGGCCAATGGATCAAGCTGCGTATCAAACCCATAACCTCTAGCATGAGTGGTCAACACTCAATCCACTTCACTACCGCCCCGCTTTTGACTTGTGAACAATTATCTTTGAAAAAACTACAATAACTCTGCATTGATAGCCTGTAGGTGTCACCATGTTACCATTAGAAGGTTAGTGAAAGGGATCTCTGGTTCAGTCCATCATGTATTTTGACATTTTTATGCCATTGAGGGCTAACAGATGGTTGGTCAACCTAACCATTCTTTCCTGGGATCTTGGAGGATTAACAAGGGATGCCCATTTCCACAAGTACCTGATAACTTTCCCACATGAATCAGGGGTGAAAGATAAACGACTGAGACACAATGTTGTATATCAATCATAACGAAAACGCTCTCGGGCTGAGATCCGAACTTACGACCTCTGAATTGATAGATAGTCGCAATACTGACTGAGCTAATCAGTTTTCTTTAAAAGTTTTGGACACTTTTAAGCAATATTAATTACTATGGCATAGAAAGTTGCACACCTGATTTTTGCCTCAATGCATCCAGACCATTACTTAACAGAAATGATAGACATCTGTTATCATTTACGTTTCCAATCTTCAATTCTCCAGAGCTTATCATGGAGATGGCAATAACAGAATCAGAATCTGTACTTGGTGCACAAACTATGGATCCGCTGTCACCAGCATCAGCGAATGCTGTGTTCAAGGTAACATCTGGTTGTTTGTCAATCAGCAATAGGTAACTAGTTTCACAACCATTATTAAATGACAGTGCATAATCAGAACAGCACACCAAACCTTTTGTTAAATCAGTTTTTGCACCAAATTTATATACAAATGGTCCAAAATCGGAATAAATGTCCGTCAGATTGGAACTTGTAAGCCGCCCTGGCTTGCTCATTCCATGTTCATCTTTCAGGTAGCGAATACAGTTGGGTGCCATGTCCTCTGTAACTTTGACTGCTGCAATGTCAACAAGTTTCATATCTGCATTTCCAAAAGGAACAGTCATTTCAGGCTTACTTACTCCCAGTTTCCTTAGCTGTCTCCCTTTGTCTTCTATCATAACATCATGCTCTGGCTGGCTTTCATTATCAACAACGTGTGCACATGTCAAAGCATAAAGATCCTTTTGATTGTCTACAAAGAAAGCACCCAAGGTACCTTCTCTGTATCTATTCATGTGATTGTTTGCATATCTACTTTTTATTAATTTCCCATGCTCATGTTGCATGTTGGCCAATGGTTTTGGTTCTTGTATGACATTCTGAATAGAATAAGGTTTTGTGTACCCATGTTCCTTCAAAGTTTCCGCCACTGCAGTTTTGGTATGATCAGTCGATCGGGTCACGTGTATTTCCAGTTTATCGTATATAATTCCAGCACCAAAAACATCCGCCAAACTGAAAAAGAAACATTTTGCGTGTAAATTGTTTATCATTACCGGTGTTGTATAGTTGTTGTGGTACATAGTATTTTTGCCTCCATTGTAAAATAACCCGGGGTCATTTTAACGATATAGCCCAAAATAGTTCAAGAGCTGTCAAAGAACAGTATTAACTCAACCATTCTAGCCTTGTCACAAGCAGTATATTATGTATACCATCACAAACAGATCTGTATCAAAGAAACCATCTTTAATATTAGCAAAATAGTACCATATATGTGCAAGTAGGACTATTAAGACAGAATGTACACTATAGCATATGTCTATATTTGGCTATGGTTAGCTAGCCAGTACTTAAGTTGAAATGGGGCAGAGTATTTAATCTAATACAATGTTTTTTTTTTAAAATGGGGTGGGAAGAGGTTTAACAAAGGGGCAAAGTAGTATTGAAAATTTAAAACTAAACAAAATTAACAAGAGGCCCAAGAGGGCCTGAGGATGCTCTACTGACTCATAGTGGCCATAGCACTTTTTGAAATTCTCTTATGCAATAGAAACATCGGGGTGAAGTCATTTTTAACTCTAGGGACACCATTTGAACAAATCTTACAAAACTTAAGTTGGTCATCATTACTACATAAACATTTTGAAAGTCTGTCGGACCATTCATGAGGACAGGATTTTTTAAGTTTTGGACTTTTTTTAGTAATGGTGGCCATCTTGAATTATAGATAGAAAAACAAATCTTTTGTATAGTCTCCTATGCAATAGAAACATCCATGTGAAGTTTCAGTTTAATTGGCCTAGTGGTTTCAGAATAAATGAAAAAAAAAGAGAATATTCTGTTTTCCCATAGTATCCCTAGGTATAATTCTAAGTCCCCTTACAGGGCCCCTATAAATTTTAGCCCCTAAATTCTTATCTGCAATCAAACCCCTACACATAGGGAAAATTTATGCACAATATGAACAAATCTGACAAACCGGTTCTAAAGAAAACGAATTTAGTAATTCCCAATTTTTATCCTTTTGGGGCCCCTCCTGACCGCTTTAGACAGTGGAATCCAGTCATTTTCACAAATCTGAACCTCCTTCACCAAACAATGCTTCTGTGAAGATATAGGCAAAATTATTTCCATTTTAATAAAAAAAATTAAAAAATATTATAATGACATGACTGTGTCACTTAATTGAATCCTCGGGGCGGGGTCATATTTAACCCTAGGGACACCATTTAAACAAAACTTAGTTGGTCATCATAACTACATAAACATTTTGAAAACCTGATGGGCCGTTCATGAGATTAAGATTTTTCAGGTTTTGGACTATTTTTAGTAATGGCGGCCATCTTGAATTTCAGATCGAAAAAAAAAAATCTTCTGTATAGTCTCCTATGCAAAAGAAACATCCATGTGAAGTTTGAGTTTAATTGGCCTAGTAGTTTCAGAGGAAGTGCTGCTAACAGACGACATACAACAGACGTCAGATAACAGACGAAGGACAACGCGCCATTGCATAAGCACTTCTGGCCTTTGGCCAGTAGAGCTAAAAAATAAATAAATAAATGGGGATGAAGAGCGGGAGTTGGTAACAAAGTTGAAATGGGGCAAAGTATTTGATTTAATACATGACCAGGGTCAGCAACTCTTCTTCAAATAGCTTACACTCATCATAAACTCTCATTTATTGATGCCATTGTTAGATCTACCATGTACATGTTTAATTGTTTATATCATTCAATGAAAATAAAGACATACCTCAATAACTCATTCATTGCTTTCTTTTCCAACACAGGTTGGACTTCTTTTCCCCTTTTCGATAGTTTTGTTTGCCTCAAGTAACCACATATCTCGAACATCATTTTATTCATAAGCTGTAAAACCTGCTCTGCTGAGCTCATTGTTTTTTCAGTTTCGACCATGGCCTCAGACATGTCATCTTTCAATGACGCTATCATGTAATCATTCTTTAACCTGTCTTTGCTTTTCGTCTCTTTTCCTTTATCCGCACTGTAACTGTCCAGCCTGTGCAATTTTGATCGTGTGGTGTTTGAGATCGAATCTTTCATCTTCTTGTTAAAGTCAATTTCTTCAAGAAGTTGCGAACAAATCCAAGGAGTTAGTTTGTATTTTAAAGAATATATCGGCATCACGGCACCGCGGATGTTTTTTGACAAAAAGTTCAATGCATGGATTACAAATCGTTTGTCTGCTGGCAGACCCTCCGTTTCTGCAGATTGTTGAAGTTCAGCAATTTCCCTCATATCATGCAATGCCATTGCATCTCGAACAAAGCTCTCCAAAACCATTTTAATGTCTTCATCATCTATAACCTTCGTTTTTTTGGTGTACTCACTTTGGTCCCTCTTCATAAATCTTTCTAAATATTCATACATCATAACAAACTGGTCAATCATCTCGCCTTCCAGAAACTCCGAGATCCTACAGCTGAGTATCACTCCTTCAGAGCCCAGTATGATTCTTTCAGCGCATGTCACAACTGAAAATCTTTCTTCTAATTGTCTCACAATATGCTCTCTAACTTTTTCTTTCACAGATTCATCTTCTGTACCTATGTCACACACCACTAGCAGTTTATCTAATCTGAATTTCTTGTTAACAAATCTATCAAAAACATCCTGAAGCAATCTTTCCAGACCCTGAAATATTTGAATGACTTAATTAATTCTTTGTTTTATACAGTCATATACGTAAGTAGTTGTGCTCAAGCCGGTGAAGAATAATTAGTGAATGGACAAATTCTTAATTTCATTTTCTTTATTTTACATAAATTGTGAAACAATTTCCTATAACATACCAGTATGTATATATAATGATATGGCCCCAGTCTCACTTAAAGGGAATATTACAGGATTTTTCAAAATTTTAAAATTGGCTAAAAAACTTTTCCCCCAATCTATCATATTTCTATATATGGTATACTCAATGACCCCGAATTGTCAAAAGGATATCTATTTAAACATGCCAAAATAAGATATTGAAAAAAGATATGTTTGACTAAAATAGATTTCCCACTTAAATTGCAACATATTTGTGACATTTTATATGAGTCACCAGATTTCATTTTGATTTCAATTTGATACAAAATACAGGTATTATTATGTAACACGTAATAAAAAAAAGTCATCTTGTAACGTATCCGACTGATGATGTGAAGATCATTGAGCAGTATTAAAGTGCTGTCTATATTTAGAATGGGGATTTTGTTTTAAGTTAACAACTGCAATTTAGACATCGATTTTATTACGTTTTGGCAGATTTTACATACCAAAACATTTGGATTTTATTTGTTAATGTTAATGAGATGCATTTTATCCATTTTCAAAACAATTTTATTTTTTAAAGACATTAATAGCAGTTTTCCTTTTAACATCTCAACTTGAGATTTTCATTAAGGCCATGATTAGAATAATGTTTGTTTGCTATCTCTCTACCAGCCCATCTAAAAAGCTGCCAACACTATTTTTTTTTTAAATGTTACATTTTTTTTTACCCATTTTGTCAAGGTGTTTGAATGTACATGTGTATGGCATTTACTGTATTTTTTAAAAAAAAAAAAGAGTATAAATCCCCAATGTTTTAAACCATCCTTCAAATGATCATGTCATCAATGATCTCCGATTTGTTTGGACTTCAATTCTGTGCAGTCAGTGGTCATTTAATGTGTAATGATTTCAAGTAATTACTATAGGGAATATACCCAAATCAGGATTTTTTAAAATTGGCTAAAAACATATTTTTCCAAAATATCATGCCTCTATATACTCTCTGACCCAATATTGCCCAAAGGATCTATTTAAACATGCCAAAATAAGATATTGAAAAGGGATTCCCTAACATAGGCTAGACACCTAGGCTATACTAAAATATATTTTCCGCTTAAAATTGCAACATATTGTGTAAAGTTTTAAATGAGTGACTTGATTTCATTTTATTTCCAATTTGATCAATTATAAACACAGGTTAACACTTAGTAAAACTTGTTTCATCTAAGAAAGAGATAATGACGATATGAAGGCAAAAAAGTAGTATTCAAGTGTTGTCTATTTTTAAAATGAGGATATCATACCCCAGTCTTGCTTAAATATCTTTATATATTGAGAAATAAATATACAACACATATTTGAGTTTACCTGATAATCTGTAGAAGTTAGATCCGTCTTTACATAACACACCGGTACAACCAAACCATTCTCACTAGCTGGAGAGTATGGAAGCTGTAATGGATCTTCTGTAACAACAATGTGGGATAATTCAAGATCCTCAACATGGTAACCAATGACAACCACTAGAGGTGGTTTTCTTATTTCAGCTTGACATCTCTGTAACTTTGAAAACAATTTCTCATCGTGAAATGTTTCTGGAAAAACTCCTGAAAAAGAAAATGTAAAAGATTTTTCTTTACCCTTTACTCCATAGATACGCGTTTTCCCACACCAATCACAGAAGGCCTTTGGAAACAGTGCAGGAAGAGTTCAGATTGCTTGTATCGAGCAATCTGAACACTTCCTGCACTGTTTTCCACTCTGTCAGTTAATATAACATAATTCACCCATTGTTGATACGAGGTGAAATAATGCTGTCAATTTGGAAGAGTCCAAGGAAATGCTTATGGAGCAAAGGGTTAAGCAAGCGCAAATTGATGACATTCATATATAGTATTAGTAGTTCATCAACTGCTGTTACAAATTTTTTTTAAAAAATGGTGCTTTGGCAACAGTTGAGCTTGATAAATTCACTTTTAGTCTTTGTTTAACAAGAGCAACTAATTATCCTTAAAGCCCCAACTGGGATATGAAAGCCAAAAGATAGCTCCACGGCATATATTTTTTTATATAATTCTAAACAATTCAAATCAGAGAGCCATTCTTTTAATTTCATACTCACAACTGCATCGGTTTTGTTGTAATTTGGCACATTGTAAGATTAATGTTAATATAATTATATTCAATTGGTAAAAAAACATTTCCTAAAAACTACTTATTATACATGCAGCTTGCAACAAAAAGTTGAGCTATAACTAATGAAAATTTTAAATTCTAACATTTTTATAGCCGTTATTGGGTCATATTTCCCATGACAATTAGTATCTTTTTTCCCAACTAAATGGTAAAAATTCCTATTGAAAGCTGCAAAATTTGTAAATTGAAATTTGCCATAATTCCTTGATAAAATAAACAAAATATCCCCATTCTGAATTGATTATGAAATTGATTCTTCAATTAAATGGTAAGTTCAGCAACTGTACACATTTTTATAAAGTTGGACAAATAGATTTAAAGTTTTCCCAGTTTTAATGAAAATGCTGCTAAAATTCCCAATTCCAAGGGCATGGGTCATCTTCCCAAAATGGTGAACAGTCATATCCAATTTTATAGACGGAGGAGGAGGACCACAAAATGAATCCTAATATAACCACCGGCCTTCTGTAAATAAGTAACAAACTTTCTCACAAAAAGTTTTTTTTGGACGGAACTGGGCTTAAACCCACTCGGCCACGGAAGATGCTGCACAGTTATTATAACAGGTGAGATTTTCCTCCACTACAAAATCTCATTTTTTCTAAATGATTATTTGAACTCAGTTCACCATCGATTGGTTGGGACAAATCTTTACTCACTGGACAAGGATAACATGCGAAATGATCAAATGTAACTGAAGTTATAACAATTTAATAATCTGAGTTGAAGAAAATCTCAAGTTGAGATGTTAAGGCCATTATAAATTAGTTGCTAGATTATCATCCAATTTTTTTCATAAAAACGGGGAAGAGAGGGCTGGAGGATATATATATATATATATATTTTTTTTTTGTTGAATTTTTGATGTTTCTTTGATAAAAAATAAATTATGAAAATAAAAACAGTCGGGGTGGCATGAAAATTTGGGGGCGGGTGGGGATGATAATCTAGCAATTAATTTATTATGGCCTTAGTGAAACTGGGGCAAGCTCTGTAACTATGCTGAGTTACATCTAATTTGAGAAATGAACAAAGAGAATAACTAACTCTCTTTTTGGTGACCTCCCCTTACCCCCCCCCCCCCCCCCCCAAAAAAACAAAAACAAAAACAAACAAAAAAAAAAACATTGAATTTAACCAACCATTTCTCCATTCATGAGCTCAGCAAGTTATGAGCCCATATTTTTACACCAAAATCTTCAGAATTCAAATTGCCATGTTACTTAATGTCCATCTTAATAACCTTCTGGATCTGCCACATGTGCACAATACCACATACCCAAATATTTTTACAGCAATGGAAAATATATGACATCCATTCAAGCGTATCAACCACATATTCACTGTTTTCCTGAATCAATGGGAATCTATGTGGATCGCCTGGTCCAGTGGAAGAACATTGGCTCCATGATCAGAATGATGGTCATGGGTTCGATCTTTCACCACGGCTATGTGTGGTGTCCTTGAGTAAAACACTTTTTCCACACATGTTCAGTACTGGTTCTACCACGAAGACTTCAAGCATGATTTGTCTAAGTTGTAATTACTTATTTTGCAATGAAAGTAAAATAAATAAGTTAAATCTACGGGATCAGTGTAAAGTGTTGACATTTTACAGACATGAGTGGAGCATTGGGATTTCCAGCTAAACCACCTGAAAAAAAAACCCAGTTAATTATCTGTCAGACAAATTTTAAATCTATGTGTAGAGACTGCACCTGGAAAGAATCCCAACCTTCATGTTAACTAAAGGAATGTATATGAGTATGGAGGTGCCACTGTTAACTTATAGTGAAGACCAGACAGTAGTATTGTGAGCCATCCTTAAAAAAAAATATTGTTTGCCATGCTTCTACCTACTCACTCAAAATTGCAGCCACCCAAACATTTTATTGACTTTCAAAGCATTTAATTTTTTTAAAATAATTTCTTTAAAATGACTGTGCAAAATCAAAATTTGGCCACAAAAGAAAGCTGTCTACCTTGGTATTACCCACATGAAAAATATTAGGTCAAAGCAAATACTTTTTTTAAAGATGGCCTGAGGCAAAGTCAAGTCCTCGACTACCTGACCATCTAGCATTATAACAACCACATTTTTGTTGTGCATAATCTCCTCATTGTCCTCTACTTACATACAGATTAAAATATTGTTATAACAGCTTTTACTATTGCAGGATCCATATTATTCTATACTGACTTTTTACTATTTCCTTTGCCATTCAACATCAACAATTTTCTTGTATCAACAAATAGTATAACATACAAATTCTACTTTTTCTCCTTTTATTACCATCCTACAAAGTTCGGTGAAATAATCTCGAGTGCTTTTTTCGTAATCGCAGGATCCCAATTTCTGTAAAAAGAATAATAGACAGACGATTGAACAAACTGAGGGCAAACTGCTGGTTACACCAGTAGGGGACTAGTTATTAAGGTGAGATAACTTACCTATTACTCTTTTGAATCGTGGAAACAAATCACATATCCTCCTGTGAAAGTAATATGGCCTTGGATAAAATTTGTATGTGTGCAATGGATGGGTCTTTATTTCAACTTTAGAAAGCGACATCTTGGCGTCTAAAAAATAATATGAATATGCATGTAAGTACAAAATTAATGTTGCACTCAGATATAAAAGTGTAATTATAAGCACACTAATAAACAAGATATTGACTGTAATGACAATGACTCTAGTTTATTTACCCAAGATAGAAATAGTTGCAAGATTTACTCATAAAAGTCTATTTCCCAGAATCCAAACAAGTTGGGTGATGTACTTAGCATAAGGCGAGGGGGCATTCATTTGGGACAGTTGTATGGTGTTTAGCATGGCTTTCAACAATTTTTCAGTCATATCGCGATTGTGTCTACTTGAGACAGTATTCTAAGCGCTGTCACACTGGAGTATCATCCCGCAGACACATGGTATGATACCCCACCCAGTTTCATTATACTGACATGGGCCAACCAGACCTAGAACTCTCCTCTAAATGCTGAGCATCAAGTGAGGAAGCTTCTAGTACCATTTTTAAAGTCTTTGGTATGACCCGGCCGGGGAATGAAACCACGACCTTCCGCATGTGAGGCGGATGCTCTAACACTAGACCGCACAGAGGTCTTATTTTGGACAGAGAAGTCAGTTTAAATGAACTTTGTATGAAATGTGTGTAAAATGCAATAAAAAAGACCAGTTATGACACATTTAGGCACCTTTAAATGTTTGAACCAGACTTTAAACTTATTTGTATTAAAGACCATCTTCCAGAGTGTCAAGCCATTATATTATTATATTTTCAATAAAAATAGGTTGGGCGTTTATTAGAGGAGCGAGGGTATTCTGGGGAATACAGTATCTTTACTTTATAAACAAATTATTTACAATCTATTGTCCTTAAGATTTACCTGGCACTCACGAATATTCCGTAAATATCTGTAAATTAATGTTCAGTGTCCATATGTAAATATTACTGTTGATATAATACCAGTTCATTATTAAATCGGCAAAATAACGCAATCTTGAATAGCAGCACGGAGAAGGCGCTTAAATGCCCGAACATACTGACAAAGATTCATGAGTGCCTGGTGAGCGAGGTAAGAACTTAACATACTATTCACATATATATCCAGGTACAAGTATGTAAAATTATATACTGACAAAAAAAAAGTAACTTCAGCTGTGTTTAAGTGCAGATATATGTAAATATGAAAACATTATTTTTATATGTATTGCAAGAGTATTTCAATGTGAATTTGTGTGGAAAATTTTATCGCTCTACGTTTACAGAAAACTGATGAAATGGTTGATTAAATGTGGTAGGGGTCGTACACCAAAATCACACATTAATACCGGGTATGGCCACCTTGGGCATCGAGGACTGCCTGGCATCGGTGGCGCATAGAACCGACAAGTGTGTTGATTCCATCCTGTGGAATGTTGTTCCACTCCTGAATTAAGGCTTGTGTTAGTTCATTGACGTTCGACGGTGGAATAGGGCAATGTCTAACACGCTTGTCCAAATTATCCCACATGGCTTGTGGCATTATCCTGCTGAAACAGAGTGATATTGGCATTATTTTGAAACAGTCGGATGACATGCCTTGCAAGAATCTCATCTCGGTAGCGTTGGGCATTCAAATTCCGATCGATCACAATGAGAGGTGTGAGATAACCATGCGCAATGCCTGCCCAGATCATGAAAGAACCTACACCCCCAAAATGATCTTGTTCAAGTACACAGCAGTCGGCATAACGTTCACTTCTTCTACGGTATACTCAAACCCTGCCATCACTTCGATGAATGGAAAATCTCGACTCGTTGGAGAAGAGAACACTATTCCATTATTGCCTTACCCAGCGATGGTGTGTACGTGCCCAATTAGCACAATTTATGCGGTGACATCGCGTCATAACACAGCCAAGGTAAGGACGACATCCAAGTAGACCACCCTCGCGTAGACGATTGCGTACAGTTTGGTCAGAAATTCGGTTGTTATGTGTACCAGGGGTGTTAGCAGCAGTGGCAGTGTGGAACGATTGCGTAGGTGGGTGTTCATGATATAGCAGTCTTACACATGCGTCTTCCGTACGTCCTGTTGCTTGAAATCGTTGCCTAAGGTTTCGAATAGCATGGCTAGAACTGCCAACAACCCTAGCAACCTCATTCATTACAATACCAGCATTGAGCATGCCAATGGCACGTTCACATAAATTTGGTGGAAATCAAGGCATATCAAAAAGAAAGAAAACTGAATTAATTTCGATTTTTTTCAACGTCTTTTTCTTATTGACAACAAAGTCTATAAAATCAGACTGAAAGGTTTGATTTCATAAACACAGATCATGCTGGGCCATGCATGCACAAGGAAATCAACGTAAACATTTTTCTTTTTTGTGTAATGCGTAAAATCCAATTACAATTGGTTTTATTTGACACATAATTGTTTGCCTGAACATATGTACCCGGTAGGCCATTTGACATGTTGATTTCTTTTTATAACAGTAAAAAGATATGAATAGAAATCGGAAGTTTCTTTTTTTGTTCAGTGTATGATGTACCCATGAGAACGGAATTTCGTATGCTATTACTGAATCCTTACGGTGATCAATTTTCTCATGATTTTTCGGGTTTGGTGAAGAAAGCTATATGAGCATAGCTCAGTATAATTATTTGTGGCGGGTTTGGTGAAGAAAGCTATATGAGCATAGCTCAGTATAATTATTTGTGGCGGGTTTGGTGAAGAAAGCTATATGAGCATAGCTCAGTATAATTATTTGTGGCGGGTTTGGTGAAGAAAGCTAAATGAGCATAGCTCAGTATAATTATTTGTGGCGGGTTTGGTGAAGAAAGCTATATGAGCATAGCTCAGTATAATTATTTGTGGCGGGTTTGGTGAAGAAAGCTATACGAGCATAGCTCAGTATAATTATTTGTGGCGGGTTTGGTGAAGAAAGCTAAACGAGCATAGCTCAGTATAATTATTTGTGGCGGGTTTGTTGAAGAAAGCTAAACGAGCATAGCTCAGTATAATTATTTGTGGCGGGTTTGGTGAAGAAAGCTATATGAGCATAGCTCAGTATAACTATTTGTGGCGGGTTTGGTGAAGAAAGCTATATGAGCATAGCTCAGTATAACTATTTGTGGCAGGTTTGGTGAAGAAAGCTATATGAGCATAGCTCAGTATAATTATTTGTGGCGGGTTTGGTGAAGAAAGCTAAATGAGCATAGCTCAGTATAATTATTTGTGGCGGGTTTGGTGAAGAAAGCTAAATGAGCATAGCTCAGTATAATTATTTGTGGCGGGTTTGGTGAAGAAAGCTAAATGAGCATAGCTCAGTATAATTATTTGTGGCGGGTTTGGTGAAGAAAGCTAAATGAGCATAGCTCAGTATAATTATTTGCGGCGGGTTTGGTGAAGAAAGCTAAATGAGCATAGCTCAGTATAATTATTTGTGGCGGGTTTGGTGAAGAAAGCTAAATGAGCATAGCTCAGTATAATTATTTGCGGCCGGTTTGGTGAAGAAAGCTAAATGAGCATAGCTCAGTATAATTATTTGTGGCGGGTTTGGTGAAGAAAGCTAAATGAGCATAGCTCAGTATAATTATTTGTGGCGGGTTTGGTGAAGAAAGCTATATGAGCATAGCTCAGTATAATTATTTGTGGCGGGTTTGGTGAAGAAAGCTATATGAGCACAGCTCAGTATAATTATTTGTGGCGGGTTTGGTGAAGAAAGCTAAATGAGCATAGCTCAGTATAATTATTTGCGGCGGGTTTGGTGAAGAAAGCTATATGAGCATAGCTCAGTATAATTATTTGTGGCGGGTTTGGTGAAGAAAGCTAAATGAGCATAGCTCAGTATAATTATTTGTGACGGGTTTGGTGAAGAAAGCTATATGAGTATAGCTCAGTATAATTATTTGCGGTGGGTTTGGTGAAGAAAGCTATATGAGCATAGCTCAGTATAATTATTTGTGGCGGGTTTGGTGAAGAAAGCTAAATGAGCATAGCTCAGTATAATTATTTGTGGCGGGTTTGGTGAAGAAAGCTAAATGAGCATAGCTCAGTATAATTATTTGCCGCGGGTTTGGTGAAGAAAGCTAAATGAGCATAGCTCAGTATAATTATTTGTGGCGGGTTTGGTGAAGAAAGCTAAATGAGCATAGCTCAGTATAATTATTTGCGGCCGGTTTGGTGAAGAAAGCTAAATGAGCATAGCTCAGTATAATTATTTGTGGCGGGTTTGGTGAAGAAAGCTAAATGAGCATAGCTCAGTATAATTATTTGCGGCCGGTTTGGTGAAGAAAGCTAAATGAGCATAGCTCAGTATAATTATTTGTGGCGGGTTTGGTGAAGAAAGCTAAATGAGCATAGCTCAGTATAATTATTTGTGGCGGGTTTGGTGAAGAAAGCTATATGAGCATAGCTCAGTATAATTATTTGTGGCGGGTTTGGTGAAGAAAGCTATATGAGCACAGCTCAGTATAATTATTTGTGGCGGGTTTGGTGAAGAAAGCTAAATGAGCATAGCTCAGTATAATTATTTGCGGCGGGTTTGGTGAAGAAAGCTATATGAGCATAGCTCAGTATAATTATTTGTGGCGGGTTTGGTGAAGAAAGCTAAATGAGCATAGCTCAGTATAATTATTTGTGACGGGTTTGGTGAAGAAAGCTATATGAGTATAGCTCAGTATAATTATTTGCGGTGGGTTTGGTGAAGAAAGCTATATGAGCATAGCTCAGTATAATTATTTGTGGCGGGTTTGGTGAAGAAAGCTAAATGAGCATAGCTCAGTATAATTATTTGTGGCGGGTTTGGTGAAGAAAGCTAAATGAGCATAGCTCAGTATAATTATTTGCCGCGGGTTTGGTGAAGAAAGCTAAATGAGCATAGCTCAGTATAATTATATGTGGCGGGTTTGGTGAAGAAAGCTATATGAGCACAGCTCAGTATAATTATTTGCGGCGGGTTTGGTGAAGAAAGCTAAATGAGCACAGCTCAGTATAATTATTTGTGACGGATTTGGTGAAGAAAGCTATATGGGCATAGCTCAGTATAATTATTTGAGAAAATACTCTGTAATATAAAGTACCAAAATATTTTAACCGTATTTGTGCTTGTGCAATGCTGTTATTGAAAAAACTAGAGGTGAATACCTTAACATGTGTTTGGTATTATAAAATGTATAAGGTGTTATTGTATACCTACTAGGGTAATTTGAACTGTCAATGGGTATAGTGATAGGCAATTAGATCGTCGGCATAATATGGCATAAATCTAATGATACCTGTTGTTGTATTGAAAATATGCACATGAATGACGAATAATGCAAATTCATAGGAGTGCAAGTTTATAATTAAACAAATGTTGTTTTCCTTCCAGTATTTGATTTCAAATATCTTTTATAAAGATTTTGTTGTTAATTGATCTCTTACTAAAATTGAACTTATGCCAAAGTTAAACATAAATAAAATAAATACTGGGAATGTATCTCATTGTTACTGTCTGTCTGTCTGTCTGTGTCTGTCTGTCTGTCTGTGTTTGGCATGTTTTGGTGGATTTGACATACCAGATCATTCAAATTTTATTTATTTATGATAGTAAGATGCTTTTTATCTATTCAAAAATGAATTTTATTTTTAAAACATTTATAATGACTTTTCCTGATATATTCTCTTTAAATAGCATTACTAAACCACTTTTTATATACATCATGAACTAGATGGACCTGTGTGTCTATTAGATATTCGAAATAAATTATACTATTAACAAGAGGTAGGAGACTAAAATAAAGTTCAACGCCAATTATTTCAATAACCATGGTTGGGTGTATAAATTCGAAGATTCAAACTCACAACCCCTGGATTGACAGTGAAAGGAAACTGCAGATTTCCTAGATAAACCATAAGTGTGCACCCCAAAATCATTATTATGAGGATTTGAATTCCGATAAAATATCTCTTTTCATCACTGAATTCTCTGATTTTTTATATTTACATTTTAAAACCACTGGGCCCATCAAATAATATTTGGAAAAGATATGTGAACCAATAAACAAGTCTGGCCTCAATGCATTTTTTACAGGCTAAATTTTTTTTTTAAAACAATGAAATCAAAATAATTGTGTCATTATTTGATGCTGGGGCGTAGACATGAATTTGATACTGGTGTGGCTAAATAGTTAACAAAACTTGTAATTTTTTAATAGACTTTAAAACAAGCATGGCACCAGTGGTGGCAGAATGGCAGTCCTACAGTAAAGACTACTGCCATCATTGTCCGAATTTAAGATAATTATAAAACAAGAAAATTTGTGGAATTATTGGTGCAGTATACTGATGGCCAACATAATGACTTCCCAAACACAATGTTTACATCGCTCCCAATGGGCCCAGAGTCTATGAACAAACAAACGTTGTTCAAACTCTCTAAATACATATAAAGGCTACTGCCCAGTCAAAAAGGTATGAACAGAAGCAATATATGCTCGAGTTTATTACTAGTTTAAACTTATTTTTATTTTACTTCTTTGTGAAACAAATTCTTACAACTTAGACAAATCATGCTCGGAGTCATCCTGGGTAGTACCAGTACTAAGCATATGCGGAAAAGGTGTCTTGCTCAAGGGCCAGATTATTACTGGTGACCTTATCCTATGGTGTGCAATCAACCCTGGTCCAAGACCACCAAAGTATTCCTGTGGCTTCTGCGGTAAAACTGTTGGATGGAAACAGTAAGCCATCCAGTGTAATTCATGTGACACATAGTTCGACAAGTCATGCGCAGGCATGAACCAGGCAAACTACCAAGTACATAATTATGGAACACAACTTCTACTCATGGCCCTGTCTTAATTGTGGGTTGCCAAATTTTAATTCAAGTATTTTGACCCAAGTATTTCAATGTCTCTCCTATCTGACCCAAATATTTATGTACAGCACTCTATATGTATCTGAGCCTGAATTTCCACACCAACAAAGAAAAAATAGAAAACGTTTTGAGAACAAACCACATAATTAAAATTACTTAATATAAACCTCCTCTCTATTATGAACAAAATTGGCGAATTTCAAGCACTGTTTGACAATGAAAAATTGGATGATGTGATTGGGACTGAGACATGGCCCTCCACTAATATAGGCTCATCAGAGTTTCTCCCAAATGACTTCAAGCTATTCAGAAAGGGTAACCAGAAGCACAGCGGTAGAGTCTTCATCATGGTGAGTAATAACCTTATAAGCTCCCAAGAACCACCATTTAAGAGTGATTGTGAAATTATATGGATTAAGCAACAAGTAGTTGGAACCCAGCCACATTACAAAGGTGCATATTATTGGCCCCAAGAAAGTGATGAACATAGCCTCCTTGAACTTCAGAACTCTCTCTCGAGAAGGTAAGCAAACATCCTGGCATCATATTATTAATAGGTGACTTGAACTTACCGAATATAAACTGGAAACCAGATACACCTACTATACTGCCAACATGCCAACATAGAGGTCTGTATGAAAAATTTCTAGAAATAGTTAATGATTTTAACCTTTTGCAAGTAGTCAAAGAACCTACTTTCTTTAACAACGTTCTTGACCTATTCCTTACCATCAATGGAACCCTGGTTGAGATAGTATCATTTTTATATGGTCTTGGCGACCATGACATTGTAAGTATTGAGGCTAATCTTAAACCAAGACTGATGAAGAGCAAGCCACATCAGATATACATGTACAGAAAGGCAAACTGGGAGCTCTTTAGAGATGAAATACAAACCATTAGGGATAAGTTCTTACTGAGTTGTCATGGTAAGTTGGTACAAGAACTCTGGAATGAGTTTACAGAACACCTAGACAAATCTCAATCTGAATGTGCACCATCTAAGTTACTAAGACATAAGTGATCACTACCCTGGATTATGCAAAACAAAAGGCGGGCAATAAGAAAATGATACAGGCTCTATGACCTTTTCGAGCGAACCAATTGCCCCAAATCCAGAAGTAAACACCTTAAGTGCAGGCACATTGTCAGAAGCAAAATATAACTAGCTCATAGTAAGTATTTGGAGGTTTTACTAGACATGAACACACTGTAGATCCAGACAATAAAAAGGTAAACACTAAATGTCTTTTTACCTACAGAAAGAGTGCTAGGAAGTACAGTGAAGGCATAGTGACATTACAATATGTAGGTAATCTTCACTCAGACACCATCCACAAGGTGAATATCCTAAACAGGTAGTTTCAGTCAGTGTTTTCTGCTCAAAACTCAATGGACAATGACAGCTTGCCAGCACAACCAGGTAACAATACCGCCATGCCTGATATAGATGTATCCACTAACAGGATCATAAAGCTGTTAGGTAATTATCTCAACTCGACCAAAACTGCTGCCCCAGACATGACGAAACCATTAGTGTTGAAGGAATTAAGATTAGAGATTGCACCAATATTAAAGGTAATTTTTCAGCAATCATTGGAACAAGGCCAAGTACTCGTACCAAAATATTTGACTACAGCAGATGTAAACCCACCCTACAATGAGGCAGGTCAGATGCGACCAACTACTGCCCAATTTCTCACGTGTATTCTGTGTGAGATGCTTGCAGCATTTTGTAGCTTCAAATCTAGTCAAGCATCTGAAAAGAAACAGCATACTTAATGATATGCGAGAGAAAAGACTATGTGAGACGCAACTTGTAATGCTAGTAGAGGATTTGTTGAAAAATAGCAGCAAAGATAAGCAAACTGACCTCAACCTCCTAGATTTCAGCAAGGCATTTGACAAGGCTACCCATGAGAAACTACAACTCACAACTTGAGCATGGAGTCCAAGGTAATTCTTTAAACTGCATTTCTCAGTGACAGGACACAAAATGTAGTTATTGTGGTTGAGCTATCTGATAATATTGAAGTCACTTCAGGGGTACCCCAGGGCTCTGTCCTGGGCCCTATCTTATTTTTTACCTACATTAACGACCTGGCTGAAAATATCACCTCACAAGTAAGGCTATTGGCAGATAATACAGCTGTATACCTTATGATCAACTGTGACAAGACCGACAATCAGACTTTACAAACTGACCTGGACAAACTAGAGAGATGGGAAGTCTTGTGGTATATGGAATTCAACCCATCAAAATTCGAAGTTGTCCATAAAACAAGGTTAAAAAGCACAAAACCCACAAGGTACATACTCCATGGACAAGTTTTGAAGACAACTGAGAATGCTCGCTATCTAGATGTCGACATCTCATACATTTGTCACGGAATACCCAATACAGAGAGAATAACAGACAAGGCCAACTGAACAGCTCCCTAGGGTTCGCCAAGAGGAACATGAAGGTAAAGTCCAACAAGATTATGCCAGCATGATTTTTTACCCTCACACCAAGTCCAATACTGACAAACTGCAAAGAGTTCAGAGACATGCAGCATGCTGAACCATGAATGACTATTCCCAGAGTTACTGACATGCTAGACGTATATATAGAAAGGAGTGGATAACAACATTTAATGGGGGTGGGCAGGTCCCCTAACGTATATATAGAGACACCCAAAGCTCCTCTGAGCTCCATACATGTTGAGCATTTTGAGATTGTTTTAAACCTTATTTTATCAGAGACATATAAGCAATCAAGTCACTGCTTTTATGTTATTTTAACACCTTTTCTGCTATTTTTACCTACACTTGCCTTGTTATACTTTCTACTTAGATCTACTTTAGACACGATGCGCAGCTACCCAATTATGTCCGTGACGGCGTGTGGCAAAATATAAAGATATACATTAGTTACGCGCTCCAATTTCAATATACCAGGGCCTCCGCTGGGATTCGCCAATGTCGCCAAATGCGAAGGAAATTTTTAATTTGCGAAAGATTTTCCTCTTTTGCGAAAGTGGTTGCGATAAGGAAATCAACGGCCGATTCTCGTATTCAAATTTTCTAAAAAAAAGTAACTGTAGAAATTATCTTGGCTAATCCATTTAACTGTCCCCTCATCCCAATAAACAACCATGACAATTAACAGATAAATCAGCACCCAGCAGTGATATCTACCTCAGGCCATTGCACTGTCACACATCATAAATTTCAACACATGTGTAAGATTATCCTAAGCTAAAAATAGCCACGTGGCCGCGTATATATATTTAGATTTTTAAAGCATATAAAAATTTAATACGTCACAAACATTGACAAAATCAAACAAGTACAGAAACATGACTGAAACATGACTGGGGCCGTTTTGGTTTTTGACTGCACCCTATTTAAACTAATGCATCATTTGCAATATAAATCAACAACTTACTACCAATCATTGCTTCCCCTAATTATCGACTTCAGGCAATAATAACTCACTATATTATACAATAACATCAGAATCCAAAAATTACTTTAACTTACCATGTACAACCACTTGTCCTAGGATGTCGTTAAATAGTCTGGATAAAAAAGTTACTGCGTTATCTAAATGAAATGTGTAAATTTAGTGTCACGTTTGGAATTTCCCATGCTATTTTAGGCGCTCAGCAAAACGGAAATTATAAAAAATAGTTGTTAGTAGTTCAGAATATTTTTATGTCGTAAACTGTATTGCGTTGTTGTTATATTGTAAAAATAAATCATGAAAATGCTGCATGGAGACGTATAAATGCCAGTGTATATCAAAGACCTGTCTATATTTAGAGTCAGACTGGGTATTTTTAATTTTGGTATTATTCAATCCACAATCTGATCACCTCGGCCTTTATGCTACGCAATAGTGTATTATATGGAGGCAATCCTACATACTCGGCAAATTCCGTCATCCTTCGGTATTAGACTTCGTAAATAATTGTAGGAATACACCAATTGGTAATTTGCCCCGGCAAGTTACTTCCCGTTATTATCGTAAACAAAAATGGCTGACTTTTCGACGTGCATGCTTTATTTCAAAGCTTTTTCTGCCAACAACATTATACATGTCTCTATTCTTTAGTAAACATAATGAGCACGTTTTCAGGTTGATAGTCTCCATTTTGAATGTAGTCCGACCATGTGTTAGTCCAATTTCAATATACCAGGGCCTCCGCTGGGATTCGCCAAATGCGAAGGAAATTTTTAATTTGCGAAAGATTTTCCTCTTTTGCGAAAGTGGTTGCGATAAGGAAATCAACGGCCGATTCTCGTATTCAAATTTTCTAAAAAAAAGTAACTGTAGAAATTATCTTGGCTAATCCATTTAACTGTCCCCTCATCCCAATAAACAACCATGACAATTAACAGATAAATCAGCACCCAGCAGTGATATCTACCTCAGGCCATTGCACTGTCACACATCATCAATTTCAACACATGTGTAAGATTATCCTAAGCTAAAAATAGCCACGTGGCCGCGTATATATATTTAGATTTTTAAAGCATATAAAAATTTAATACGTCACAAACATTGACAAAATCAAACAAGTACAGAAACATGACTGAAACATGACTGGGGCCGTTTTGGTTTTTGACTGCACCCTATTTAAACTAATGCATCATTTGCAATATAAATCAACAACTTACTACCAATCATTGCTTCCCCTAATTATCGACTTCAGGCAATAATAACTCACTATATTATACAATAACATCAGAATCCAAAAATTACTTTAACTTACCATGTACAACCACTTGTCCTAGGATGTCGTTAAATAGTCTGGATAAATAAGGCGAAGATGGGCAGCCTTTTTTGTTTTATTAATAAGACATATATAAACAATCAAGTCACTGCGTTATCTAAATGAAATGTGTAAATTTAGTGTCACGTTTGGAATTTCCCATGCTATTTTAGGCGCTCAGCAAAACGGAAATTATAAAAAATAGTTGTTAGTAGTTCAGAATATTTTTATGTCGTAAACTGTATTGCGTTGTTGTTATATTGTAAAAATAAATCATGAAAATGCTGCATGGAGACGTATAAATGCCAGTGTATATCAAAGACCTGTCTATATTTAGAGTCAGACTGGGTATTTTTAATTTTGGTATTATTCAATCCACAATCTGATCACCTCGGCCTTTATGCTACGCAATAGTGTATTATATGGAGGCAATCCTACATACTCGGCAAATTCCGTCATCCTTCGGTATTAGACTTCGTAAATAATTGTAGGAATACACCAATTGGTAATTTGCCCCGGCAAGTTACTTCCCGTTATTATCGTAAACAAAAATGGCTGACTTTTCGACGTGCATGCTTTATTTCAAAGCTTTTTCTGCCAATAACATTATACATGTCTCTATTCTTTAGTAAACATAATGAGCACGTTTTCAGGTTGATAGTCTCCATTTTGAATGTAGTCCGACCATGTGTTAGTCTGGGAAGAGGCTATTTATCAAGGGAAGAGGCTATTTTATCAAGAAGGTTCCCCTGTCACTGCGCATGATCAATATTTTTTTCATATTCGCAATATCTCTCCTGCGAATATGAAAAACCCAAACCTCCATTTCTGGAGAGTATTGAACCTTCTTGACGTTTATCTGTTTATATTACATTTTTCTGCATTGTGAAGGAAAAATGATATTCTCTTGACGAATATACATTATATTTTTTCTACATTGTGAAGGAGAAATAACATTAAGACATTGATTGGTAGGTGTTTTTTCGATCAGAGTTCTGTAAATATCATAATAATGTGACTTTAAAATTTGGTTTTACCAGTGGGAGTTTGTTATTTTTAGGTTTTTATGAGTATAACAATGTAATCGATAACTTATATACCTTCATTACAAAAAATTGTTACCCCCCCCCCCCCCCCCCCCCCCCCCACACACACACACACTTCCTTTACACACATACAAACATGTATATGGAACTGCCATTATAAGAATTTAAAAGCAAAAACATCAAAATAATACACCACATTAAAATGCACCCCACCCACAAACAGATCTATAACAGTATACTGCAGACTCAACAAATGTTTACTCTTCGAGAAAAAATGACAGTGATTGTTTCTATTTATACTTATTAAAGAGTGGTTTAAAACATTAAATATTGTTCTGTAACTTCTGTGTATCAATATTAAGTGTGTTTTTTATTGTGGAAATTGTAAATACAGAAAAGAGGTAATACTTTCTTAGCTTTACACAGGAAGTCTATCAGGGAGAAAGTCTTTGTAGTACAAGAAAGTACAAACTCCTCCAAGGAGTGAGATGTCAGTTCAAGCCTGATCTTGGACAAATTGATAGACTTCCATTACTTTTTCATAATGATATATAATAAAGGCTTTCAATTGTGCAATGATGTGGACTTTGGTTAAAATATTTGGTATGAAATATGGCTTATTTATACAAATAAGACAATCATTAAGCAAAGTTTAACTTATAAACTTTTTAAACCCTATTTAGTTTCCATTCAGTAAGGCAAATTGAAATGAAAATAAAGAATATTGAAATACTTGCATACAATCATTCAGTCTGTATGTCAACTATATATATAGTGTGTTATTGTCAGTCACTTCACTTCACTTATTAATTATTGTATTCTATTTTTTTTAATAATGTAAAACTTAAACCCAAAATAATATTTGTGTGTATGGCATGCTATAAGTACAAGCATTTAGTTATTTAAGATTTGGAGATACTAATTAGTTTGAACTTTTGATATATGACACTGTCAAAGGTTCACGTACAGCAGGCCAAAAATATAATTATTAACATATTTTATGGTCATTTAGCAAAGAGAGTGGACATCTGATATATAGAAAATCGTGGATTATGTGTTAATGATGTGCAATGTTGAAACAATAGAAACTGCATTTCGTTTTCTTTATGAAAATCAATTGAATTTGGGTAGTGCTTAAAGTACCAGTTTGCATTTCATTGGCACCATGATGTTGCTTTGCTTTTAGCTTGTAGGACATTACATTTCATGGGATGCTTACTGTAGCCTAGGTAGCCATAAAGATGTGCACAACTGTGCTTATTCAACAGGGCTTGGAACAAAGTCACTATTCAAACAATGACATTAAATTGGTAGCTAGATACTTTAATATAAAATAAACATCATCATAGTTATTCTTTCATCTTAAATAATTTGAAAATATATTGTAAATTATACAATTTTGAGTTTTCATTGAAAGATGAAAAACATTCTCTAGTCTAGTTCGGACTTCAGACATTATTCTAGCCTGTTTTTCATCACTGGATCAAACTCAAAATTATGCTACCATTCCTGAAATAAACACAAACTTATTTACTAATATAAGCATTTTTCACTATCCTCATTTTATAAACTCAAAACTGATTTACAATACGTAGTATGAAGCCTCCAATAGATATCCTTAGTTGGGATTGAACCAACATCTTCCATCTTAAAGACAGATGTACTTCATTGTACTATAAGGATGCATTTTGAAGCTGCATTAAACTTACACTGTACATCAAATTCCTGTTTTATTTTTAAGTCTTACAGTAATTCAAGCTTTAAAAATGTTTGCTTTTAATTATCAATTTTGTAAAAATTAAACTGTCGCCATTAAGCAAACTTGAATAAACCGACAATTGGAAAACCTTTTTTCAATAATTTTACACTCTTTTTACAGCGACACACATACACATACAGGTATGAAGAGGTACATAGGTAAGAGGAGTAAACTTACCTTGATACAAATACACTCCTTGTACATAGGTATGAGGAGAGAGAATCTTACCCCAACACACATACACTCCTCATACATAGGTACAAGGAGAGGGAGACTTACTTTGACACACATACACTCATCATATATTGTTATGAGGGAAACTTACCTTGACACACATATATTCCTTGTACATAGGTATGAGGAGAGAGAAACTTACCATGACACACATACACTCCTCATACATGGGTTTGAGTAGAGTGAATGTTACCTTGACACACATACACTTCTCATACATTGGTATGAGGAGAGGGAATCTTACCCTGACACACATACACTCTTATACTTTAGTATGAGGAGAGGGACTCTTACCCCCGACACACATAAACTCCTTTTTTGTTCTGTGTTGCCTTGAAACTCAGTTGTTTTTCTATTTTCTTGTTTGATGAGATTTTTTACTTAGGCATAAGTTTTTCTATTGTGTTTATTGTGCCATGAGTAGAATCTAAACATATAACATCAGGGGAATAATGTTTAAATTCTATAGCCTGTTCTTTGGTCATCAGAACCAACATGAAATCTTCTTTCCTAAGTTGGATAGAATTAGATTGTGTGTGTTGCTGCTTATATAACAGCACAGGATTATTGGGGAGTGACTGCAGACTTTGAACTCTTAAACGCACTGATGTTGACTACTAATATTTTGTATAATGGATAAACGTGACCTAATCTGATTCCTTACAGATTCTGGGATAGGAAGGAAATGAGTTTGATTTAAACCAGTTGCATGAAAATGAGTCTGTATGTACTTCACAGAAACAACCCCAGAACTTTGCACTATTACATTCATTCTTGTTGGGCAGATCTTACCTATTTTTGCTGAGCCTTTACGTGCACGTTTATTTCTTAAAATAGCATTCTTAATGTTATTACTATTTTCACTAAGTTTTGAACCACTACAATAACATATAAAGTTCTTGTATACTATACCACAGACCTTTTTCGTAGTTTAGCACTTAAAAAACACATTATTTGTACATTCCTCATTGGATTTCCAACACATAAATTCCTGTTCAGTTTCAAAATTAAATGTTTGTATTGCCATTTCAGTTCCATGAATAGTCTTAAGGTGTTCAGCCATTTTATTTACTGTCCTAAACTTTTCAGAAGAAGATGGTACACTGCAAGGAATTGAAGTCAATGGTTTTTCCTTTTTGTCTAATGGACTAGAACGGCATTTACGACTATGTCTTTTCAAACTTTTCTTTGAAGAGAAATACATATTGCAATGACTACAAACAGTTCCAACAAGACAAGAGTCTTTACCTAATGGTGGGTTTATGTAAACGTGATCAGTAGAGCTACTGCAGACTGCTACTACCAATGTTATCAAATGCTACTGATGGATCTCAAGTTATTATACTCTCGTTGAAAGAAGTACTTTTTAAATCATCTACAACAGAAGTATTACCACAATTAAGTAATTCATTTGCTACATTCTGGTAAGGAAATGTTGATCCAGTGACATCATCAATTGCAATATCATAATGACCTCCTACACTGGTTGTATACAAAATATGAATAGGAGCTGTTGATATGTAACTGTTTTGTTCATCAAAAGTGGTAGTATTAACAACATTATTATCATAACACCTTGTGTAACAAAAATATTACGCCTGAAATGCCTACTTAAAGCGACTATACACTCAAATCCAGCATATACACCATCTAAAGATAACCCGTTTAAATCGTCACTCATTGATCCTTGGATAAAGAAATCATTGAAATCATTTTCATGTTCCCTAATACAAGACACTGCAATTTGCCGTAACTCGGAATAACTACTTTCATGACCAAATAATCCGAAACTAACAGCTCTAAAAATACAATTGCCATCTCCATACACATGCCGCCTAATTAAACCAAAATTACGAATATATTCATCCTGATTAAATACATCAAGAGGTACAAGAGCTCTACTACATGTGTCTACACATTGCATGCTGAAACTGTTCATCTGAAACAAAAGTTGTTTTCTACCATTACAATTAACTACAAAATAGTATGTTCACAGACACATGCTTGTATTTGTGAAAAAATATATCATCGAAGTTAGTATAGTATTTCACAAATCAATATCAATTTTGATGTGCAGAAAATATTTAATTTCCAATACTTAATAGATTATAAAAGTATTCTTAAGTAAAATATACTTCAATAACTATTAATTACTATTTGAATATTTCAGTATTACTAGTACTTGTATTATCTTTCTTTTGTTGTTATACCTGATCAAACACATCTGGAGCTATCTGGCCGTGTAAACCAGAACCATCAGTCTTGAAAGAGAAATACATTAATATCAATGATCAAAATATTTGGAGTACACTCAGTTCTTTCCTTTAATCAAAATCAATCGGTATCAGGTGAGTTTAACTTACTGTGACACACATACACAGGTGTCAGGTGAGTGAAACTTAACTTGACAAAGATACACTCTTCATAAACAGTTACCAGGTGAGTAAAACTTACCTTGACAAACATACACAGGTGTCAGGTGAGTGAAACTTACCTGGACACACATACACAGTTGTCAGGTGAGTGAAACTTACCTTGGTACACATACACTCTTCATACAAAGGTGTCAGGTGAGTGAAACTTACCTTGACACACATACACTCTTCATACACAGGTATCAGGTGAGTGAAACTTACCTTGACACACATACACTCTTCATACACAGGTGTCAGGTGAGTGAAACTTACCTTGGTACACATACACTCTTCATACACAGGTGTCAGGTGAGTGAAACTACATACACTCTTCATACACAGGTGTCAGGTGAGTAAAACTTACCTTGACACACATTCACTCTTCATACACAGGTGTCAGGTTAGTAAAGCTTACCTTGCCACACATACACTCTTCATACACAGGTGTCAGGTTAGTAAAGCTTACCTTGACACACATACACTCTTCATACACAGGTGTCAGGTTAGTAAAGCTTACCTTGACACACATACACAGTTGACAGGTGAGTGAAACTTACCTTGGCACACATACACTATTCATACACAGTTGACAGGTGAGTGAAACTTACCTTGGCACACATACACTCTTCATACACAGGTGTCAGGTTAGTAAAACTTACCTTGACACACATACACTCTTCATACACAGGTTAGTAAAACTTACCTTGACACACATACACTCTTCATACACAGGTGTCAGGTGAGTGAAACTTACCTTGACACACATACACTCTTCAGAAACAGGTACCAGGTGAGAGAAACTTACCTTGGTACACATACACTCTTCATAAACAGGTACCAGGTGAGTGAAACTTACTGTGACACACATACACAGGTGTCAGGTGAGTGAAACTTACCTTGACACATATACACTCTTCATACACAGGTACCAGGTGAGTGAAACTTACCTTGACACACATACACTCTTCATAAACAGGTACCAGGTGAGTGAAACTTACTATGACACACATACACAGGTGTCAGGTGAGTGAAACTTACCTTGACACATATACACTCTTTATACACCGGTACCAGGCGAGTGAAACTTACCTTGACACATATACACTCTTCATAAACAGGTGCCAGGTGAGTAAAACTTACCTTGACACACATACACTCTTCATATACAGGTGTCAGTTGAGTTTAACTTACCATGGCACACAAACATCAACTTAATTTACCAAATATATATTTAAATTATACCTTGATAATATCTTCATGTGCCTGATTAGGACTAAATTCAACTAGTTGCTGAGTTGGTGCTACCTGAAATCACAAGTAAAAACTTAGGTGCAAATAAGATAACCCACTAATATTTTTGTAAATTTTGGTGTTGTTAAACAGACATCTGATCATTGATTTTCAATTAAAACCTTTACATCAATCATTACTGACTGCAAGTCTAGTAACACATGCTGTATCAATGAGGTGAATATTTGTATGATTTAGATCATTTGGAGCAGTCAGCAGACACTGTGCTAATTTGAACTTTAAACTGTATGACCTAGACTTGATCTAATACTTGAAAGGACACACAGTTTTGTATGATGCTATTCTTATATCAATGCAACAGAAGATAAAAACAGAGAAAAAAAGATTATAAGAAATATATTGTTTTAATTATACCTGGATGACTTCAGACAGTGCCTGATCAGGGCTAACTACCAGTACATAGTCAGATGGCACTACCTGTAATATATGCAAATATTTGCTTCTTTAAACCTACATAAGGGTTTCTCCATGACCTAGTTGTCTAAGGCGCTGTCTCAAGATCATTGACCTCTCACAGCTAAGGTCATAGGTTCGAGATCCACTTGCTCCAAAAACTTCAATAGAGGAAGTTTGCCAGTTACTTGTGGAAGGACAGTGCTTCTACTTGGATTCATTATGAGGTCTTCTACCACCAATAAAACTGGATAAGCCATATATAGCCTGAAATGTGTTAAAAAAAGCTTTGATGCTATTGCCTTTGCATTATTTATGTTACATAAATGCTTCAAGAACTTTTAACCTATGGTTGATTTTCATTCTATAAATAATTTATAACGATTAAATGACAAATCAAGACTATGAATCAATTTTTTAAACTAAGTCTGATTATTTGTCATAATGCAACACCATGGACTGTTGTCATATTTATCTTGATCTTGGACTCATTATCCAAAAGGCTACAGAGGTAATTGTCAGTATATTTATGTATAAAAGTTGCAAGTGCATATTAATTGTTTTGAGGCATTTCAATAAAGAATAGTTAGTCAACATATTTTTTTCTCCATTGGTACTTGTATTGTTTTATTTACCAAAAATAACTGTGAATGTATGAAATGAGATTATTAAAATACAACTTTATTTTACCTGGGTGATCCTATCTGGTGTAAGACCAGGACTGACAGCAACATGCTGATTTGGCACTACCTACAATCAACAAAATTTAATGTTCTAATTATATAGCTAAGTTGTATAGATCTATTACATTATTGAAATTGTAAAAATTATTTATACATTAGTTACATTTTAATAAAATTAGTCCAATGAGTCAGACATTTGAAATGCTATTGCAGCCTCATCAAAATTTGATAGATTATAATAATATAATTACACAATGTCATTCACACACAAATTAAGTGAATCCTGGGCAATTGAATAGAACTGATGACACAGCTCTGTAAACAACAACAAAAAGTGTTCCTTTAAAGAAAAACATATTGTACAATGTGGGAAGATATATGTAATTGTACTGTTTAAATGCAACTCTATATTACCTACAGGTGCAATTCCTGGAAAAGGATCTACTGCAAACTGTGTTGGCGCTACCTACAATCACGGCAAGTGAATATTTCATGATATCAACTTATTTGTGTGCTAACATATTAAAGTTTTGTATGATATTGTAACGCATTTATTTTTTTTGTCCAAAACAATATTTAATTGTGTTATTAATGTTTGTTTGAATATTTAGCATCATTATTATGCCACTGATGGCTAACAGACGATCAGTTAAGCTAACAACTTGGTTCCTGGAAGGTTAACCAGTACCAGTGCTTGACACACCCCATCTCTGCAAGCAACTGACAACTTTCCTACTTCAGCATCAGTAACAAATGACAATATATATCAATCATCACTGAGACGGTGACTGTGTGGTGATTTGAACTATGACAATGAAATAATAGTCAGACATGCTACTGACTCACAGAGCTAACCGGGCACAGCTATTGATGGAATCTAAAATGATATACATACCATTTAATGTATTTAAGTGTAATGATTTTATTTTTAATGGATATTCTTTATCTAACAATGGTTACCCTAAATAATAACACATTATTTCTTTTAAACAATTGTAAAGTATTCTCAGTGACTCTTCTGTCATTCTTTTTAAACTCTATTTATAAGAATTTATTTTAACAATTAAACTACCATTATAGTTGTGCTCATCAGAAAAAAAACAAAACACAATGACAGGATCTGAAAACATAAATTACAATGGATACAATTAAACCATTTTCAAATATTGGTAGAATGTGGGGCGGAAGTCAAATGGATAGAGTGTTGGCTGCTCATGCCTGAGGTTGCGGGTTTAATCCCCAGCTCGATCAGATGCCTCTCATAAAACAGTTACTCACAATCACAGTTGGCTATATAATGATTCAAACTCTTTACCCTTTGATTGAAAGTGTGACCTGATACCTGTGTATGAAGAGTGTATGTGTGTCAAGGTAAGTTTCACTTTCCAGACACCTGTGTATGAAGATTGTATGTGTGCCAAGGTAAGTTTCACTCACCTGACAACTGTGTATATGTGTCAAGGCGTGTTTTTTCACTCACCTGACACCTGTGTATGTGTGTCACAGTAAGTTTTACTCACCTGGCACCTGTTTATGAAGAATGTATGTGTGTCAAGGTAAGTTTCACTCACCTGACACCTGTGTATGAAGAGTATATGTGTCAAGGTAAGTTTTACTAACTTGGTACCTGTGTATGAAGAGTGTATGTGTGTCAAGGTAAGTTTCACTCACCTGACACCTGGGTATGAAGAATGTATGTGTGTCAAGGTAAGTTTCACTCACCTGACACCTGTGTATGAAGAGTGTTTGTGTGTCAAGGTAAGTTTCACTCACCTGACACCTGTGTATGAAGAGTGTATGTGTGTCAAGGCGTGTTTTACTCACCTGACACCTTTGTATGAAGAGTGTATGTGTGTCAAGGTAAGTTTCACTCACCTGACACCTGTGCATGAAGAGTGTATGTGTGTCAAGGTAAGTTTCACGCACCTGACACCTGTGTATAAAGAGTGTATGTGTGTCAAGGTAAGTTTTTCTCATCTGAGACCTGTGTATGAAGAGTGTATTGTGTCAAGGTAAATTTCACTCACCTGGCACCTGTGTATGAAGAGTGTACGTGTGTCAAGGTAAGTTTCACTCACCTGACACCTGTGCATGAAGAGTGTATGTGTGTCAAGGTAAGTTTTACTCATCTGACACCTGGGTATGAAGAGTGTATGTGTGTCAAGGTAAGTTTCACTCACCTGACACCTGTGTATGAAGAGTGTATGTGTGTCAAAGTGTATGAAGAATGTATGTGAGTCAAGGTAAGTTTCACTCACCTGACACCTGTGTATGAAGAGTGTATGTGTGTCAAGGTAAGTTTTACTCATCTGAGACCTGTGTATGAAGAGTGTATGTGTGTCAAGGTAAGTTTAACTCACCTGAGACCTGTGTATGAAGAGTGTATGTGTGTCAAGGTAAATTCACTCACCTGACACCTTCGTATGAAGAATGTATGTGTGTCAAGGTAATTTTCACTCACCTGATACCTGTGTATGAAGAGTGTATGTGTGTCAATGTTAATGGTGTATGTGTGTCAAGGTAAGTTAAACTCACCTTGTACCTTTATATGAAAAGTGTATGTGTGTCATGGTAAGTTAAACTCAACTGATACTTATTGATTTTGATTAAACAAGAGAACTGAGTGTACTCCAAATATTTTGATCATTGATATTAATGTATTTCTCTTTCAAGACTGATGTTTCCGGTTTACACAGCCAGATAGCTCCAGATGTGTTTGATCAGGTATAACAACAAGGAGTGTATGTGTGTCAGTGTGAGTTTCCCTCTCCTCGTACCAATGTATGAGGAGTGAATGTGTGTCAAGGTAAGTTTCTCTCTCCTCGTACCAATGTATGAAGAGTGTATGTGTGTCAAGGTAAGATTCTCTCCCCTCGTACCTATGTATGAGGAGTGTATGTATGTCAAGGTAAGTTTCACTCTCTTCGCACCAATGTATGAAGAGTGAATGTGTGTCAAGGTAAGATTCTCTCTCCTCGTACCTATGTATGAGGATTGTATGTGTGTTAAGGTAAGATTCCCTCTCCTCGTACCAATGTATGAGGAGTGTATGTGTGTCAAGGTAAGATTCTCTCTCCTCGTATCAATGTATGAGTGTATGTTTGTCAACGTAAGTTTCCCTCTCCTCGTACCAATGTATGAGGTGTGTATGTGTGTCAGGGTGAGTTTCCCTCTCCTCGTACCAATGTATGAAGAGTGTATGTGTGTCAAGGTAAGTTTCCCTCTCCTCTTACCAATGTATGAGGAGTGTATGTGTGTCAAGGTAAGTTTCCCTCTCCTCGTTCCAATGTATGAAGAGTATATGTGTGTCAAGGTAAGATTCTCTCCCCTCGTACCTATGTATGAGGATTGTATGTGTGTTAAGTAAAGATTCTCTCTCCTCGTACCAATGTATGAGGAGTGTATATGTGTCAGGGTAAGTTTCCCTCTCCTCGTACCAATGTATGAGGAGTGTATGTGTGTCAAGGTAAGTTTCCCTCTCCTCGTACCAATGTATGAGAAGTGTAAGTGTGTCAAGGTAAGTTTCCCTCTCCTCGTACCTATGTATGAGGAGTGAATGTGTGTCAGGGTAAGATTACCTTTCCTCATGCCTATGTACAAGGAGTGTATGTGTGTCAAGGTAAGTTTCCCTCTCCTCGTACCAATGTATGAGGAGTGTATGTGTGTCAAGGTAAGTTTCCCTCTCCTCGTACCTGTGTATGAGGAGTGTATGTGTGTCAGGGTAAGATAACCTTTCCTCATGCCTATGTACAAGGAGTGTATGTGTGTCAAGGTAAGTTTCCTTCTCCTCTTACCTATGTACCTCTTCATACCTGTATGTGTATATGTGTCGCGGTAAAAAGAATTATTGAATCATAAAATTATTGAACACAAGTTTTCCAATTGTGGGTTTATTCAAGTTTGCTTAATGGCGACAGTTTAATTTTTACAAAATTGATATTTAAAAGCAAACATTTTTAAAGCTTGAATTATTGTAAGAATAAAAAATAAAACAGGAATTTGAATTATCATAATAAATGTACATTGTAAGTTAAATGTAGCTTCAAAATGTATCCTTATAGTACAATGAAGTACATCTGTCTTTAAGATGGAAGATGTTGGTTCAATCCCAACTAAGGATATCTGTTGGAGGCTTCATACTACATATTGTAAATCAGTTTTGAATTTATGAAATGAGGATAGTGAAAAATACTTATATTAGTAAGTAAGTTTGTGTTTATTTCAAGAATGGTAGCATAATTTTGAGTTCGATCCAGTGATGAAAAACAGGCTAGATTAATGTCTGAAGTCTGAACTAGACTAGAGAATGTTTTTGATCTTTCGATGAAAAATCAAAATTGTACTTTCCATTCTTGTATAATTTACAATATATATTCAAATCATTTAAGATGAAAGAATAATTATGATGATATTTTTTTATATTAAAAAAAACAGAAGTATCTAGCTACCAATTTAATGTCATTGTTTGAATAATGACTTTGTTCACAGTCCTGTTGAATAAGCACAGTTGTGCACATCTTTATGGCTATCTAGGCTACAGTAAGCATCCCATGAAATGTAATGTCGTACAAGCTAAAAGCAAAGTAACATCATGGTGCCCCATGAAATGCAAACTGGTACTTTTAGCACTACCCAAATCCAATTGATTTTCATAGAGAAATGAAATGCAGTTTCCATTGTTTCAACATCGCACATCATTTCCACATAGCGCACAGTTTTCTATACATATTTATTTTTTACATTATAACAACTGTCATTTAAACTTTAATGAATTCTTATTAACACATATGCAGTTTCTAAAATATAGTTCAAAATACAGTTCAAAGTATGCTCCCATTTTTAGTTTCAGTTCCTACTTAAACATCAACCATTATCTCAATCAAACCATGCAACTAACCCCAACTGCCTTCGAAAGGTAATCTCCCTAAATTCAACTTGATTTAACATCTTTCCAGCCCTAAGTAAACTGCTCTCTAAAATTACTACATAACTTCACATCCGCAGTCTCCAAAGTAAACTCTTCCCCCTTGAAGTAAAAACTTATCTGCCTTTTAAAGCATGTAGCTTCAGCACTCAACCCAAATTACTTCCGCTCAATGGTCATGAAATCCCTTCTTAATTAATACACCCATCATTAATTATCAGTAATACTTCCTCATCAGATGTCCACTCTCTTCGCTAAATGACCATAAAATATGTTAATAATTCTATTTTTAGCCTGCTGTATGCGAACCTCTGACAGTGTCATATATCAAAAGTTCAAACTAATAAGTATCTCCAAATCTTAAATAACTTAATGCTTGTACTTATAGCATGCCATACACACCAGTATTATTTTGGGTTTAAGTTTTACATTATTAAAAAAATAGAATACAATAATTAATGATTGAAGTGACTGACAATAACACACTATATATATAGTTGACATACAGACTAAATAATTGTATGCAAGTATTTCAATATTCTTTATTTTTATTTCAATTTACCTTACTGAATGGAAACTAAATAGGGTTTAAAAAGTTTATTAGTTAAAATTTGCTTAATGTTTGTCTTATTTGTATAAATAAGCCATATTTCATATCAAATATTTTAACCAAAGTCCACATCATTACACAATTGAAAGCCTTAATATGAAAAAGTAATGGAAGTCTTTCAATTTGTCCAAGGTCAGACTTGAACTGACATCTCACTCCTTTGAGGAGTTTATACTTTCTTGTACTACAAAGACTTTCTCCCTGATAGACTTCCTGTGTAAAGTTAAGAAAGTATTACCTCTTTTCTGTATTTACAATTTCTACAATAAAAACCACAATTAATATTGATACACAGAAGTTATAGAACAATATTTAATGTTTTAAACCACTCTTTAAATACAAACAATCACTGTCATTTTTTCTCGAAGAGTAAACGTTTGTTGAGACTACAGTATACTGTTATAGATCTGTTTGTGGGTGGGGTGCATTTTAATGTGGTGTATGTTTTTGATGTTTTTGCTTTTAAACTCTTATAATGGTAGTTTCATATACATGTTTGTATGTGTGTGGGGTTTGGTGTGTGTGTGTGTGTGTGTGTGTGTGTGTGTGTGTGTGTGACAAGATTCGAAGAGTTGTTAAAGAAATACTAAAAGTGCTGTGTACATTATATTGCTATTAGCCTGCCAGTCTCTGTAATTAAGTCACTGATTTTATATATAGTTTCTATACTTGATCATTATTTACTTTTAAAATGAGATGTTGACTGCTTGAAACAGCTTTTGACAGCTATGGAGTTTCTGGCAACGTGTTAGTCTGGTACCCTGTCCAACTTCATTCCATAATCGTATGTACCCGAAAAAAATTTTGGATGGTAATTGAGAACAAAGATATATTTACAGGCAGACTAGTGCCGTGGTTGTCATTGTCGATTTAGGATCGTAAAGACTGGTGTTCAGTCCTACTTGGCAACTAACTTTTTTTATTTATTAGAGCTTGTTTACACAATATAGTCAATTATTTATGTTATGCTGCCTTTTGCAAATTAACCGTTCACAAAGATTTTTGTCTCTCCTGTCCTTTCCTCGATCTCTTCTTTGGCTCTACTTGCCAAAAGCCAGCAGGGCGCATGTCATGGTAAGTTGTCCGTCGTCCGTCCGTTAGCCTTTTTCTTGTAGAAGCGATAGCATTTTTCAACGAATCTTAACCAAACTTGCACAGCATTTATATAACCACAAAATCTCAAACAAATTCTTGAACCAGCCTGATTGAACCACAAATGTCCGATGCCACAGGGCTAACAAGCTCATGTTTAAGGAAACTTAAAAACGCCTTTTCTCTGAAAATTCAAGCCATAGACCATAGATATTTGAAATAAAACATTGTTACTATGGGGGTCTTCTGGAAAGGTTGTAGAAGTCGGGTTCCCGGGGTCAAATTTGGGCATTTCACCTGAAGATTTCCTATGTGTCCTCTCTAGTGAAGTCAAACACGGCTTCATTGAACTTGATGACGAGGTTATATATACCTATTCAAACAGCCCTTGTCAAGACGTTTGACATACAGAGACAAGAGATGTGTAGGGTGCGCTTGATCTGCCTGCAGAAAGGACAAGGGAAAGAAGCAGTGCAATGATTTTGCTTATTATGATGATGTGTAAATAATAATAGAGAAGACTATAGTAGATGTTTTGCTTATGGAAACACTATTTTGTACTTATAGGGAACTATGTTTAAAACTAATGGAGATCTAGGGAACAGTAGATATACTTTTAGAGATCTGGAAAACATAGACAAAATACTTTTGGAGAACTTTGGCAAATACTTTTGGAGATCAGGGGAACAATAGGCTTTACTATAAGAGATCCAGGGAACAGGGACCGCCCCTGGGAGGGTCTTTGGGAGGGTCTTCCTGATTGTGTAATATACACCTCTGTAATTTCAAAGAGTATGATTGTGTTATATACACCTCTGTAGTTTCAAAGAGTCTGATTATGTTATATACACCTCTGTAGTTTCAAAGAGTATGATTGTGTTATATATACCTTTGTCGTTTCAAATATTCTGATTGTGTTATATATACCTCTGAAGTTTCAAAGATTATGATTGTGTTATATAAACCTCTGTAGTTTCAAAGATTCTGATTGTGTTATATACACCTCTGTAGTTTCAAAGATTCTGATTGTGTTATATACACCTCTGTAGTTTCAAAATTCTGATTGTGTTATATACACCTATGTTGTTTCAATGATTCTGATTGTGTTATATACACTTCTGTAGTTTCAAAGATTCTGGTTGTGTTCTGTACAACTCTGTAGTTTCAAAGGGTCTGATTGTGTTATATACACCTCTGTAGTTTCAAAGATTCTGATTGTGTTATATACACCTCTGTAGTTTCAAAGATTCTGATTGTGTTCTATACAACACTGTAATTTCAAAGATTCTGATTGTGTTCTATACAACACTGTAATTTCAAAGATTCTGATTGTGTTATATACACCTCTGTTATTTAAAAGATTCTGATTGTGTTATATACAACTCTGTAGTTTAAAAGATTCTGATTGTGTTCTATACAACACTGTAATTTCAAAGATTCTGATTGTGTTATATACACCTCTGTTATTTAAAAGATTCTGATTGTGTTATATACAACTCTGTAGTTTCAAAGATTCTGATTGTGTTATATACAACTATGTTGTTTCAAAGAGTCTGATTGTGTTATATACACCTCTGTAGTTTCAAAGATTCTGATTGTGTTCTATACAACACTGTAATTTCAAAGATTCTGATTGTGTTATATACACCTCTGTAATTTAAAAGATTCTGATTGTGTTATATACAACTCTGTAGTTTAAAAGATTCTGATTGTGTTCTATACAACACTGTAATTTCAAAGATTCTGATTGTGTTATATACATCTCTGTTATTTAAAAGATTCTGATTGTGTTATATACAACTCTGTAGTTTAAAAGATTCTGATTGTGTTCTATACAACACTGTAATTTCAAAGATTCTGATTGTGTTATATACACCCCTGTTATTTAAAAGATTCTGATTGTGTTATATACAACTCAGTAGTTTCAAAGATTCTGATTGTGTTCTATACAACTCTGTAGTTTCAAAGATTCTGATTGTGTTATATACACCTATGTTGTTTCAAAGAGTCTGATAGTGTTATATACACCTCTGTAGTTTCAAAGATTCTGATTGTGTTCTATACAACACTGTAATTTCAAAGATTCTGATTGTGTTATATACACCTCTGTCATTTAAAAGATTCTGATTGTGTTATATACACCTCTGTAGTTTAAAATATGCTGATTGTGTTCTATACAACACTGTAATTTCAAAGATTCTGATTGTGTTATATACACCTCTGTTATTTAAAAGATTCTGATTTTGTTATATACAACTCTGTAGTTTAAAAGATTCTGATTGTGTTCTATACAACACTGTAATTTCAAAGATTCTGATTGTGTTATATACACCTCTGTAATTTAAAAGATTCTGATTGTGTTATATACACCTCTGTAGTTTCAAAGATTCTGATTGTGTTCTATACACTTCTGTCGTTTAAAAGGGTCTGATTGTGTTATATACACCTATGTTGTTTCAAAATGTCTGATTGTGTTATATACACCTCTGTAGTTTCAAAGATTCTGATTGTGCTCTATACAACTCTGTAGTTTCAAAGAGTCTGATTGTGTTAAATACACCTCTGTAATTTAAAAGATTCTGATTGTGTTATATACACCTCTGTAGTTTCAAAGATTCTGATTGTGTTCTATACAACTCTGTAGTTTCAAAGGGTCTGATTGTGTTATATACACCTATGTAGTTTCAAAGATTTTGATTGTGTTCTATACAACTCTGTAGTTTCAAAGATTCTGATTGTGTTATATATACACCTCTGTAGTCTCAAAGATTCTGATTGTGTTATATACACCTCTGTAGTTTCAAAGATTCTGGTTGTGTTATATACACCTCTGTAGTTTCAAAATTCTGATTGTGTTTTATACACCTATGTCGTTTCAAAGATTCTGATTGTGTTATATACACCTCTGTAGTTTCAAAATTCTGATTGTGTTATATACACCTATGTCGTTTCAAAGAGTCTGATTGTGTTATAAACACCTCTGTAGTTTCAAAGATTCTGTTTCTGTTCTATACAACTCTGTAGTTTCAAAGGGTCTGATTGTGTTATACACACCTATGTTGTTTCAAAGAGTCTGATTGTGTTATAAACACCTCTGTAGTTTCAAAGATTCTGTTTCTGTTCTATACAACTCTGTAGTTTCAAAGGGTCTGATTGTGTTATACACACCTATGTTGTTTCAAAGAGTCTGATTGTGTTATATACACATTTGTAGTTTAAAAGATTATGATTGTGCTCTATACAACTCTGTAGTTTCAAAGAGTCTGATTGTGTTATATACACCTCTGTTATTTAAAAGATTCTGATTGCGTTATATACAACTCTGTAGTTAAAAAGATTCTGATTGTGTTCTATACAACACAGTAATTTCAAAGATACTGATTGTGTTATATACACCTCTGTAATTTAAAAGATTCTGATTGTGTTATATACACCTCTGTAGTTTCAAAGATTCTGATTCTGTTCTATACAACTCTGTAGTTTCAAAGGGTCTGATTGTGTTATATACACCTATGTTGTTTCAAAGAGTCTGATTGTGTTATATACAACTCTGTAGTTTCAAAATTTCTGATTGTGCTCTTTACAACTCTGTAGTTTCAAAGAGTCTAATTGTGTTATATTCACCTCTGTAATTTAAAAGATTCTAATTGTGTTATATACACCTCTGTAGTTTCAAAGATTCTGATTGTGTTATATGCACTTATGTAGTTTCAAAGATTCTGATTGTGTTCTATACAACTCTGTAGCTTCAAAGATTCTGATTGTGTTATATACACCTCTGTAATTTAAAAGATTCTGATTGTGTTATATACACCTCTGTAGTTTCAAAGATTCTGATTGTGTTATATACACCTCTGTAATTTAAAAGACTCTGATCATGTTATATACACCTATGTTGTTTCAAAGAGTCTGATTGTGTTATATACACCTATGTTGTTTCAAAGAGTCTGATTGTGTTATATACACCTCTGTAGTTTCAAAGATTCTGATTGTGCTCTATACACCTCTGTTATTTAAAAGATTCTGATTGTGTTATATACACCTCTGTAGTTTCAAAGATTCTGATTTTGTTATATACACCTATGTTGTTTCAAAGATTCTGATTGTGTTATATACACCTCTGTTGTTTCAAAGAGTCTGATTGTGTTCTATACAACTCTGTAGTTTCAAAGGGTCTGATTGTGTTATACACACCTATGTTGTTTCAAAGAGTCTGATTGTGTTATATACACATTTGTAGTTTCAAAGATTCTGATTGTGCTCTATACACCTCTGTTATTTAAAAGATTCTGATTGTGCTCTATACACCTCTGTTATTTAAAAGATTCTGATTGTGTTATATACAACTCTGCAGTTTAAAAGATTCTGATTGTGTTCTATACAACACTGTAATTTCAAAGATTCTGAGTGTGGTATATAAACCTCTGTAATTTAAAAGATTATGATTGTGTTTTATACACCTCTGTAGTTTCAAAGATTCTGATTGTGTTATATACACCTATGGCGTTTCAAAATTCTGATTGTGTTATATACACCTATGTTGTTTCAAAGATTCTGATTGTGTTATATACACCTCTGTTGTTTCAAAGAGTCTGATTGTGTTCTATACAACTCTGTAGTTTCAAAGGGTCTGATTGTGTTATATACACCTATGTTGTTTCAAAGAGTCTGATTGTATTATATAATCTTCTGTAGTTTCAAAGATTCTGATTGTGCTCTATACACCTCTGTTATTTAAAAGATTCTGATTGTGTTATATACAACTCTGCAGTTTAAAAGATTCTGATTGTGTTCTATACAACACTGTAATTTCAAAGATTCTGAGTGTGGTATATAAACCTCTGTAATTTAAAAGATTATGATTGTGTTTTATACACCTCTGTAGTTTCAAAGATTCTGATTGTGTTATATACACCTATGGCGTTTCAAAATTCTGATTGTGTTATATACACCTATGTTGTTTCAAAGATTCTGATTGTGTTATATACACCTCTGTTGTTTCAAAGAGTCTGATTGTGTTCTATACAACTCTGTAGTTTCAAAGATTCTGATTGTGTTATATACACCTATGTTGTTTCAAAGAGTCTGATTGTATTATATAATCTTCTGTAGTTTCAAAGATTCTGATTGTGCTCTATACACCTCTGTTATTTAAAAGATTCTGATTGTGTTATATACAACTCTGCAGTTTAAAAGATTCTGATTGTGTTCTATACAACACTGTAATTTCAAAGATTCTGAGTGTGGTATATAAACCTCTGTAATTTAAAAGATTATGATTGTGTTTTATACACCTCTGTAGTTTCAAAGATTCTGATTGTGTTCTATACAACTCTGTAGTTTCAAAGGGTGTGATTGTGTTATATACACCTATGTTGTTTCAAAGAGTCTGATTGTGTTATATACACCTCTGTAGTTTCAAAGATTCTGTTTGTGCTCTATACAACTCTGTAGTTTCAATGGGTCTGATTGTGTTATATACACCTCTGTAATTTAAAAGATTCTGATTGTGTTATATACACCTCTGTAGTTTCAAAGAATCTGATTGTTTTCTATACAACTTTGTAGTTTCAAAGGGTCTGATTGTGTTATATACACCTATGTTGTTTCAAATATTCTGATTGTGTTATATACACCTCTGTAGTTTCAAAGATTCTGATTGTGTTATATACACCTCTGTAGTTTCAAAGATTCTGATTGTGTTATATACACCTCTGTAGTTTCAAAGATTCTGATTGTGTTATATACACCTCTGTAGTTTCAAAGATTCTGATTGTGTTATATACACCTCTGTAGTTTCAAAATTCTGGTCGTGTTATATACACCTATGTTATTTCAAAGATTCTGATTGTGTTATATACACCTCTGTTGTTTCAAAGAGTCTGATTGTGTTCTATACAACTCTGTAGTTTCAAAGATTCTGATTGTGTTATATACACCTATGTTATTTCAAAGATTCTGGTCGTGTTATATACACCTCTGTAGTTTCAAAGATTCTGATTGTGTTATATACACCTCTGTAGTTTCAAAATTCTGGTCGTGTTATATACACCTATGTTATTTCAAAGATTCTGATTGTGTTATATACACCTCTGTTGTTTCAAAGAGTCTGATTGTGTTATATACACCTCTGTAGTTTCAAAGATTCTGATTGTGTTATATACACCTCTGTAGTTTCAAAGATTCTGATTGTGTTATATACACCTCTGTAGTTTCAAAGATTCTGATTGTGTTATATACACCTCTGTAGTTTCAAAGATTCTGATTGTGTTATATACACCTCTGTAGTTTCAAAATTCTGGTCGTGTTATATACACCTATGTTATTTCAAAGATTCTGATTGTGTTATATACACCTCTGTTGTTTCAAAGAGTCTGATTGTGTTCTATACAACTCTGTAGTTTCAAAGATTCTGATTGTGTTATATACACCTCTGTAGTTTCAAAGATTCTGATTGTGTTATATACACCTCTGTAGTTTCAAAGATTCTGATTGTGTTATATACACCTCTGTAGTTTCAAAGATTCTGATTGTGTTATATACACCTCTGTAGTTTCAAAGATTCTGATTGTGTTATATACACCTCTGTAGTTTCAAAATTCTGGTCGTGTTATATACACCTATGTTATTTCAAAGATTCTGATTGTGTTATATACACCTCTGTTGTTTCAAAGAGTCTGATTGTGTTCTATACAACTCTGTAGTTTCAAAGAATCTGATTGTTTTCTATACAACTTTGTAGTTTCAAAGATTCTGATTGTGTTATATACACCTATGTAGTTTCAAATATTCTGATTGTGTTATATACACCTCTGTAGTTTCAAAGATTCTGATTGTGTTATATACACCTCTGTAGTTTCAAAGATTCTGATTGTGTTATATACACCTCTGTAGTTTCAAAATTCTGGTCGTGTTATATACACCTATGTTATTTCAAAGATTCTGATTGTGTTATATACACCTCTGTTGTTTCAAAGAGTCTGATTGTGTTCTATACAACTCTGTAGTTTCAAAGGGTCTGATTGTGTTATATACACCTATGTTGTTTCAAAGATTCCGATTGTGTTATATACACCTCTGTAGTTTCAAAGATTCTGATTGTGCTCTATACACATCTGTTATTTAAAAGATTCTGATTGTGTTATATACAACTCTGTAGTTTAAAAGATTCAAATTGTGTTCTATACAACACTGTAATTTCAATAATTCTGATTGTGTTATATACACCTCTGTAATTTAAAAGATTCTGATTGTGTTATATACACCTCTGTAGTTTCAAAGATTCTGATTGTGTTCTATACAACTCTGTAGTTTCAAAGGGTCTGATTGTGTTTTATACACCTATGTTGTTTCAAAGAGTCTGATTGTGTTATATACATCTATGTAGTTTCAAAGATTCTGATTGTGCTCTATACAACTCTGTAGTTTCAAAGAGTCTGATTGTGTTATATACACCTCTGTAATTTAAAAGATTCTGATTGTGTTATATACACCTCTGTAGTTTCAAAGATTCTGATTGTGTTCTATACAACTGTGTAGTTTCAAAGGGTCTGATTGTGTTATATACACCTATGTAGTTTCAAAGATTCTGATTGTGTTCTATACAACTCTGTAGTTTCAAAGGGTCTGATTGTGTTATAAACACCTATGTTGTTTCAAAGAGTCTGATTGTGTTATATACACCTCTGTTGTTTCAAAGATTCTGATTGTGCTCTATACAACTCTGTAGTTTCAAAGAATCTGATTGTGTTATATACACCTGTGTTATTCAAAAGATTCTGATTGTGTTATATACAACTCTGTAGTTTAAAAGATTCTGATTGTGTTCTATACAACACTGTAATTTCAAAGATTCTGATTGTGTTATATACACCTCTGTAGTTTAAAAGATTCTGATTGTGTTATATACACCTCTGTAGTTTCAAAGATTCTGATTGTGTTATATACACCTCTGTAGTTTCAAAGATTCTGATTGTGTTATATACACCTCTGTAGTTTCAAAGATTCTGATTGTGTTATATACACCTCTGTAGTTTCAAAATTCTGGTCGTGTTATAAACACCTATGTTATTTCAAAGATTCTGATTGTGTTATATACACCTCTGTTGTTTCAAAGAGTCTGATTGTGTTCTATACAACTCTGTAGTTTCAAAGAATCTGATTGTTTTCTATACAACTTTGTAGTTTCAAAGATTCTGATTGTGTTATATACACCTATGTAGTTTCAAATATTCTGATTGTGTTATATACACCTCTGTAGTTTCAAAGATTCTGATTGTGTTATATACACCTCTGTAGTTTCAAAGATTCTGATTGTGTTATATACACCTCTGTAGTTTCAAAATTCTGGTCGTGTTATATACACCTATGTTATTTCAAAGATTCTGATTGTGTTATATACACCTCTGTTGTTTCAAAGAGTCTGATTGTGTTCTATACAACTCTGTAGTTTCAAAGGGTCTGATTGTGTTATATACACCTATGTTGTTTCAAAGATTCCGATTGTGTTATATACACCTCTGTAGTTTCAAAGATTCTGATTGTGCTCTATACACATCTGTTATTTAAAAGATTCTGATTGTGTTATATACAACTCTGTAGTTTAAAAGATTCAAATTGTGTTCTATACAACACTGTAATTTCAATAATTCTGATTGTGTTATATACACCTCTGTAATTTAAAAGATTCTGATTGTGTTATATACACCTCTGTAGTTTCAAAGATTCTGATTGTGTTCTATACAACTCTGTAGTTTCAAAGGGTCTGATTGTGTTTTATACACCTATGTTGTTTCAAAGAGTCTGATTGTGTTATATACATCTATGTAGTTTCAAAGATTCTGATTGTGCTCTATACAACTCTGTAGTTTCAAAGAGTCTGATTGTGTTATATACACCTCTGTAATTTAAAAGATTCTGATTGTGTTATATACACCTCTGTAGTTTCAAAGATTCTGATTGTGTTCTATACAACTGTGTAGTTTCAAAGGGTCTGATTGTGTTATATACACCTATGTAGTTTCAAAGATTCTGATTGTGTTCTATACAACTCTGTAGTTTCAAAGGGTCTGATTGTGTTATAAACACCTATGTTGTTTCAAAGAGTCTGATTGTGTTATATACACCTCTGTTGTTTCAAAGATTCTGATTGTGCTCTATACAACTCTGTAGTTTCAAAGAATCTGATTGTGTTATATACACCTGTGTTATTCAAAAGATTCTGATTGTGTTATATACAACTCTGTAGTTTAAAAGATTCTGATTGTGTTCTATACAACACTGTAATTTCAAAGATTCTGATTGTGTTATATACACCTCTGTAGTTTAAAAGATTTTGATTGTGCTCTATACAACTCTGTAGTTTCAAAGAGTGTGATTGTGTTATACACACCTCTGTAGTTTCAAAGATTCTGATTGTGTTCTATATAACTCTGTAGTTTCAAAGAGTCTGATTGTGTTATATACACCTCTGTAGTTTCAAAGAATCTGATTGTGTTCTATACAACTCTGTAGTTTCAAAGATTCTGATTGTGTTCTATACAACTCTGTAGTTTCAAAGGGTCTGATTGTGTTATATACACCTATGTAGTTTCAAAGAATCTGATTGTGTTCTATACAACTCTGTAGTTTCAAAGATTCTGATTGTGTTATATACACCTCTGTAGTTTCAAAGAATCTGATTGTGTTCTATACAACTCTGTAGTTTCAAAGATTCTGATTGTGTTATATACACCTATTTTTTTCAAAGAGTTTGATTGTGTTATATACACCTATGTAGTTTCAAAGATTCTGATTGTGTTCTATACAACTCTGTAGTTTCAAAGATTCTGACTGTGTTATATACACCTATTTTTTTTCAAAGAGTTTGATTGTGTTATATACACCTCTGTAGTTTCAAAGATTCTGATTTTGTTCTATACAACTCTGTAGTTTCAAAGGGTCTGATTGTGTTATATACAACTCTGTAGTTTAAAATATTTTGATTGTGTTATATACCTTTTGTTTCAACGGGGTTCTGATTGTGTCATATACACCTCTGATTGTGTTATGTGTATATACAACTCTTAGTTTAAAATATTCTAATTGTGTTATATATACCTATATAGTTTCAAAGATCCTGATTTTGTTATATACAACTCTGTAGTTTAAAAGAATCTGATTGTGTAATATACACCTCTGTAGTTTAAAAAAATCTGATTATGTTATATACACCTCTGTAGTTTCAAAAAATCTGATTGTTATAAATACCTCTGTAGTTTAAAATATTTTGATTGTGTTATATATCTCTGTAGTTTCAACCGGATTTCTAATTGTGTTATATACACCTCTGTAGTTTAAAATATTTCGATTGTGTTATATAGCTTTTGTTTCAACGGAGTTCTGAATGTGTCATATACACCTCTGTAGTTTAAAAGATTCTGATTGGGTTATATACACCTCTGTAGTTTAAATGATTGCGATTGTTATATACACCTCTGTAGATTCAAATATTACGATTGTGTTATATACACCTTTGTAGTTTAAAAGATCCTGATTGTGTCATATACACCTCTGTATTTTAAAAGAGTCTGATTGTAATATATATACCTATATAGTTTAAAAGATTCTGATTGTGTTACGTGTATATACAACTCTAAGTTTAAAATATTCTGATTGTGTTATATATACCTATATAGTTTAAAAGATTCTTTTTGTGTTATATACACCTCTGTAGTTTCAAAAATTCTGATTGTTATAAATACCTCTGTAGTTTAAAATTTTGATTGTGTTATATACTTCTGTAGTTTCAACCAGGTTCTAATTGTGTTATATACACCTCTGCAGTTTAAAATATTTTGATTATGAAATATACCTCTGTAGTTTCAACCGGGTTCTGATTATGTTATATACACCTCTGTAGTTTAAAATATTTTGATTGTGTTATATACTTCTTTTGTTTCAACGGGGTTCTGATTGTGTCATATACACCTCTGTAGTTTAAAAGATTCTGATTTGGTTATATACACATCTGTAATTTAAATGATTCTGATTGTTATATACACCTCTGTAGTTTCAAAGATTCTGATTGTGTTATATACACCTCTGTAGTTTCAAAGATCCCGATTGTGTTATATACACCTTCTGTGGTTTCAAAGATCCTAATTGTATTATATACACCTCTGTAGTTTCAAAGAGTATGATTGTGTTATATATACCTCTGTAGTTTCAAAGATCCTAATTGTGTTATATATACCTCTGTAGATTCAGAGACCCTGATTGTGTTATATACACCTCTGTAGTTTCAAATATCCTGATTGTGGTATATACACCTCTGTAGATTCAGAGACCATGATTGTGTTATATACACCTCTGTGGTTTCAAAGATTCTGATTGTGTTATATACACCTGTGTAGTTTCAAAGATTCTGATTGTGTTATATACATCTCTGTAGTTTCAAAGATCCTGATTGTGTTATATATACCTCTGTAGATTCAAAGATTTTGATTGTGCTATATACACTTCTGTAGTTTAAAAGATCCTGATTGTGTTATATTCCACCTCTATTTTTTTTTTTAAAAAATCCTGATTTTGTCACATATACCTCTGTAGCTGAAAATATTCCAAATGTGTTTCCTCTGTAGTTTCAAAGATTAAAAAAAATCAAATTTAACTTTGTAGTTTTAAACAACTTGATATACAGGTATATAACTCTATGGCTTTAAACAATTTGATATACAGGTATATAACTCTGTAGCTGTAAACAATTTGATATACAGGTATATAACTCTGTAGCTTTAAACAATTTGATATACCAGTATGTCACTCTGTAGCTTTAAACAATTTGATATACCGATATATAACTCTGTAGTTTTAAACAATTTGATATACCAGTATGTCACTCTGTAGCTTTAAACAATTTGATATACCGATATATAACTCTGTAGTTTTAAACAATTTGATATACCAGTATATCACTCTGTAGCTTTAAACAATTTGATGAGGCCCTCCCAGGGCTTTTTGAAATCTGGAGAACATGGCCATTTATTTTCATAGATCTGGGGAACAATGGCCGTTACTTTCAGAGATCCAGGGATCAAAGACCTAATTTAAGAGATCTAAGGATATTGTCCTTAAAATAACAAGGGAAAAAGTACCTGATTTGATCAATTATATCAGAGACATATTTCCCTTGTATACCTAATACCGCGATATACCTATTACCGCGAATGCCCGTATAAAAACAATCTGGAAAGACATGCGCAAAGCTCCAACTTCCGCTAGCGTCGACATTTGTTTGCATTTGGTATCGGCAACTGTTTTTTACTCAGAACACATAAATTACCTTATTACTGTTAAGTATTGATGCCATTCTTTACATAGTTAAAAATTTTTTAGTCTCACGGTATTAGGTATGGCCAGTATAAACAGTAGGCCCGTAGCTAGACCTTAAAAAACAGGGAGGCCAATTATAGGGGTTTGGGAGGGGTTCTGGGGGCATGCTCGCCCAGAAAAAAATTGGGCGATGATGCCATTTCTTACGTTTTCCTACATTTCAGGACCTATTTTGTCCATTTGGCGTTATTGATTTTGGATACTGTTTTTTTTAATTTCAAGTCCAAAAACCTGGGTTTTTACAAATAATCACCAAACAACAACAAATAAAAAAAGCACAAAGATATTGATCTATACTCTCAACATATTTTTAAGCAAATAAAAAGAGTTGAAACATGCAAATGTAATGCAATGTGTGTTCATGCATATGGATTCACAAAACCAAATTGTGACAATTTGCTAGTTATTAGCCGAACATTAGATTATTGATGTTGTCAAAGGCATGCAAATACAGCAAAAGTTTATATAGTCATATGATATTTAGTATCTTTCTTAAATGTATTATGATGATAAAATCCAAATGTTCAATTGAATATGCTTAATGTTTAATTTTTTATTCAAATTTCTTAATTCGTAATGATTTGTTCAAACAGTCATGCCAAATGCCTGATTCAAAATACTTGATTATTATTGTATATAATTTGTATACTGTTTGATTCTTAATTTTTATTTCTTAGTTCTAAATGATACATTCTTCATGCCAAATGAATGGGTTAATTCTTAATGTCTACTTAATGGTAGTGGTAGCTGTGATATATTGTGATATTGTTTATGATGGTGGAAGTAGTGGTGATAGTGTTTGTGATAATGATAATGGTATCAGTAGGGGTAGTGGTAGTGACAGTGTCATTGGCTGTGGAAATGGTATCGGCAGGTGTAGTAGTAGTGACTGTAGCATTGATAGTGGCAGTTAGTATAATTGTAGTTGTTGTGATGGTGGTGGTAGTAGTAGTAGTAGTGACAGTGGTTGTGGTAATGGTATCGTCGGTGTAGTAGTAGTGACAGTGGCATAGCTAGTGGCAGTTAATATTGTTGTTGTTGTGATGGTAGTAGTAGTAGTAGTGACAGTGGCAGTGGTTGTGGAAATGGTATCGGTAGGTGTAGTAGTAGTGACAGTGTCATTGGTAGTGGCAGTTAATATTGTAGATGTTGTGATGGTGGTTGTAGTAGTGATAGTGGTTGTGGTAATGTTAATGATAATGCAAATATAATATTAAATTGTATTTATAATAGCAATGGTAGAGGTAGTGGTAGGAGTGATTGTAGTGGTAATGGTTGTTGTGATAGATTATGGCTAAAATCCAATAATGATAAGGAGTTGCAGAATAAAAGAAATACTTTCATTTAAAAGTATGAAAGACCAGTGTTCCAATATGCACTGTAAATCCACATAGTAAAACAAGACAAATATTAAATAACTGTTTACAGGCGCAGACGCTTACATGATTGCAGGGCCAGCACAGCAACGGAAAAAACCCAGATCTGATCTCTTTGCAAACTGAATATTTACTTCTTCTTTTTAGTGAAAATCTATCCGACCATATATCTCCTTTAAATCTTGTAAAGGCGCATGGTCCAGTGGTAGAGCACCGAACCCAGGATCGGAATGTCGTGAGCTCGATTCACATTATAAATCAATTGTTGTTGTATGGTGTTTAGCGTCGTTAAGAATCATGGCAGCACTGCATGTATATGTTGTTGATAAAAATATATACGTGACTCAAAACTGATATTAACAATACGTATTATTATGTTAAATGTAAATACGAGAAAAAACATATCACGTTGACAACGTAATCAAAGTTATGTATGTTTTGTTATCTAAAATAGAAGCTATAGCATTTGTATACAATATATTCTATTTTTGTATTTAAATATAAAAATAAATTTCATATCAACAATTTGTTAAGATGGGTTTATTTCTAATATGAGTAACATTTCCGGACAGCCCACATATCTAAGCAACTTTAGAAAGTCGTTTATATCCATGTAAGCATCAGTATGAACTATTAGGTTTAATTATTGATGCATTAATTTTATGTTAACTTAACTACATAATCATATTTTGATTATCCGTTCAATATTACAAATAGTGTAGTAAATCCCAGGACTGCGTTCATTTCGGTTAAACGTTAGCCAACATATTTTTCTGGATACTAGCTCAACGGGCTCAACCTCAAATTGGCAACACGCAACAATTATGGGAACCAGATATTAAACATGTTTGCTGTTTAACGGTGTTGAACAAAGCCTAGTTTCTAAAGTACTCTGGGAATTTGAAAAAAAAGCACAGTTAAGCTTGATGACATTGCAATATACATTCAAGTGTGTATAACCACCCATAAAAATAAAATTAAATACAATATTGAGATGTAGTGTGGCCGAAATAACAATACTATCATTTGCCATGTTGAAAATGTTGTTGACGTTTTAACTTCACTGCAACCCCCACCCCCCAGGTTTCTTGGGAAATGTTAAAATGAAAATGACATAATCCTGATCAATTTTTAAAACATTTGTTTTAGATATTCTTGAAAACGTAAACATAAAGATAGTAGATATGTACACTCATGGCAGTTATACTATATTGGATAGGAACGGGAGTGGGGAAAATACCGTTTTATATAGAGTAGATACTGGAGCAACCAAATGTGCTTTTCATGTCCGGTCTAGTTGCAAATCCACTTATTATTAACCAACCGCTTTCTGGCTGTTTTAGTAGGCCATCATGCCATAGGGAAAAAACCTTTGATGGCAAATTTGAGTAGAATTTGGCATCCATGCTTAATTTCTTCCTTGGTATGTATACACACATGTGAGAGTGGATGCCAATCATGAAATCACCCCATACTCTCAGAATTAGGTCAAAGGTCAACTGTTATGGATATATAGAATTAAGAATACTGTATTGTTAAAATAATTATATATTAAATTAGCAATACACATCTGGCGCTGTCTTTTCGAGATATTTCATATCATCTAAGTATGCAGGTCAGTACCGAGCATAATTCAAATGGTCCTTAATTGTCAACCATGGTATCATAGCAGCAAATGCTTCTAGATTTATTCCCAGATGCCCCATTTTTCCGTTCTGATGAAGCCTAACAAAATTTCAACGATGTCCTATGTACATCATCTAAACTACATCTGTACACTATGCACCAAACTCCTGAAAATGAAAAATTAAACTGCTAGAGCAGTTTGTCTAATTCATCTGTTCAATTGCTTTCTGTATATCCTCATAGAACACTTTATTTTTACGGCATTGTCGCAAGAATATAGCTCGGCTGCAATAGTTTCAAGTCTATGTCTAAGATACATCAATGCAATCTCCACAATGGTTTATTGGCCTCACTGCTCTGCAATATGCCTTTCACTCTGAAATGTTTTCAGTGGTGTTTGATATCTATACGCCCTGCCTTAATTCACATATCTAAACCAGCCGATTCTACATATTGTCTAATTTGAAACATAAGTGGAGATTCCAAGTCTGAATATGACATTCTTAAATTGTTCTTGGTTGCCCCATACACGTTATTTCTTTTAAGAATAGAGTGGCCGATCTACTGTGATAACGAGGTTGCTTTGACCAATATGAATATGCTGAATATTCAGTTTTAAGTTTACATAGGCTTGTGATATTGGAAGCACTCCCATAGTTGTCATTAACGGATTATCCGGACTGCTTAATTTATTGTAAGCTCTCAAAGTAGACACTGCATGATATACCTCACAAGACTGCTATTTGCAATTGAATTGTCAATTATGTGGATTATATTTATTTCAGCAGTGTGATTGGCAGCATGGAAAAGACTGACAATCATTTCAGAACAAGTTGCCAGGTGAAGAGAATGTTCAAGGCCAACAATTTGTTTTAATTGTGTATGCCTTAGATACGTCAAATACTATAGCTTCTGCTATCGAACACACTTTACAGTTCTCTGCATAGTCTCTGACTTCAGCATTGCCGTCTAGAATAATCGACAAACCACCAAATAAGAGGAGAGATAAAGAAAAAACCTTCCAGGAATTACCTGGTCTACATAATCAATGTATATGCCTTCCCAAAGTAAATCATGCATATTTCGTTTCCTATTTGTTGAGCAACATGTACCCTTTCCTGTAGAAGTTAACTTTCATATGGTTTTAGAATACTTGAATCATTCGTAGATGAATTCAGTATATGTCCTGATAACAGATGCACCGGAATGAAACTGTTGGTATGCTTAGCAAGATACTTGGAAATAACAAAGTTAGCTTCACTTCCGGATACATCAGTTATGATGTTCTGATAAACTGTGTTTTGGGTCAGTATTTCTTTTGACGTCTTCATAGAACGATCCTCATATTTGCTTAAAACGGACTGATCTATTACCTGCTTCCTCTTAAAATGGCTACTCCAAACATCACCAGTAACATACACATGCTTATGAAATAAACCCTGTTCCAGTTCAAAACACAATTCTACCACTACTGTATCATATTTGACAATATCATCCTACTTCACAATTTGTCTTTTAAACTTAGACAGACATTTTAGATGTATTTTCCTTCGGATGCAAGAATGTCATTAACACCTTTATAAAGATCATTCTTACACAATGTATTTGTTTTACATCTTCCCGGCTGACATAAAATACAACAACTCCAATCAGTAGGATGTATTCTTACTCTAGTTGTTGGACGAACAGTAGCATCTTACGACACTTCTTCGACACTACTAGTAGAAAGTCCTGGAGGTACCATTTTCCCTTTGATTTTATTGATTTGTTATGGGAAGAGAATGTACATTAACAAATATTATGCCATGAAATGTTTCAATCTCGCCAAGTGGCAAACAATCTAAACTGTTAATTCCGTCAGGAACTTTTATATTTGAGGTACCTAGTAATATTCTTCGAATCTCAGATACTTTGTATGGCATATTTAATTGAGGGGAGACAACTTACATTTTTGGTGAACAATTCAGTTTATTTGATTACATCATAACATCTCTTTTTCATTTACATTTACTTTTAATCCAAGGCATATACATTCTAAATTATAATTTCTACAGGAATCTCATTTCAGTTGAAAAAGAATTTTTGACAACAATGTGCATCAGTGTATTAGTGTAATATCATCTTGTATAGACCATGCGAACGTTCAAGCGTACACGTACACTTATTTTAATAAAAATTAATTTTATTATTGTATTTGCAAAGATAGGTAAAACATTTAAGGTTATTAACAAATCGTATATTTGCACATAAAACAACGAATACTGAAAAATTCCACAATATTTACTTTTAAATGCACTTATTGAACTTTCAGCTCGTAAAAATATGAAGAGAAAGACAGACATGTTTCATTATTCTTTAAATAGATGCTTTGTTGTCTTTTAAAATGTGTCATTGGGCTGTTAACAACATGTCATTAAAGAATTAAGAAACAAAGCAACATGTTTGTAATATTAGCAACAATAACTTACATGCACTACCGTTTTGTTGATTTTTTCACCTCATTGACCTTTGACCTCAACTGTGACCTTAAAGCACAATTTCTTGAGTGGCATCCAGCATCAAACGAAGCTATACACATTGGGGAATGGTGTTATGGTATTGAAACAATTCTACTAAAAATTGCCATCAAAAGTTAATATTTCGTTAATTGCGTGTTAATCGCGTGTATTGTTTTTATTGTTGTTTCTTTTTATTTCAAATTTTCAACACATTACCATATGTTTCACAAATTGTATGATATAGCTTTCAACAGTTATAAAAAGATTTTGTTTAGTCTCATCTGTACAAACCTCCAGTAACACTCGGTAATTTTTGGTTATCTCCGATAACAAAAAGTCGCAAAACTGATTTGATGCACGGAAGATTCTGAACCGTTACGTTATATATATATACGTACTCCGCCTGCGACAACAGCGTCCACAGTGGTTCAGATTAATTAATTATTTTCTTGTGGTTCTGTTGTACTAGGTAATACTATAGTAATACTGTATTATAATTCATTTAGTTTTAAAATGCAACAAAAACTTTAAATATGATGCCTCAAAATTGCTTCGTAACTAACACTAAAAACAGAGTAACTATGGGCCTGAACAGAGATAGGCAACTGGAGGCACTTGTCTTAATTTTAGGTGGCACATTTGGCGTTTTTTAGTTTAGTTTAAACTTATTTATTTTACTTTGATTGTGAAACAAGTTCGTAAAACTAAGACAAATTGGTTGACCTTTTTATTGTAGATGCGATATTATCCCCACGTCATTTTTCAACGAATCTTGACCAAACTTGCACAGCATTTATATAACTACAAAATCTTGGACAAGTTCTTGAACCAGCCTGATTGAACCACAAATGCCCCATGCCACAGGGCTTACAAGCACATTTTTTAAGGAAACTTAAAAAACACCTTTTCTCTGAAAGTTCAAGCAATAGACTTTAGATATTTTACATGAAGCAAACAAGCATTTTTACTATGAGAGTCTTCTGAAAGTGTTGTTGGGTTCCTGGGGTCAAAGTTGGGCATTTCACCTGAAGATATCCTATGTGTCCTCTCTAGTGAAGTCAAACAAGACTTCATTGGATTTGATAATGAGAATAACATACATATTCAAACAGCGCTTGTCAAGACGTTTGACATACAGAGACAAGAGATGCAGAGGGTGAGCCTGATCTGCCTGCAGAGAGGACAAGGGAAAGGAATGCATGGATTTTGCTTATTATGATGATGTTGTAGACGTTTTACTTAAGGGAACACTATTTGGTACTTTCAGGGAACTATGTTTAAAACTTTTGGAGATCAAGGGAACAGTGGAAATACTTTTAGAGATCTGGCGAAAATGAACAAAATACTTTTGGGGAACTTTGGCAAATACTTTTGGAGATCTGGGGAACAATAGGCATTACTTTAAGAGATCCAGGGAGCAGAGACCCCCGCTTGGAAGGCCTGTTTTATATACCAGTATATCACTCTATAGCTTTAAACAATTTGATATACCAGTATATCATTCTGTAGCTTTAAACAATTTGATATACCAGTATATAACTTTGCAGCTTTAAAAATTCTCATTGCATTGTATGTACATGCACCTCTGTAGTTTCAAAAGATTCCAAATGCATTATATACATGCACATCTCTGTAGTTAAACAATATCCGTTTTGTGTAATATGTAGTTAAACAAATTCCATTATTTTTTTTGTAGTAATATGTACCAGACATGCATTGGCAACCCTATGTATGTTCACTGAATCCTGTGTGTCTGGGCATAAGGTAAGTTTTACCAATATGCAACAGGCAAGAGTAATATAATACATGATTATCTTGGCAACACAATATTTATATAACTATCGAGTCTAATATTAGAAGTTCTTGAACTGGCCAAACAGTATACTTACTGTTCGAGTTATGGGCCATGAATTGGCAAGTATTTGCATCATTGTTACAACTAGGTGGCACTGACACACAGACCTGTGTTCAACACTTGAACTTTGGGATTTGTTTTGGTTAGTAGGATTTTAAATGAAACTTACCCAAAAGATGCATTTAAGCATTAAAATTTTTTCTGCTTTAAACAGTTTTGTGAAATCAAAGGGATTCTGTCATCTCTTGTAATACTTGCCAATGCCAGCATAGTTTCTAGTATGAAACTGATTGTGGGCAATGTTTATAAATTATGTTTGTTAACATTCATAAACATAACAATAAGAAATCTATGTTTATTTTTTTTTAAATAATTACATAAAGTTTAAATACATAAAGAAAATGTGAAATAAGAGACAATTTATGAGCATATTTTTATTAAAATAGTCAATGCTTATATAATAATTATTCAAAATTGCCCAGAGATATGCATAAGCACACAGATTATGAATCAGCGCTGGTGACATCATATCAAGATACATTGTATTTTTGCACTAGATGGTGCAGCTGTCATCCCAGCCAGGACATTATTTCTCATCTGATCTTCCACAACTATATTACTAGAAGGGAGTGTATCAGCATAAAATGTTATAAATGTCTTAAAAAATAGATTAATTATCAAAATGGATAAAAAGCACCTCATTAGCATTAATAAATATATACTGAAAAGTTTAGTATGTCAAATCCACCAGAACAAGATAAAATCAATATGTAGATCTAAATTGAAGTGGTAAACTTGAAACAAAATCCCCATTCTAAAAATAGACTTTCATACTGTTTGACGACCTTCGCATTGTCATTCCGACTCTTTTTAAGATGAAACAACTTTTACTACATGTAAACCTGGATGATGGTTCAAACTGAAGTCAAAATGTTATCACACGACTCATTTAATATGGCACAAAATATATTGCCATTTTAAGCAGGAAATCTATTTTAGTCTAACGTAGGCCGTAGCCCTTTTCTATATATTATTATTTTGACATGTTTAAATAAATATCTTTTTGGCAATATGGGGTGACAGTGAGTATAAACATGGTATATTGGAAAACAATGATTTTAGCCAATTTTAAAATGTTGAAAATTCCCTTTAAGAGACACATGGCAATTTAGATTCAACACTAGTCTATTCTTGTAAACAATATATCTACATGATATTTTGGAAAGAGGCACAACCCTGGAAATTATTTAAAAAACATCCTTTTTGGCAGATGTGTGGTTATTTGCATAAAAAGGACTAAGTATATTATATTTCAATTTCATTGATATTATCAGTAGAAAAAAGATCAATTTGTATTTCTAAAGATTATTAACTCATTTTTCATAAACTAATGCAACACCACCAGTTTTACTGTACCTTTTATATTTTGATGTTTAAGTTGCAACATTTTACATTTTAAAATGATGATAAAAATGCCCATTTTATGATATTGCTGAATATTAAGATCTACCATACACTTTTTTTCTGATCTTGTAATGAAATATGCTTGTCATATTTGTAATCTACAATGTTTTACCTAGTTAATGGTATATAACTATACATGTATATGATTTGTAAGAAAGGAATAAAGAAATAACTGAATATGAAAAACTTCTGTCAGGTTCTTGTACTTTGGACCGAGAGAGGGTATGTTTATAAAATACACCAAAACTGAAAAGATATACTGTAACAGTAAAAGTTCCTAAAAATTTTGAAATGAATCCAAAAATAAATGTGGAAAATGGAAATATTTTTTTAATTTCTGAACATCGAGTGTTACGGTACACGTCAAGGAATACCTTACAAATTTGAAAAATGCATGTTCTGCAGCATACATATTGATATGTAGATTCAGACATTTCAAGGACGTAGTCAAGGATGTACAATGTTAAAATTAAATAACCAAACATTTCACAAAAAATAAAATCTTCCAAGGAAAGATCTGGTGCTGCTGTTAGAGCATAACTTGACCAAAATGAACCACTTCCGACATCTGATCAGATCAGCCAGTGTCTGAGATTATAAAATTTTATTCCAAGATCGACTCAGAAGTTCATGCATAACAAAACTAGGACTCTATGGAAGCGTATCACTGCCATAACTCTAAGTTTGCAATATATCCTATCATTGATCCATAGGACTCATTATAACAAAATTCATGTAAATTCCTTTATCTTTCTACTACAAATCTGAATTAATACTTTCAAATTTGAAGCCAAGTCAAGTGTTTCCTATTCAAATATGATGAATAAATCCTGGTAATTGTCATTCAAGTACGAATTAAATTTTCATGAAAAAAGTGATATAAACTCAAGGCCAGAACATAAGAACTACTTTATGAGTAGGGTCAAATTTCAATTCCATATGTAAGAGCAACAGTTTAAAACCTTAAGGTTATTGAAGGATGACAATGAGAGATCACAAAACTCACCTTAAACATTTAGCATAAGGTTTGTGGTCCTAACTTATACAAATTTATTTTAGCCCCAATGCGATGAAAGCTCAAAGCTTATATGGACCGCTCTTGAGTCAGCTTCCTGGATAGAGCCAGTACTGAATTGTGTTTTATGAGAGGCATCGGGCCGAGGTGGGGATCAAACCCACAACCTCTGGCATGAGCAGCCAACATTATATTCATTACACTACTGCCATCATTTTTCTTTTGCAAACCAAATAGAACATGTTAGAAGAGTGTTCCAACTTCATGTTTTTTTGTAATCTACATACAGTAACCAATCTATGTATCTTGACTGTGACTCCTGCTGAAATTGGCGTTTCTGTTGTTCATACAATAATATTTGATGCACGTAATAATCGCATTTTTAACAAGTTTTAATGTTTGTTTTATTTTTGATAAATACTTAAATAAAAAATGTAGTTAATTTAAGTATGGCCGGAAATTCAGCCTGTATGATTTTCATTGGTTACAATCAGGCGTTCAAGATAGAGATTAGCTCAGCCTCGCGAAAACACACTCAATGCATAAATCAACATTGAAGCTTGAACAAGCATCACCACACCATACAGATTGATTGATTGATTGATTGATTGACTGATTGATTGATTGATTGATTGATTGATTGATTGAATATTTAGCATCATTTTTATGTCATCGAGGGCTAACAGATGATCAGTTAACCTAACCGCTGTTTCCTAGGATTAACCAGTACTCGAACACAACCCATCTCTGCAAGTAACTGATAACTTTCCCATTTGAATCAGCGGTGAGAGACGAATGATAATGAGACACAATGTCGTATATCAATCATCACGGAGACTGTTGCCGGGCGGGTATTCGAACTCACGACCCCTGGATTGATAGTCAGACGCGTAACCAACTGAGCTAATCGGGCCCGGCACACACACACACCATACAGATAATATTATGTAAACAATGTTAAATTCTGATGCAGGAAATACCTGCCAGAATGAGACAGAACATGAGTGACTCGCTTCTTGTTGATAATCAATCGGAATTCTTCTATAATGTTCGCAAATTTGCATTGCATTTTGGGCTGCGTATTACATGTAAACCAGGCATTCAATGTAAGATTGACATTGAGCTGGCAGCCAAGAATCCATTTACTCCGTAACAAAATGGTAGACAAAGGTGTTCACTTTCTCCGAACCGGAAATAGATTGAACCAGTCTGTGGAGTTTGGGTACCTTGTTCACAATTTTTTGAGTATTTGAGTATTGATATTGGTAATTTAGGAAATTAATACCAAAAGAAAGAAATGCAAAAAACACACTTTTCATTTCAATATTTACTGCATAAATTAATTATTTTATGAAGATAAAAATAAGCGAGCAACACAGCCCCAACATGCATATCTGAAGTAATATAAATTAAAAGAATCCATTATTTGTTTTAAAACAAGAAGCCCAAGAGGGCCTAAGGACGCTCTACTGACTCATAGTGGCCATAGCAGTTTTTGAAATTCTACTATGCAATAGAAACATCTGCCATCTTGAATTTTAGATAGAAAAAATAAATCTTTTGTATAGTCTCCTATGCAATAGAAACATCCATGTGAAGTTTCAGTTTAATTGGCATAGTGGTTTCAAAATAAATGAAGAAAAAGAGAATTTATTTTTTTCCCCACAGTATCCCTATGTAAAATTCTAAGTCCCCTTACAGGGCCCCTATACATTTTAGCCCCTAAATTCTTATCTGCAATCAAACCCCTACACTTAGGGAAAATTTATATCAAATATGTACAAATCTGACATACCGGTTCTTAAGAAAACAATTTTACTAATTCCTAATTTGTACCCTTTTGGGACCCCTCCTGACCCCTTATGACATAGGAACCCAGTCATTTTTACAAATCTTAACCTCCTTTACCTAACAATGCTTTAGTGAAGATAAAGGCAAAATTATTTCAATTTAAAAAAAAAAAATATTATATTATATTGACATGTGTCCCCTAATTAAACTCTCGGGGCAGGATCATTTTAACCCTAGGGACACCATCTGAACAAATCTAACAGAACTATAGTTGGTCATCATTACTACATAAACATTTTGAAAATCTGTTGAGCCGTTCATGAGAAAAAGATTTTTTTAAATTTTGGACTATTTTTAGTAACGGTGGCCCTCTTGAATTTCAGATCGAAAAAAAAATCTTCGGTATAATCTCCTATGCAATAGAAACACCCATGTTAATTTTCTGTTTTCCCATAGTATCCCTATGTAAAATTCTAAGTCCCCTTACAGGGCCCCTATCAATTTTAGCCCCTAAATTCTTATCTGTAATCAAACCCCTACACATAGGGATAATTTATGGAAAATATGAACAAATTTGACATGCTGGTTCTTAAGAAAACGAATTTAGTAATTCCCAATTTGTATCCTTTTGGGGCCCCTCCTGACCCCTTAAGACAGTGGAACCCCGTCATTTTTACAAATCTGAACCTCCTTCACCAAACAATGCTTCTGTGAAGATATAGGCAAAATCATTTCCATTTTAAAAAAAAAATATAAAAAAATATTATTATGACATGTGTCCCCTAATTGAACCCTTGGGGCGGGGTCATTTTTAACCCTAGGGACACCATTTGAACAAATTTAACAAAACTATAGCTGGTCATCATTACTACATAAACATTTTGAAAATATGTTGGGCCGTTCATGAGAAGAAGATTTTTTAAGTTTTGGACTATTTTTAGTAACGGCAGCCATACTGAATTTCAGATCGAAAAAAAAATCTTCTGTATAATCTTCTATGCAATAAAAAAAGCCATGTGAAGTTTCAATTTAACTGGCCGAGTGGTTTCAGAACAGATGAAAGAAAAAGAGAATTTTCTGTTTTCCCATATTATCCCTATGTAAAATTCTAAGTCCCCTTACAGGGCCCCTATAAATTTAAGCCCCTAAATTCTTATCTGCAATCAAACCCCTACACATAGGGATAATTTATGCAAAATATGAACAAATCTGACATACCGGTTCTTAAGAAAACGAATTTAGTAATTCCCAATTTTTACACTTTTGGGGCCCCTCCTGACCCCTTAAGACAGTGGAACCCAGTCATTTTTACAAATCTGAACCTCCTTCACCAAACAATGCTGCTGTGAATATATAGGCAAAATCATTTCCATTTAAAAAAAAAAAAAAAAAAAATATTATAATGACATGTGTCCCCTAATTGAACCCTCGGGGTGGGGTCATATTTAACCCTAGGGACACCATTTGAACAAATCTAACAAAACTATAGTTGGTCATCATTACTACATATACATTTTGAAAATCTGTTTGGCCGTTCATGAGAAGAAGATTTTTTAAGTTTTGGACTATTTTTAGTAACAGCGGCCATCTTGAATTTTAGATCGAAAAAAAAAATCTTCGATATAGTCTCCTATGCAATAGAAACACCCATATGAAGTTTCAGTTTAATTGGCGTAGTAGTTTCAGAGAAAGTGCTGCTAACAGACGACAGACGACAGACGACAGACGTCAGACGTCAGACGACAGACGACGGACGACGGACGACGGACGACGGACGACAGACAACGCGCCATCGCATAAGCACTTCTGGCCTTTGGCAACAATAAGATAAGGATAAGAATAATGTATAAAAATTTCAAAGGCACAATTAAATATTGTTTTGGATGTTGTTTTTATTTTAAATTCTAAACTGGTTTTGTTTTTTTAATAGCAATTGCTGTATTTGAATATGAATAAAAATGTACAAAAATATAACAGCAATCCAACTAAAATTGTTATTTACTTTTTTTAGCCAGAACCTATTAGCTCAATTAGTATCACTTTTGACTATCAATCCAGGGATCAGGAGTTTGAATACCTGCACGGCCACTGATCATCTGTATGCTGTTTATGGTATGAAAATGACGCTAAAATAATCAATCATTCAATCAATCGATACATGTACTTAATAAATATAGAAATCAGATTAAAACCATTATTTGAATATTCAGGCAGGGGCACAAAAGTATTCTATATAAATTAGACCAAGAACGTGCAAGTAGTTGTACATTCATTTAGAATCCCAACTATCATTCCAGATACCTTTTTACATTCATCTAGACTAAAGAAACATATTAAAATTATTTAATATTGTTATACATTTTAAAATAGCATGTCAGATGTCATATTAGTGTACAAAAGAGTGTGCATTTTATCTGGAATCCAAAGTAGACTAGCTATAAATATAGATCCCACAACCCATTGAACCTGACCTCTATGTAATCTGCACAGTTGTCCGACTGTAAGTGCTGCTGCAAACAGCTACCATTTGATTCTTATTATTGAATTATTAAATATTCAAATATATATTTAAGTCTTAACTGATTTGGAAAATTCAACTGTTTTAATAAATAATGTATGCATTCGCAGATTTTGTGCAATCCTTTCTTATTACTGTTTATTTATCATGATATTCTTACATTCAGCACGCTGCTTGCATATCAATGGGCCAGTCCCTTGATTCCAGCTTCCAATAGCACTTCAACATGAAGATGATAATTAGTAATTTATTTGCTGCACAGCAGCAAATATGAGGTTTGATCTGATCATCATGCACCTCAAAACACAATTGTACACCAAATTGAAGTTGGTAATATAATTTGATTCCATGGAAATGCATTTGTTTGTTACAATGTATGTATAAATGTTTTTACACTTTGTGAAACTGGCAACATGTAATACACTATAGGGTATAAATCATAGGCACTGGACAGGTGTGGCGTTTTGATCTTGAATAAATCGTGTCTTACAGGTACACGGTCTTGGTGTGTTTAAATTAATAATATTGTTTCCAACACAGCACATACATTACACCAGCTAACTCAACACTGATTATACAAAATACTACACACTTGGCACTGGTTGAGACATAAAAGTTATCTGAAATACTGACAACACCTTATCATACATATCCAATATTCCCAATTGAATCCGACATTAATAACATTACGACAATCTAGAGAAATGAATGACGGTTTTCTTTAGCTCTCAATAGCTCATCTTAAGAAGCTTTAAGTTTTCTCTTTAAACACCTCACTATAATTTCAAATCCATTTCAAGAGTATAAAAATGTTACTGCCAATAATAATGCTCTATCATATTTTTGTCACATTCTTGAAGAAAGTACAGTTACCTCATTTTAGTATTTGTTTTTTTTTTCTTTCTTTAAAAGGTTTAAAAAGGCTTTGGAGAATTTGCATGTTAAATTCAACTCTGGAACTATTCTTATGAACTAAAACTCCGCTTCACGCGACAGAATATTTCTGCTTATCAATGAAAGCATTAAAATGAAATCCTATCTGCTAAGAATCAGCAGTGGACACTGATGTTGGTTCTTGTTCCGGTTTAATCAATTCACTTATAATGTTTGCGTAATGATTTCCAAACACGGACCTATTGTGGGATATAAGTCTGAGAAATCGTCCGCAAATCTGTGACAGTTCATTTTCCATGACTGACATTCCAGCAGGAACTTTGAGTGGCTCCGTGTGCTTCAAAAATATCGCTTGTTGTATGAATGTTATTAATCTTTTTAATCCTTTACTCCATAGATGAAATTTAAGGAAAAATCACTTACCGGTATGTTTTGTTAATATGACACTCCGACTTCATATGTTAATTGTTTTTAACTTTTTATTATTTATTTTTATATAATCACATCTCACCCTCAATAATTGTCCAGCGATTCTTGTGAACTCTTTTTTGGTATAATTTTGTTTCGGGGAAAGTGTTGCTAGCAGACGACAACACTTCAATATAACATGCAACAGTCACAAAAAATTATCAAATTGGCAAATTGACACCCATTTGGAGGATTCCTACCACAGAGATTGATAGTGAGTTTATTCTTACACATAAGTACACTGGTTAATCACAAAAATAAGAATAAAACTGAAAACAGCGTGTTACAAATAATAAAATACAAAACATGACAACACTATAATGCATTCTTTAATATGCACACAAATCCAGCATCACACATATGCAATATTATAAGAATCTTAAATAGGTTTGATGTTTGAATAGAACATTCCGCCTGAGGGATAACTGTTTACCGGGACAATTTTTTTTTCTGAACCATAAAAACCATTAATGATTCTTTTCTTGCATACTGACCACACTGAATATTTATTTTATCCACACCTCAAACCTTCGTGAGATTCTTATGATGTAATCATTGTAAAAATGCAGATATCCTTATCCAGTATGCATGAAAATAACAACATAACAAGAGAACTGTGATACAAAGTATCACAGCGGGCCTAAAACCACTCTTCAAGAGATATAACGATTCGCACAGTTATTTACTTAATTATCCTCAATTTTCACACACACACACACACACACACACACACACACACACACACACACCTTTTCATCCATACAGAAGTATACTACAAGGAAATTTAGAACAAAGATGAAATGCTGATAAATTGTTGAAATAAAGTATTTACAACATGTAAAACTAATCCGGAAATAAATTATTAGGAAATACTGAAGAATCGAAGGTTTTAAAAATCGCCTAAGGGGTACGAACTGGTTAGTGTACGAATAAAATTATTAGACTGCGTCTAAAATATTACATACAAAAAGATACGAAACTACCTTCGTAATAAGTATTAAAGCAGTCTAGCAAAAAAATAGACTGTGTCTGATCTTATTTTATTTCAGTCTTCAATATCATGTACTTTCAGTATAAAATGTGAACCAATGTAAAGCAGTCTGCCAAATCCCCCAGAGGAACTTTTTGACCCCGTATTAAATAATGCGGCCCGCCGGCCCGCAATAATCTTTTTAAAGGGACACATGGTAATGTTGAAATAAATTTGGTTCATGACCAAGAATCAACACAACCTTTACACATATGAATGTATAGTCCTAGAATAGTTTGTAGTACGGACCCTGCTCTACCGATTGGGTTCATTAAATAAGAATGTTGGGAAATTTTGAGCACATAATCAGTTGTTTCAACTGAAAACTTGATGACATCTCCATTTAGTAAGCATTCAACAGCTATGCTCATTAAATTGTGGGACAGGAATAGAATTCCCTGCTTTTTCGTTGGTGGTTAATAGATCTGATTCATGAGATATCAGGTTCTGGGACAGATTAAGCTCTAGCAAGATATTACTCTCCAAGTATATTAACCTTCATGTCTAAGAAAGTATGAATACTCCATGCAAAATTATTGGTATCATACTAGATAAAACTGATCTAGTTATATATCTGTTACGCTTTTAGTCACATAAGAACATGAATATAAAACCCTTACTGATAGGGATCATTTATACACACTATAAACAAATTGGCTGGTTGTTCTTGATGCTGTTGTTGTTGTATGGTGTTAAGCGTCACTTTTAACAATTTTTCAGTCATATCGCGACGGTGTCTACTTGAGACAGTATTCTGAGCACTGTCACACTAGAGTATCATGCCGCAGACACATGGTATGATACCCCACCCAGTCACATTATACTGACACCAGGTCGACCTGACCTAGAATGTTGAGTGTCAAGCGAGGAAGCTTCTAGTAACATTTTAAGAGTTTTTATATGACACTGCCGGGGATCGAACCCATGACCTTCCGCATGGGAGACGAACGCTATACCACTAGACCACGCTGCGGTCTCGGTGGTTCTTGAGAAGAAGACTTTAAATGAAAACTTCACTATGTTGAACTGATAAGTCCCTTGGGCGGGGCGTATTGTGTCTCTGTGATCACAAGGCTTAAACAAACCTGAGACAAAATGATTAGGAAAGCAGTTGTGTAAAATATCAAAGCTCCAGGCCTCGCACTTTTGGAGAAAAAGAATTTTGGAATTTTGAAGAAAAACATTTATAAGCCCTAATTTGACTCCAGGGTTATAATTTGAACAAAATTTGGACAGCTCCATGTAATACTGCTTCACATAAAATTTCATGAAAATCTGTCAAGATATTTCAAAGAAGAAGTTGTTTGAAGCAAAAGTTAATGACGAACGGACAATAGACACATGCAGGGCTATCGCACAAACTCACCAGTGAGCTTTGACTCCGGTGAGCTAAAAAGCAGTGATTACCGTAAACGACATTGTGTTAGAAAATAATTCCTATAGGATAAGACATTCCTGCAGTAATGAAACATCTCTATTGAGCTATTGTTTTTTACATTGTAAAATCAGTAATTGTTAAACTACATGAGGATTAACAAATGTGCACATTACACACATCTATGTTATATTTACACTACATGAGGATAAACAAATGTGTACATTATACACATCTATGTTATATTAACACTACATGATGATTAACAGAAGTGTACATTATACACATCTATGTTATATTTACACTACATGAGGATTAACAAATGTGTACATTATACACACCTATGTGATATTAATACTATGTGATATTTATTCATTTTCATTCATCTATCCTTAGCTATATTTATAAGTGCAATAATACTGCAATTCTGTGATGTCATATACAATAAGAGCTGTTGGAGGGACAGCATGCTCGACTATTACGATGCTGTTCTAAAACAACAGCTTTTTCAGGAAATAAGTACCAAATAAAAAACAATTAAAGCTCAGGGGTGGTAAAATTAAACTATAATTATTGCTTATCTGTTAAAAATAAATCAGCAAAATAATTCACCAACATTATTCATTTTCATTATCAACAATTACGTTTTTTGAAAACAACAAAGTGAATGGATAGCTCATATTGCCTTAATAATATCTAATTCAGCATGGCATATAATTTCACCTCAGAGGGCAATATATCGGTACCAGTTCATAAAACTGGATCTATAGTTGAAATAATCTTGTACCAGCATGCACAGCTGATCACAGCTGGATACCCTTTTATGAAAATGAAGACAATAAATCTAAAACTTTTAGAAAAAAATAAAATAAAAAAATAATATTAAAATTTTTACCCCTTACGGCAGGCCAATTTTGCCCCCCAGGGTCATAGTTTTTAACAAATTTAAGAGAGGACCACAAACTGACCGTTTTTGTCAAACATCTTAAATCAAGGCAATGTACTACAAACTTTAATCTGCTAAAAACAAAAATCTAAAAGTCTTAAAGAAAAATAATTCTGCCAAAATGCGATCAAGAGTTATGATTCTTGTCTCTATGCATTTCCTAGAGGATGTTGAACACACATGTGAAGTTTCATTTATGTCCAATGATAAGATGATGAAATAAGTACGAAATAAAAAACTTTAACCTCTATAAATCTCTAAATAAATTTTCTATGTACAAAAGGGTAATAACTCTGCCAAAATACAACCCAGAGTTATGGTTCTTATCTCTGTGAGTTCCACTGATGATGCTGAACACACATGAGAAGTTTCATTCATATTGAATAAGTGGTTACATAGATATCTTACCTCATACAAAAACTCTAACCTGAAAAATTAAGTTAAAAAAGGGCCATAACTCTGCCAAAATGCAACCTAGAGTTATGGTTCTTATCTCTGTGACTTCCACTGATGATGCTGAACACACATGTTAAGTTTCATTCATACTGAATGAGTAGTTGCATAGATATCTTACCTGATAAAAAACTTTAACCTGAAAAATTAAGTAAAAAAGTGGCCATAACTTTGCCAAAATGCAACCCAGAGTTATGGTTCTTATGTGTGTGAGTTTCAATGATGATGCTGAACACACATGTGAGGTTTCATTCATATCAAATTATTGGTTGCATAAATATCTTACCTGATAAAAAACTTTAACCTGAAAAACCAAGGCCGACGCCTAGGCGAGTACAAAACCCCCCATATTCTACGAATAGTCGAGCTAAAAATATCACACAAAACAAGAGAATTCATTCAACATAATAATAATAATAGTAATACAACTTTTATTTACTGAAATTGACAAAATTATAAGATATACAAACATTTACAATTAAATCAAAATACAACTTATTTTCATATTGCTTTCAAAATGTCAACAGAAATAATATAAAAGTTATACACATCAATTAAATTAATACATATAATATGTATGGTATCACAAGTTGCTTGTCTGTAAGTCAGCCAATGATAGGTATACCATTTAGATTTATTACTATTAAAACCCACATATTCTACGACAGACACTCACAAACCAAAGCAAAATATAAATATTAATAAACATGATCATTGTACCTATTTGTAACTTTGGATTGATATTTTAGCAATGTCATTTATAATGAAAAATCATTGTACTTTTTTATCAAATTTTTATCTACATTAACTGGTTTCATTTGCAGTTGTAAACAAATTAATTTTTTCGTCGTTTATTTTAGATAAATATTGGATATTTTTTTACAATACTCATAAAAACTACAAATGTGTCCATAAGACATGGATATCCCAGCTTCACGTTAGTAAAGGTTTATATAAAATTAAGTCGAAAAGGGTCCATAATTCCCGTAAAATTTGACTGACAATGAAAAATATCATACTAATTAATTTTTAATTCATAGTTTTACAGCTACACCAAATATCAATTATATACATAGCTCCATTTAAAGTTATGTACCTGCAACATTTTTTTCAGATGCACACAGTAGGCCTGCTTGCAATATAACTGTAAGGCCAAATGAAAAATTATTTTTGTTTCCTGTGCATACTGGAAAAAAATTTACTCATTAGGTAGGAATGTCTTTTTTTGTTTTCTTTTTTCCCCTTCAGGGTTCATGGATCGAAATAGAGCAAAAAAACATACCGGTAAAGCAAAAAATTAAGAAAAAAAAATCCAATGATTTTTTTTGGACTCAGTGTTCAATCAGGTCACAGGAACCAAAATTAGTTTTTTTTTCATTTGGCCTAAGTGTTTCCTGGATAATTCTATATCATTGCATTACATGTTATAAAAATTTTAAGTTATTTATTTATTTTCTGTTTTTGTTAGTACACAATTTGTAAATAAATTTTAATACTTAAAACAGATTTAACACAATCGGATTCAGTGCTGATCAACCAAGTAAGTAAAAAAAAAACAAAGATTTTTTTAAAAAAATTTTTCATTTCCAATTTTTTTTTAAACTTATGAGCACTAATTTAAGTATGTCCAGTAAAATATTTCTTATATATACATTTATATACAAAAGGTAAGAATGAAGAGACGTTCAAAAAAAATTTCATGAGTTCTTCGTTTGCCTGTCTGATTGGATGCACACTTACTGACTTATATACAAAAAGGCAGAAAACTATTTATTTTTTCACTTTGGGTGAACTTGGTTTTAACCAGTTTCACATAATGAAAATTCTTAGTTTGAACCTGTTCTTTAGAAACACCACCCCGTTCCACAAAAAGTCAGTACTTGCAGCCAAACCTGTTTGTTACATATACATATTAATATCTAGACTGTCTTTCAACAGTGCTGATTCAGTAAGCTCATGCTTATTTTACTAATCATATGTTTGGAAGTTTACAAACGTCCAAGCGTAAAATTTGAAGTTACAATAAAACTATCAAATTATGAATTTTTCGAAAGCCTTTATTTTAATGCTAGTTTATTTTAACTTGATTGCAAAATAAGTTCAGAGCTTATATGAACCACTCTCGAGTCTGCTCTAGTCCACTTCCAATGGAAGAATCAGTACTGAGTGTTGTTTTTTTAGTGGCCAATGGATCAAGCTGCGTATCAAACCCATAACCTCTAGCATGAGTGGCCAACACTCAATCCACTGCACTACCGCCCCGCTTTTGACTTGTGAACAAGTATCTTTGAAAAAACTACAATAACTCTGCATTGATAGCCTGTAGGTGTCACCATGTTACCATTAGAAGGTTAGTGAAAGGGATCTCTGGTTCAGTCCATCATGTATTTTGACATTTTTATGCTATCGAGGGCTAACAGATGGTTGGTCAACCAAACCATTCTTTCCTGGGATCTTTGAGGATTAACCAGGGATGCCCATTTCCGCAAGTACCTGATAACTTTCCCACATGAATCAGGGGTGAAAGATAAACGACTGAGACACAATGTTGTATATCAATCATAACGAAAACGCTCTCAGGCTGAGATCCGGACTTACGACCTCTGAATTGATAGATAGTCGCAATACTGACAGAGCTAATCATTTTTCTTTAAAAGTTTTGGACACTTTTAAGCAATATTAATTACTTTGGCATAGCAAGTTGCACACCTGATTTGTGCCTCAATGCATCCAAACCATTACTTAACAGAAATGATAGACATTTGTTATCATTTCCATTTCCAATCTTCATTCCTCCAGAGCTTATCATGGAGATGGCAATAACAGAATCAGAATCTGTATTTGGAGCACAAACTACGGATCCGCTGTCACCAGCATCAGCGAATGCTGTGTTCGAGGGAACATCTGGTTGTTTCTCAATCAGCAATAGGTAACTAGTTTCACAATCATTATTAAATGACAGTGCATAATCAAGACAGCACACCAAACCTTTTGTTAAATCAGTTTTTGCACCAAATTTATATACAAATGGTCCAAAATCGGAATAAATGTCCGTCAGATTGGAACTTGTAAGCCGCCCTGGCTTGCTCATTCCATGTTCATCTTTCAGGTAGCAAATACAGTTGGGTGCCATGTCCTCTGTAACTTTGACTGCTGCAATGTCAACAAGTTTCATATCTGCATTTCCAGAAGGAACCGTCATTTCAGGCTTACTTACTCCCAGTTTCCTTAGTTGTCTCCCTTTGTCTTCTATCATAACATCTTGCTCTGGCTTGCTTTCATTATTAACAACGTGTGCACATGTCAAAGCATAAAGATCGCTTTGATTGTCTACCAAGAAAACACCCAAGGTACCCTCTCTGTAGCCATCCTTGTTTACATATCTACTTTTTATTAATTTCCCCTGCTCATGCTGCATGTTGGCCAATGGTTTTGGTTTTTGTATGACATTCTGAATAGAATAAGGTTTTGTGTATCCATGTCTCTTCAATGTTTCCACCACTGCAGTTTTGGTATGATCAGTCGATTGGGTCACGTGTATTTCCAGTTTATCGTATATAATTCCAGCACCACAAACATCCGCCAAACTGAAAAGGAAACATTTTGCGTGTAAACTGTTTATCATTACCGGTGTTGTATAGTTGTTGTGTTACATGGTATCTTCGCCGCCATTGTAAAATGACCCGGGGTCATTTTAACGATATAGTCAAAAATAGTACAAGAGCTGTCAAAGAACAGTATTAATTCAACCATTCTAGCCTTGTCACAGAATAGTATACTATGTGTACCATCACAAAAACAGATCTGTATCAATGAAACCATCTTTAATATTAGCAAAATAGTACAAACATGTACCACGTATGTGGAAGCAAGACTATTAAGACAGAATGTACACTATGACATATGTCTATATTTGGCTATGGCTAGCTAGCCAGTACTTAAGTTGAAATGGGACAGAGTATCTTAATCTAATACAATGTCTTTTTTAAAATGGGATGGAGAGGGTTTTAACAAAGGGGCAGAGTAGTATTGAAAATTTAAAACTAAACAAAATTTAAAAATAAGCAATGATAAATAAATAAATGGGGTTGAAGTGCGGGAGTTGGTAACAAAGTTGAAATGGGGCAAAGTATTTGATTTAATACATGACAAAATTTTTAAAAAAAATGGGGGCCGGGGTTGTTGGAGTGGAGTTGGGTGACATTTTGCTATGGCTGCAAAATGACCCCAGGGTCAGCAACTCTTCTTCAAATAGCTTACACTCACCATAAACTCTCATTTATTGATGCCATTGTTAGTTCAACCGTGTACATGTTTAATTGTTCAATGAAAATAAAGACATACCTCAATAACTCATTCATTGCTTTCTTATCCAACACAGGTCGGATTTCTTTTCCCCTTTTCGATAGTTTTGTTTGCCTCAAGTAACCACGTATCTCGAACATCATTTTATTCATAAGCTGTAAATCCTGCTCTGCTGAGCTCATTGTTTTTTCAGTTTCGACCATGGCCTCAGACATGTCATCTTTCAATGACGCTATCATGTAATCATTCTTTAACCTGTCTTTGCTTTTCATTCTTTTCGTCTCTTTTTCTTTATCCGCACTGTAACTGTCCAGCCTGTGCAATTTTGATCGTGTGGTGTTTGAGATCGAATCTTTCACCTTCTTGTTAAAGTCAATTTCTTCAAGAAGTTGCGAACAAATCCAAGGAGTAAGTTTGTATTTTAAAGAATATATCGGCATCACGGCACCGCGGATGTTTTTTGACAAATAGTTCAATGCATGGATAACAAATCGTTTGTCTGCTGGCAGACCCTCCGTTTCTGCAGATTGTTGAAGTTCAGCAATTTCCCTCATATCATGCAATGCCACTGCATCTCGAACAAAGCTCTCCAAAACCATTTTAAAGTCTTCATCATCTATAACCTTCGTTTTTTTGGTGTACTCACTTTGGTCCCTCTTCATAAATCTTTCTAAATATTCATACATCATAACAAACTGGTCAATCATCTCGCCTTCCAGAAACTCCGAGATCCTACAGCTGAGTATCACTCCTTCAGAGCCCAGTATGATTCTTTCATCGCATGTCACAACTGAAAATCTTTCTTCTAATTGTCTCACAATATGCTCTCTAACTTTTTCTTTCACAGATTCATCTTCTGTACCTATGTCACACACCACTAGCAGTTTGTCTAATCTGAATTTCTTGTTAACAAATCTATCAAAAACATCCTGAAGCAATCTTTCCAGACCCTGAAATATTTGAATGACTTAATTAATTCTTTGTTTCATTATACAGTCATATACGTAAGTAGTTGTGCTCAAGCCGGTGAAGAATAACTAGTGAATGGACAAATTCTTAATTTCATTTTCTTTATTTTACATAAATTGTGAAACAATTTCCTATAACATACAGTATGTATATATAATGATATGGTCCCAGTCTCACTTAAAGGGAATATTACAGGATTTTTCAAAATTTTAAAATTGGCTAAAAAACTTTTCCCCCAATCTATCACATTTCTATAAACTGTATACTCAATGACCCCGAATTGTCAAAAGGATATCTATTTAAACATGCCAAAATAAGATATTGAAAAAAGATATGTTGGACTAAAATAGATTTCCCACTTAAATTGCAACATATTTGTGACGTTTTATATGAGTCACCAGATTTCATTTTGATTTCAATTTGATACAAAATACAGGTATTATTATGTAACACGTAATAAAAAAAAGTTATCTTGTAACGTATCCGACTGATGATGTGAAGATCATTGAGCAGTATTAAAGTGCTGTCTATATTTAGAATGGGGATTTTGTTTAAGTTAACAACTGCAATTGTGACATCGATTTTATTACGTTTTGGCAGATTTTACATACCAAAACATTCGGATTTTATTTGTTAATGTTAATGAGATGCATTTTATCCATTTTCAAAACAATTTTATTTTTTAAAGACATTAATAGCAGTTTTCCTTTTAACATCTCAACTTGAGATTTTCATTAAGGCCATGATTAGAATAATGTTTGTTTGCTATCTCTCTACCAGCCCATCTAAAAAGCTGCCAACACTATTTTTTTTTTAAATGTTACATTTTTTTTAGCCATTTTGTCAAGGTGTTTGAATGTACATGTGTATGGCATTTATTGTATTTTTTTAAAAAAAAAAAAGAGTATAAATCCCCAATGTTTTAAACCATCCTTAAAATGATCATGTCATCAATGATCTCCGATTAGTTTGGACTTCAATTCTGTGCAGTCAGTGGTCATTTAATGTGTAATGATTTCAAGTAATTACTATAGGGAATATACCGGAATCAGGATTTTTTAAAATTGGCTAAAAACATATTTTTCCAAAATATCATGCCTCTATATACCCTCAATATTGCCCAAAGGATCTATTTAAACATGCCAAACTAAGATATTGAAAATGGATTCCCTAACATAGGCTAGACACCTAGGCTATACTAAAATAGATTTTCCGCTTAAAATTGCAACATATTGTGTAAAGTTTTAAATGAGTGACTTGATATATTTTATTTCTAATTTGATCAATTATAAACACAGGTTACCACATAGTAGAACTTGTTTCATCTAAGAAAGAGATAATGACGATATGAAGGCAATAAAGTAGTATTCAAGTGTTGTCTATTTTTAAAATGAGGATATCATACCCCAGTCTTGCTTAAATATCTTTATATATTGAGAAATAAATATACAACACATATTTGAGTTTACCTGATAATCTGTAGAAGTTAGATCCGTCTTTACATAACACACCGGTACAACCAAACCATTCTCACTAGCTCGAGAGTATGGAAGCTGTAATGGATCTTCTGTAACAACAATGTGGGATAATTCAATATTCTCAACATGGTAACCAATGACAACCACTAGAGGTGGTTTTCTTATTTCAGCCTGACATTCCTGTAACTTTGAAAACAATTTCTCATCGTGAAATGTTTCTGGAAAAACTCCTGAAAAAGAAAATGTAAAACATTTTTTTTTTACCCTTTACTCCATAGATACGCGTTTTCCCACATCAATCACAGAAGGCCTTTGAAAACAGTGCAGGAAGAGTTCAAATTGCTTGTATCGAGCAATCTGAACACTTCCTGCACTGTTTTCCACTCTGTCAGTAACATAATTCACCCATTGTTGATACGAGGTGAAATAATGCTTTCAATTTGGAAGAGTCCAAGAAAATGCTTATGGAGCAAAGGGTTAAGCAAGTGCAAAGTGATGACATTCATATATAGTATAAGTAGTTCAACAACTGCTGTTACAATTTTTTTTTTTAAAAATGGTGCTTTGGCAGCAGTTGAGCTTGATAAATTTACTTTTAGTCTTTGTTTAACAAGAGCAACTAATTACCCTTAAAGCCCCAACTGGGATATGAAAGCCAAAAGATAGCTCCACAGCATATATTTTTTTATATAATTCTAAACAATTCAAATCAGAGAGCCATTCTTTTAATTTCATAGTCACAACTGCATCGGTTTTGTTGTAATTTGGCACATTGTAAGATTAATGTTAATATAATTATATTCAATTAGTAAAAAAACATTTCCTAAAAACTACTTATTATACATGCAGCTTGCAACAAAAAGTTTAGCTATAACTAATGAAAATTTTAAATTCTAACATTTTTATAGCCGTTATTGGGTCATATTTCCCATGACAACTAGTATCTTTTTTCCCAATTAAATGGTAAAAATTCCCAATTGAAAGCTGCAAAAATTGTAAATTGAAACTTGCCATAATTCCTTGATAAAATAAACAAAATTTTCCCCATTCTGAATTGATTATGAAATTGATTCTTCAATTAAATGGTAAGTTAAGCAACTGTACACATTTTTATCAAGTTTTCCCAGTTTTAATGAAAATGCTGCAAAAATTCCCAATTCCAAGGGCATGGGTCATCTTCCCAAAATGGTGAAAGAAAGACCCCACTGAATGATATATCACAGTCATATCCAATTTTATAGACGGAGGAGGAGAACCACAAAATGAATCCTAATATAACCACCGGCCTTCTGTAAAAAAGTAACAAACTTTCTCACAAAAAGTTTTTTTTGGACGGAGCTGGGCTTAAACTCACTCGGCCACGGAAGATGCTGCACAGTTATTTTAAAAGACAGGTGGAGAACAGCGACGGGTTTCACTAAACATCTCAAGCTGAGATTTTCCTCCCCTACAAAATCTCAATTTTTCTAAATGATTTTTTGAACTCAGTACACCATAGATTGGTTGGGACAAATCTTTACTCACTGGAAAAGGATAACATGCGAAATGATCAAATGTAACTGAAGTTATAACAATTTAATAATCTGAGTTGAAGAAAATCTCAAGTTGAGATGTTAAGGCCATTATAAATTAGTTGCTAGATTATCATCCAAATTTTTCTTAAAAACGGGGAGGAGAGGGGTGGAGGATATATATATATATATATATATATATATATATATATATATATATATATATATATATATATATATATATAATTTTTTTTTAAATTTTTGATGTTTCTTTGATAAAAAAAAATGTATGAAAATAAAAACGGTCGGGGCGGCATGAAAATTAGGGGGCGGGTGGGGATGATAATCTAGCAATCAATTTATTATGGACTTAGTGAAACTGGGGCAAGCTCTGTAACTATGCTGAGTTACATCTAATTTGAGAAATGAAAAAAGAGAATAATTCTCTTTTTGGTGACCTCCCCCCCCCCCCAAAAAAAAAAAAAAAAAAAAAAAAAAAAAAAAAAAACAACATTGAATTTAACCAACCATTTCTCCATTCATTAGCTCAGCAAGATATGAGCCCATATTTTTACACCAAAATCTTTAGAATTCAAATTGCCATGTTACTTAATGTCCATCTTAATAACTTACTGGATCTGCCACATGTGCACAATACCACATACCCAAATATTTTTACAGCAATGGAAAATATATGACATCCATTCAAGCGTATCAACCACATATTCACTGTTTTCCTGAATCAATGGGAATCTATGTGGATCGCCTGGTCCAATGGAAGAACATTGGCTCCATGATCAGAATGATGGTCATGGGTTCGATCTTTCACCACGGCTATGTGTGGTGTCCTTGAGTAAGACACTTTTTCCACACATGTTCAGTACTGGTTCTACCACGAAGACTTCGAGCATGATTTGTCTAAGTTGCAATTACTTATTTTGCAATGAAAGTAAAATAAATAAGTTAAATATACGGGATCAGTATAAAGTGTTGACATTTTACAGACATGAGTGGAACATTGGGATTTCCAGCTAAACCACCTGAAAAAAAAACCAGTTAATTATCTGTCAGACAAATTTTAAATCTATGTGTAGAGACTGCACCTGGAAAGAATCCCAACCTTCATGTTAACTAAAGGAATGTATATGAGTATGGAGGTGCCACTGATAACTTATAGTGAAGACCAGACAGTATTGTATAGTATTGTGAGCCATCCTTAAAAAAATATATTGTTTGCCATGCTTCTACCTACTCACTCAAAATTGCAGCCACCCAAACATTTTATTGACTTTCAAAGCATTTAATAATTCTTAATAATTTCTTTAAAATGACTGTGCAAAATCAAAATTTGGCCACAAAAAAAAGCTGTCTACCTTGGTATTATCCACATGAAAAATATTAGGTCAGAGCACGGCAAATACCTTTTTTAAAGATGGCCTGAGACAAAGTCAAGTCCTCGACTACCTGACCATCTAGCATTATAACAAACACATTTTTGTTGTGCATAATCTCCTCATTGTCCTCTACTTACATACAGATTAAAATATTGTTATAACAGCTTTTACTATTGCAGGATCCATATTATTCTATACTGATTTTTTACTATTACCTTTGCCATTCAACATCAACAATTTTCTCGTATCAACAAATAGTATAACATACAAATTCTACTTTTTCTCCTTTTAATACCATCCTACAAAGTTCGGTGAAAAAATCTCGAGTGCTTTTTTCGTAATCGCAGGATCCCAATTTCTGTAAAAAGAATAATAGACAGACGAATGAACAAACTGAGGGCAAACTGCTGGTTACACCAGTAGTGGACTAGTTATTAAGGTGAGATAACTTACTAACTACTCTTTTGAAACGTGGAAACAAATCACATATCCTCCTGTGAAAGTAATATGGCCGTGGATAAAATTTGTATGTGTGCAATGGATGGGTCTTTATTTCAACTTTAGAAAGCGACATCTTGGCATCTAAAAAATAATATGAATATGCATGTAAGTACAAATGTTGCACTTTATAAAAGTGTAATTATAAGCACACTAATAAAAAAGATATTGACTGTCCTGACAATGACTCTAGTTTATTTACGCAAGATAGAAATAATTGCAAGATTTACTCATAAAAGTCTATTTCCAAGAATCCAAACAAGTTGGGTGATGCACTTAACATAAGGTGAGGGGGCATTCATTTGGGACAGAGAAGTCAGTTTAAATGAACTTTGTATGAAATGTGTGTAAAATGCAATAAAAAAGACCAGTTATGACACATTTAGTCACCTTTAAATGTTTGAACCAGACTTGAAACTTATTTGTATTAAAGACCATCTTCCAGAGTGTCAAGCCATTATATTATTATATTTTCAATAAAAATGGGTTGGGCGTTTATTAGAGGAGGGAGGGTTATTCTGGGGAATACAGTATCTTTACTTTATAAACAAATTATTTACAATCTATTATCCTTAAGGTTTACCTGGTACTCACGAATATTCCGTAAATATCTGTAAATTAATGTTCAGTGTCCATATGTAAATAGTGATATTACTGTTGATATAATACCAGTACATTACTAAATCGGCAAAATAACGCAATCTTGAATAGCAGCACGGAGAAGGCGCTTAAATGCCCGAACATACTGACAAAGATTCATGAGTGCCTGGTGAGTGAGGTAAGAACTTAACATACTATTCACATATATATCCAGGTACTAGTATGTAAAATTATATACTGAACAAAAAAAGTAACGTCAGCTGTGTTTAAGTGCAGATATATGTAAATATGAAAACATTATTTTTATATGTATTGCAAGAGTATTTCAATGTGAATTTGTGTGGAAAATTTTATCGCTCTACGTTTACAGAAAACTGATGAAATGGTTGATTAAATGTGGTAGGGGTCGTACACCAAAATCACACATTAATACTGGGTATGGCCACCTTGGGCATCGAGGACTGCCTGGCATTGGTGGCGCATAGAACCGACAAGTGTGTTGATTCCATCCTGTGGAATGTTGTTCCACTCCTGAATTAAGGCTTGTGTTAGTTCATTGACGTTCGACGGTGGAATAGGGCAAAGTCTAACACGCTTGTCCAATTTATCGCACATGGCTTGTGGCATTATCCTGCTGAAACAGAGTGATATTGGCATTATTTTGAAACAGTGGGATGACATGCCTTGCAAGAATCTCATCTCGGTAGCGTTGGGCATTCAAATTCCAATCGATCACAACGAGAGGTGTGAGATAACCAGGCGCAATGCCTGCCCAGATCATGAAAGAACCTCCACCCCCAAAATGATCTCGTTCAAGTACACAGCAGTAGGCATAACGTTCACTTGTTCTACGGTATACTCAAACCCTGCCATCACGTCGATGAATGGAAAATCTCGACTCGTTGGAGAAGAGAATACTATTCCATTATTGCCTTACCCAGCGATGGTGTGTACGTGCCCAATTAGCACAATTTATGCAGTGACATCGCGTCATAACACAGCAAACGTAAGGACGACATCAAAGTAAACCACCCTCGCGCAGACGATTGCATACAGTTTGGTCAGAAATTCGGTTGTTATGTGTACCAGGGGTGTTAGCAGCAGTGGCAGTGTGGAACGATTGCATAGGTGGGTGTTCATGATATAGCAGTCTTGCACATGCGTCGTGACGCACGGACGTCCACTACATGGTAAATCTTCCGTACGTCCTGTTGCTTGAAATCGTTGCCTAAGGTTTCGAATAGCATGGCTAGAACTGCCAACAACCCTAGCAACCTCATTCATCACAATACCAGCATTAAGCATGCCAATGGCACGTTCACATAAATTTGGTTGAAATCAAGGCATATCAAAAAGAAAGAAAACTGAATTAATTTCAATTTTTTTCAACGTCTTTTTCTTATTGACAACAAAGTCTATAAAATCAGACTGAAAGGTTTGATTTCATAAACACGGATCATGCTGGGCCATGCATGCACAAGGAAATCAACGTAAACATTTTTCTTTTTTGTGTAATGCGTAAAATCCAATTACAATTGGTTTTATTTGACACATAATTGTTTGCCTGAACATATGTACCCGGTAGGTCATTTGACATGTTGATTTCTTTTTATAACAGTAAAAAGATATGAATAGAAATCGGAAGTTTCTTTTTTAGTTCAGTGTATGATGTACCCATGAGAACGGAATTTCATATGCTATTACTGAATCCTTATGGTGACAAATTTTCTCATGATTTTTCGGGTTTGGTGAAGAAAGCTATATGAGTATAGCACAGTATAATTATTTGTGGCGGGTTTGGTGAATAAAGCTATATGAGTATAGCTCAGTATAATTATTTGTGACGGGTTTGGTGAAGAAAGCTTTATGAGCATAGCTCACTATAATTATTCATGGCGGGTTTGGTGAAGAAAGCTAAATGAGCATAGCTCAGTATAATTATTTGTGGCGGGTTTGGTGAAGAAAGCTAAATGAGCATAGCTCAGTATAATTATTTGCGGCGGGTTTTGTGAAGAAAGCTATATGAGTATAGCTCAGTATAATTATTTGTGGCGGGTTTGGTGAAGAAAGCTGTATGAGTATAGCTCAGTATAATTATTTGAGAAAATACTCTGTAATATAAAGTACCAAAATATTTTAACCGTAACTTACTTAGGTATTTGTGCTTGTGCAATGCTGTGAATAGAAATCGGAAGTTTCTTTTTTAGTTCAGTGTATGATGTACCCATGAGAACGGAATTTCATATGCTATTACTGAATCCTTATGGTGACAAATTTTCTCATGATTTTTCGGGTTTGGTGAAGAAAGCTATATGAGTATAGCTCAGTATAATTATTTGTGGCGGGTTTGGTGAATAAAGCTATATGAGTATAGCTCAGTATAATTATTTGTGACGGGTTTGGTGAAGAAAGCTTTATGAGCATAGCTCACTATAATTATTCATGGCGGGTTTGGTGAAGAAAGCTAAATGAGCATAGCTCAGTATAATTATTTGTGGCGGGTTTGGTGAAGAAAGCTAAATGAGCATAGCTCAGTATAATTATTTGCGGCGGGTTTTGTGAAGAAAGCTATATGAGTATAGCTCAGTATAATTATTTGTGGCGGGTTTGGTGAAGAAAGCTGTATGAGTATAGCTCAGTATAATTATTTGAGAAAATACTCTGTAATATAAAGTACCAAAATATTTTAACCGTAACTTACTTAGGTATTTGTGCTTGTGCAATGCTGTTATTGAAAAAACTAGAGGTGAATACCTTAACATGTGTTTGGTATTATAAAATGTATAAGGTGTTATTGTATACCTACTAGGGTAATTTGAACTGTCAATGGGTATAGTGATAGGCAATTAGATCGTAGGCATCATATGGCATACATATAATGATACCTGTTGTTGTATTGAAAATATGCACATGAATGAAGAATGATGCAAATTCATAGGAGTGCAAGTTTATAATTAAACAAATGTTGTTTTCCTACCAGTATTTGATTTCAAATATCTTTTATAAAGATTTTGTTGTTAATTGATCTCTTACTAAAATTGAACTTATGCCAAAGTTAAACATAAATAAAATAAATACTGGGTATGTATCTCATTGTTACTGTCTGTCTGCCTGTGTCTGTCTGTCTGTCTGTCTGTCTGTCTATCTGTCTGTCTGTCTGTCTGTCTGTCTGTGTCATGTTTTGGTGGATTTGACATACCAGATCATTCAAATTTTATTTATTTATGATTGTAAGATGCTTTTTATCTATTCAAAAATGAATTTTATTTTTAAAACATTTATAATGACTTTTCCTGATATATTCTCTTTAAAAAGCATTACTAAACCACTTTTTATATACATCATGAACCAGATGGACCTGTGTGTCTATTAGATATTCGAAATAAACTATACTATTAACAAGAGGTAGGAGACTAAAATAAAGTTCAACGCCAATTATTTCAATAACCATGGCTGGGTGTATAAATTCGAAGATTCAAACTCACAAACCCTGGATTGACAGTGAAAGGAAACTGCAGATTTCCTAGATTAACCATAAGTGTGCACCCCAAAATCATTATTATGAGGATTTGAATTCCGATAAAATATCTCTTTTCATCACTGAATTCTCTGATTTTTTATATTTACATTTTAAAACCACTGGGCCCATCAAATAATATTTGGAAAAGATATGTGAACCAATAAACAAGTCTGGCCTCAATGCATTTTTTACAGGCTAATTTTTTATTTTAAAACAATGAAATCAAAATAATTGTGTCATTATTTGATGCTGGGGCGTAGACATGAATTTGATACTGGTGCGGCTAAATAGTTAACAAAACTTGTAATTTTTTTTAATAGACTTTAAAACGAGCATGGCACCAGTGGTGGCAGAATGGCAGTCCTACAGTAAAGACTACTGCCATCATTGTCCGAATTTAAGATAATTATAAAACAAGAAAATTTGTGGAATTATTGGTGCAGTATACTGATGGCCAACATAATGATTTCCCCAAACACAATGTTTACATCGCTCCCAATGGGACCAGAGTCTATGAAAAAACAAACGTTGTTCAAACTCTCTAAATACATGTAAAGGCTACTGCCCAGTCAAAAAGGTATGAACAGAAGCAATATATGCTCGAGTTTATTACTAGTTTAAACTTATTTTTATTTTACTTCTTTGTGAAACAAATTCTTACAACTTAGACAAATCATGCTCGGAGTCATCCTGGGTAGTACCAGTACTAAGCATATGCGGAAAAGGTGTCTTGCTCAAGGGCCAGATTATTACTGGTGACCTTATCCCATGGTGTGCAATCAACCCTGGTCCAAGACCACCAAAGTATTCCTGTGGCTTCTGCGGTAAAACTGTTGGATGGAAACAGTAAGCCATCCAGTGTAATTCATGTGACACATAGTTCCACGAGTCATGCGCAGGCATGAACCAGGCAAACTACCAAGTACATAATTATGGAACACAACTTCTACTCATGGCCCTGTCTTAATTGTGGGTTGCCAAATTTTAATTCAAGTATTCTGACCCAAGTATTTCAATGTCTCTCCTATCTGACCCAAATATTTATGTACAGCAGTCTATATGTATCTGAGCCTGAATTTCCACACCAACAAAGAAAAAATAGAAAACGTTTTGAGAACAAACCACATAATTAAAATTACTTAATATAAACCTCCTCTCTATTATGAACAAAATTGGCGAATTTCAAGCACTGTTTGACAATGAAAAATCGGATGATGTGATTGGGACTGAGACATGGCCCTCCACTAATATAGGCTCATCAGAGTTTCTCCCAAATGACTTCAAGCTATTCAGAAAGGGTAACCAGAAGCACAGCGGTTGAGTCTTCATCATGGTGAGTAATAACCTTATAAGCTCCCAAGAACCACCATTTAAGAGTGATTGTGAAATTATATGGATTAAGCAACAAGTAGTTGGAACCCAGCCACATTACAAAGGTGCATATTATTGGCCCCAAGAAAGTGATGAACATAGCCTCCTTGAACTTCAGAACTCTCTCTCGAGAAGGTAAGCAAACATCCTGGCATCATATTATTAATAGGTGACTTGAACTTACCGAATATAAACTGGAAACCAGATACACCTACTATACTGCCAACATGCCAACATAGAGGTCTGTATGGAAAATTTCTAGAAATAGTTAATGATTTTAACCTTTTGCAAGTAGTCAAAGAACCTACTTTCTTTAACAACGTTCTTGACCTATTCCTTACCATCAATGGAACCCTGGTTGAGATAGTATCATTTTTATCTGGTCTTGGTGACCATGACATTGTAAGTATTGAGGCTTATCTTAAACCAAGACTGATGAAGATCAAGCCACATCAGATATACATGTACAGAAAGGCAAACTGGGAGCTCTTTAGAGATAAAATACAAACCATTAGGAATAAGTTTTTACTGAGTTGTCATGGTAAGTTGGTACAAGAACTCTGGAATGAGTTTAAAGAACACCTAGACAAATCCCAATCTGAATGTGCACCATCTAAGTTACTAAGACATAAGTGATCACTACCCTGGATTATGCAAAACAAAAGGCGGGCAATAAGAAAATGATACAGGCTCTATGACCTTTTCGAGCGAACCAATTACCCCAAATCCAGAAGTAAACACCTTAAGTGCAGGCACATTGTCAGAAGCAAAATATAACTAGCTCATAGTAAGTATTTGGAGGTTTTACTAGACATGAACACACTGTAGATCCAGACAATAAAAAGGTAAACACTAAATGTCTTTTTACCTACAGAAAGAGTGCTAGGAAATACAGTGAAGGCATAGTGACATTACAATATGTAGGTAATCTTCACTCAGACACCATCCACAAGGTGAATATCCTAAACAGGTAGTTTCAGTCAGTGTTTTCTGCTCGAAACTCAATGGACAATGACAGCTTGCCAGCACAACCAGGTAACAATACCGCCATGCCTGATATAGATGTATCCACTAACAGGATCATAAAGCTGTTAGGTAATTATCTTAACTCGACCAAAACTGCTGCCCAAGACATGACGAAACCATAAGTGTTGAAGGAATTAAGATTAGAGATTGCACCAATATTAAAGGTAATTTTTCAGCAATCATTGGAACAAGGCCAAGTACTCGTACCAAAATATTTGACTACAGCAAATGTAAACCCACTCTACAATGAGGCAGGTCAGATGCGACCAACTACTGCCCAATTTCTCACGTGTATTCTGTGTGAGATGCTTGCAGCATATTGTAGCTTCAAATGTAGTCAAGCATCTGAAAAGAAACAGCATACTTAATGATATGCAACATGGATTTAGAGAGAGAAGAGACTATGTGAGACGCAACTTGTAATGCTAGTAGAGGATTTGTTGAAAAATAGCAGCAAAGGTAAGCAAACTGACTTCAACCTCCTAGATTTCAGCAAGGCATTTGACAAGGCTACCCATGAGAAACTATAACTCACAACTTGAGCATGGAGTCCAAGGTAATTCTTTAAACTGGATAAGAGCATTTCTCAGTGACAGGACACACAACGTAGTTATTGAGGTTGAGCTATCTGATAATAATGAAGTCACTTCAGGGGTACCCCAGGGCTCTGTCCTGGGCCCTATCTTATTTCTTACCTACATTAACGACCTGGCTGAAAATATCACCTCACAAGTAAGGCTATTTGCAAATAATACAGCTGTATACCTTATGATCAACTATGACAAGATCGACAATCAGACTTTACAAACTGACCATGACAAACTACAGAGATGGGAAGCCTTGTGGGATATTGAATTCAACCCATCAAAATGCGAAGTTGTCCATAAAACAAGGTTAAAAAGCACCAAACCCACACGGTACATACTATATGGACAAGTTTTAAAGACAACTGAGAATGCTCGCTATCTAGATGTCGACATCTCAAACAATTGTCACGGAATACCCAATACAGACAGAATAACAGAAAAGGCCAACAGAACAGCTCCCTAGGGTTCGCCAAGAGGAACATGAAGGTAAAGTCCCACAAGATTATGCCAGCATTATTTTTTACCCTCACACCAAGTCCAATACTGACAAACTGCAAAGAGTTCATAGACATGCAGCATGCTGAACCATGAATTACTATTCCCAGAGTTACTGACATGCTAGACGTATATATAGAAAGGAGTGGATAAAAACATTTAATGGGGGTGGGCAGGTCCCCTAACGTATATATAGAGACACCCCAAGCTCCTCTGAGCTCCATACATGTTGAGCATTTTGAGATTGTTTTAAACCTTATTTTATCAGAGACATATAAACAATCAAGTCACTGCTTTTATGTTATTTCAACACCTTTTCCGCTATTTTTACCTACACTTGCCTTGTTATACTTTACTTTTCTTTTTCTACTTCGATCTACTTTAGACACGATGTATAGCTACCCGATTATGTCCGTGACGGCGTGTGGCAAAATATAAAGATATACATTAGTTACGCGCTCCAATTTCAATATACAATAACATCAGAATCCAGAAATTACTTTAACTTACCATGTACAACCACTTGTCCTACGGTGTCGTTAAATAGTCTTGAGATGGGCAGCCTTTTTTGTTTTATTAATAGGCTTTCGCTAGATCCAAATTTAGTGTCACGTTTGGAATTTCCCATGCTATTTTAGGCGCTCAGCAAAACGGAAATTATAAAAAATAGTTGTTGGTGGGTCAGAGTATTTTTATGTCGTAAACTGTATTGCGTAGTTGTTATATTGTAAAAATATATCATGAAAATGCTTTATGGAGACGTACAAATGCCAGTGTATATCAAGGACCTGTCTATATTTAGAGTCAGACTAGGTATTTTTATTTTCGGTAGTATTCAATACACAATCTGATCACCTCGGCCTTTATGCTACGCAATAGTGTATTGTACGGAGAATACGGAAATAACCGATTTTTCACGATTGGTTACACATAGTATGATATACAGTGATAAAAGACGGTATTTATTTACGCAGCCAATCACGGTACATTTTAAATGCAGTACTTACTACCGCATTTGTTTGATACCATGCTCGAGGTTGTTGTATCTTTTTATCTATCTTACATTCAATATGCCATTGGGTGCTTTTAAAAAGCAGCCAACTTGTTATCCTAAGAAATGAGTAGAATCAAGGACGTGTGTGGATATATATAAGTCCTCAGCTGATGTTTGAGGGACACCCTTCCACACTCTCCCTCAGGTTGCCTTTTTCCAACATACGATTAGCGCTCCTACTCCTATTGAAATACTGTTTACCACTGTACATAGTTTCAAAGATCCTGATAAGGCCCTCCCAGGGACTTTGGAGATCTGGAGAACATGACCATTTATTTTCGGAGATCTGGGGGAACATTGGGCATTATGTAGGTAAACTTTACTCAGACACCATCCACAAGGTGAATATCCTAAACAGGTAGTTTCAGTCAGTGTTTTCTGCTCGAAACTCAATGGACAATGACAGCTTGCCAGCACAACCAGGTAACAATACCGCCTGATATAGATGTATGCAGTAACAGGATCATAAAGCTGTTAGGTAATCTCACCTCAACCAAAAACTGCTGCCCCAGACAAGATGAAACCATTAGTGCTGAAGGAATTAAGATTAGAGACTGCACCAATATTAAAGGTAATTTTTCAGCAATCATTGGAACAAGGCCAAGTTCTCGTACCAAAATATTTGACTACAGCAAATGTGATCCCACTGTACAAGGAGGCAGGTCAGTTGCGACCAACTACTGCCCAATTTCTCACGTGTATTCTGTGTGAGATGCTTGCAGCATATTGAAGCTTCAAATGTAGTCAAGCATCTGAAAAGAAACAGCATACTAAATGATATGCAACATGGATTTAGAGAGAGACGAGACTGTGTGAGACGCAACTTGTAATGCTAGTAGAGGATTTTGTGAAAAATAGCAGCAAAGATAAGCAAACTGACCTCAACCTTCTAGATTTCAGCGAGGCATTTGACAAGGCTACCCATGAGAAACTATAACTCACAACTTGAGCATGGAGTCCAAGGTAATTCTTTAAACTGGATAAGAGCATTTCTCAGTGACAGGACACACAATGTAGTTATTGAGGTTGAGCTATCTGATAATATTGAAGTCACTTCAGGGGTACCCCAGGGCTCTGTCCTGGGCCCTATCTTATTTCTTACCTACATTAACGACCTGGCTGAAAATATCACCTCACAAGTAAGGCTATTTGCAAATAATACAGCTGTATACCTTATGATCAACTATGACAAGATCGACAATCAGACTTTACAAACTGACCATGACAAACTACAGAGATGGGAAGCCTTGTGGGATATTGAATTCAACCCATCAAAATGCGAAGTTGTCCATAAAACAAGGTTAAAAAACGCCAAACCCACAAGGTACACACTCCATGGACAAGTTTTAAAGACAACTGAGAATGCTCGCTATCTAGATGTAGATGTCTCAAACATTTGTCACAGAATACCCAATACAGACAGAATAACAGAAAAGGCCAACTGAACAGCTCCCTAGGGTTCTTCAAGAGGAACATGAAGGTAAAGTCCCACATGATTATGCCAGCACGATTTTTTACCCTCACACTAATTCCAATACTGACAAACTGGAAAGAGTTCATAGACATGCAGCACGCTTGACCATGGATGACTATTCCCAGAGTTACTGACATGCTAGACGTATATATAGAGACAAGGAGTGGATAACAACATTTAATGGGAGTGGGCTGGTCCCCTAGTAAGACATATTGCACGTCTTTACAGAGCCTTTTGACATTTTTTTTTATTTTTGCGTCTCCCGAGACAGCAGATCCGATATCCAAATATTAAAAAAGCTGCCCATCCACGCCTTACCAGAAGAAGATTTTTTAAGTTTTGGACTATTTTTAGTAATGGCGGCCATCTTGAATTCCAGATAAAAAAATCTTATGTATAGTCTCCTATGCAATAGAAACACCCATGTGAAGTTTCAGTCTAATTGGCCTAGTGGTTTAAGAACAGATGAAAGAAAAAAAGAATTTTCTGTTTTCCCATAGTATCTCTATGTAAAATTACAAGTCCCCTTACAGGGCCCCTATAAATTTAAGCCCCTAAATTCTTATCTGCAATCAAACCCCTACACATAGGGATAACATGAACAAATCTGACATAACGGTTCTTAAGAAAACGAATTTAGTAATTCCTAATTTTTACCCTTTTGGGCCCCTTCTGACCCCTTAAGACAGTGGGTCCCAGTCATTTTTACAAATCTGAACCTCCTTCCCTAAACAATGCTGCTGTGAAGATATAGGCAAAATCATTTCCATTTAAAAAAAATATATATATTATAATGACATGTGTCCCCTAATTGAACCCTCGAGGCGGGGTCATATTTAACCCTAGGGACACCATTTGAACAAATCTAACAAAACTATAGTTGGTCATCATTACTACATAAACATTTTGAAAATATGTTGGGCCGTTCATGAGAAGAAGATTTTTTAGGTTTTGGATTATTTTTAGTACAGCGGCCATCTTGAGTTTCAGATCGAAAAAAATAAATCTTCTGTATAGTTTGCTATGCAATAGAAACACCCATGTGAAGTTTCAGTTTAATTAGCCTAGTGGTTTTAGAGAAAGTGCTGCTTACAGACGACAGACGACAGACGTCAGACAACAGACGACAAACGACAGACGACGGACGACAGACAACGCGCCATCGCATAAGCACTTCTGGCCTTTGGCCAGTAGAGCTAATAAATCATGAAAATGCTTCATGGAGACGTACAAATGCCAGTGTATATCAAGGACCTGTCTATATTTAGAGTCAGACTGGGTATTTTTATTTTCGGTAGTATTCAATACACAATCTGATCACCTCGGCCTTTATGCTACGCAATAGTGTATTATACGGAAAGGATACGGAAATACCCGATGTTTCACGATTATTCAATACACTCCCATAAATTATAGGCATAGTACCACCATTGGAAAAAGGAAGTGCTTCTGATGGGCAGTCGCAAAATGGTGGTTATAAATAATCCTCATTTCTTTTTCTTTAAAAATGCATTTTCCTTATGTTAATGCTCATTTTTTTAATTGAATGGCATTATTGATGTATTTTGTACATTTTGATAGCATTGTCATGTTTGAATTGTGAATCTAGAAAAAAAATTGATGCTTGGAAATTGGGGTATGAATACATGATTTGGGAAGTCTACTTTCACTTTGTCACCAGTGTACACACTGAGCAGAAAAAAAAATCTCTTATATGACATATGACCCCTACTTTTCTCATCGTATTTTGATAGTGCAGAGGTTGACAAACAGTAAAATGTAGGTTTCATTTCTTTCATTTGGGATTCTCTATGAATGACAAGCCTTCAAACTTTTATTATTTACTATAGAATAAAGAACAAAAATCAATGGTGGGTTGACACCTAAAATACAATCCATTCGGACAACCTCGCCAATTATCCAAATTAAGTCTAATACCGAAGGAGACGGAATTGGCCGAATACACCTCGGCCTTTCAATCGTACATACTCGGTCAATTCCGTCATCCTTCGGTATTAGACTTAATTTGGATAATTGGCGAGGTGGTCCGAATGCTCGGCCTTTATGCTACGTATTGTACGGAGGATACGGAAATAACCGATGTTTCACGATTGGTTACAGATTGTGTGATATACAGTGATAAAAGACGGTATTTATTTTACGAAGCCAATCACGGTACATTTTAAATGCAGTACTTACTACCGCATTTGTTTGGTACCATACTCGAGGTTGTTGTATCTTTTTATCTATCTTACATTCAATATGCCATTGGGTGCTTTTTAGAAAGCAGCCAACTTGTTATCCTAAGAAATGAGTAGAATCAAGGACGTGTGTGGATATATATATATATATATATATATATATATATATATATATTGGGACACCTTTCCACACTTCCTCAGGTTGCCCCTTTCCAACATACGATTAGCGTTCCTACTCCTATTGAAATATCGTTTACCACTGTACATAGTTTCAAAGATGAGGTCCTCCCAGGGATTTTGGAGATCTGGAGAACATGACCATTTATTTTCGGAGATCTGGGGGATCATTGGGCATTACTTTTAGGGATCCAGGTATCAAAGGCCTAATTTAAGAGATCTAGGGATATTGTCCTTAAAGAAGAAAAAAAAGAAAAAAAAGTACCAAATTTTACCAATTTTATCAGAGACATATAAACAGAAATAGGCAACTGGAGGCACTTGTCTAAATTTCAGATGGCACATTTGGCGTTTTCTAATTTAGTTTAAACCTATTTATTTTTTACTTCGATTGTGAAACAAGTTCTTTCAACTTAGACAAAGCACGCTCGAAGTCTTTCTGGGTATAACCAGTACTAAGCATATGTGGAAAACATGTCTTGCTCAAGGACACCACACATATTCGTGGCGGAGGATCGAACCCATGAACCTCCGAGCATTGTTTTGGTGCTCTACCACAAGACCACGTGGCGTTTTCTAAATCATGGAAACCCAACTCTTCCAGAATAAAACAACATACTTTTGTGAGTATGGTATCAAAGGATAATGCTTGATTGCAAATTTGGGAGATAATTTTTCTTTTTTAAATTGAAAGGAATGAAGAATTTTTACGCTTTTTTTGTGATCATTTTCTCTTTTTATCCCATTTTTAAAGTAAGAAATAAGAAAAACTACTTTAAATAAATATCGATATAAAACTTTCGCCACCGATGGAAAACTTACTTCTTCATCTTTCTACATAATATTTCTAGTTTTGTTGTGTGTTGTTTAAACGTATTTGTTAAATCAAGACTACTGTACCGTTTTTTATTAAAAAAAAAAAAAATTCGTGAAAATTTCAACATATTTCGTTTTCAATCCGTAATAATTCAAATTCAGAAGAAAAATATTAAATAATTGATAATTGGAATTAGTCATCATTTTTAGCAGTTTTACTTTGATAACAAAAAATTATTCAGAAAAAATTCGAAGAGTTGTTAAAATAATACTAAAAGTGCCGTGTACATTATATTGCTATTAGCCTGCCAGTCTCTGTAATTAAGTCACTGGTTTTATATATAATTTCTATACTTGATCATTATTTACTTTTAAAATGAGATGTTCTCTGCTTGAAACAGCTTTTGACAGCTTTGGAGTTTCTGGCAACGTGTTAGTCTGGTACCCTGTCCAACTTCATTCCATAATCGTATGTACCCGAAATAAATTTTAGATTGTAATTGAGAACAAAGATATATTTACAGGCAGACTAGTGCAGTCGTTGTCATTGTCGATTTAGGATCGTAAAGACTGGTGTTCAATCCCACTTGGCAGCTAACTTTTTTATTTATTAGAGCTTGTTTACCCAATATAGTCAATTATTTATGTTATGTATTGCCTTTTGCAAATTAACCGTTCACAAAGATTTTTGTCTCTTCTGTCCTTTCCTCGATCTCTTCTTTGGCTCTACTTGCCAAAGGCCAACAGGGTGTATGTCGTGGTAAGTTGTCCGTCGTCCGTCCGTTAGCATTTTTCTTGTAGAAGCGATAGCACCTCCTCATTTTTCAACGAATCTTAACCAAACTTGCACAGCATTTATATAACCACAAAATCTCAAACAAATTCTTGAACCAGCCTGATTGAACCACAAATGTCCGATGCCACAGGGCTAACAAGCTCATGTTTAAGGAAACTTAAAAACGTCTTTTCTCTGAAAACTCAAGCCATAGACCATAGATATTTGACATAAAACATTGTTACTATGGGGGTCTTTTGGAAAGGTTGTAGAAGTCGGGTTCCCGGGGTCAAAGTTGGGCATTTCACCTGAAGATATCCTATGTGTCCTCTCTAGTGAAGTCAAACACGACTTCATTGAACTTGATAACAAGAAACTTGATATACCTATTCAAACAGCCCTTGTCAAGACGTTTGACATACAGAGACAAGAGATGTGGAGTGTAAACCTGATCTGCCTGCAGAAAGGACAAGGGAAAGAAGCAGTGCAAGGATTTTGCTTATTATGATGATGTGTAAATAATAATAGAGAAGACTACAGTAGATGTTTTACTTATGGAAACACTATTTTGTGCTTTCAGGGAACTATGTTTAAAATTATTGGAGATCTAGGGAACAGTAGATATACTTTTAGAGATCTGGAAAACATAGACAAAATACTTTTGGAGAACTTTGGCAAATACTTTTGGAGATCTGGGGAACAATATGCTTTACTATAAGAGATCCAAGGAACAGGGACCCCCACTGGGAGGGCCTTCCTGATTGTGTAATATACACCTCTGTAGTTTCAAAGAGTATGATTATGTTATATACACCTCTGTAGTTTCAAAGAGTCTGATTGTGTTATATACACCTCTATAGTTTCAAAGAGTATGATTGTGTTATATATACCTCTGTAGTTTCAATGAGTATGATTGTGTTATATATACCTCTGTAGTTTCAAAGATAACCAGGCAGTACCAACGCGGTGTCAAATAAATACGTAGACAATGATGTATTCAAGTACCAAACTTAATCACCGGACGTCTTAACAATAGATCAATGGATCCTTTGTGTAAACGTTCTATTGAAATTCACCCAATATTCAGTGCAAGAGCCAACATGTCTGAGTACATAATAGCTAGTGGAACTATTTCGAACAATAGATCAATGGGCCCTTTGCTGTACATAGTAATGTTTGGTATGGTCTGGACAGGTATGTGCTATAACCGTTGGTCTATATAACTCGAGCAAAGTTAGGTATTGGTATAACTGTCCACAGTGTGAGTATTGGAGTTTTATAGCAAGAGGTAAATTATTTTGAAATAAAATGTTGTTTTTTTAGTATCGTAGATGTTGCATTAACTGTATAACACGAATTTTATGGGGGAAATCGGATGTATTGAATTTTAATAGCAAGAGGTAAATATTTAATTTTAGAGCACCACAGGGAATATTGGAGTTCCAGTTGTGTTTTTTCTTTAAATAAAGTCGTTATTATTACTATTACTATTAACATTATTATTATTATTAAAGATGAAATATGTTCTTTTTAGTATTGTAAATGTTACCTTAACTGTGTAACACGAATTTTACAGAAAATTTAGATGTTCGATCCTAAAACTGGAAGTTGGAAACAATTGTTTCGAAGTAGGGCAAGTTATATATTTTTGAAAAGGTATAACCGAGTCTATTACGAAAAATATGGTTCCACCGGAAATGACGTCATAAAATCAACCTTTTTATATGTTATCGTAGCGTATCGAACGAGGTATCATTGGAACGATATTGAAAAGCAGATTTCAAATATATTAAAAATATGGGTCCAGCTAAAAAATTTTTCGATTTATGTCAGAATTAAAAAATGAAAACTCTAATAGCGAATCGAGTATGGTACCATATGAAAGAAAATAGCGCGAAGTTTCCAAATATGTAACTTTTATGAGTCTAGAACAACCCCGAGCTGAGATATAGACGTTTGAATAAACCGGAAGTGACATCATAAACGATCGAATTTTTAATGAGTGTCCGCAATGTATCGAGTAATATATCGTTGGAAAGATATTGAAAAGACAAATTCAACGGTGTAACTTTTATGAGTCTAGGACGAACCTGAGCTGAGATACGGTCGTTTGAATAAACCGGAAGTGACGTAATAAAATTAAACTTCATCGTAGAATGTTCGTTTTGGTAACGTTTGAAAGCTCTCGACACACTCATAAGGAAAATGTTATGCGTATAGGTCTTTCTCTTACCGTTTTCGAGATATCACGATTTGAAAGTTGTGTGACGTCACACAATTCAACGCTTGATTGCTCCGAAATTTCAAACGATCATAACCGGATCAATTTTTGAGATAATATAGCCTTGATGGGTATCGTACGAAATAACTTTTTAGGCTCTATCAGTTGATACAATCGGATCGGAAGTGGAATCAATCATGCGTAAAAAGGTAATTTCGTCATTAATTATATGTCGATTTCATCAAAGTTAGAGTCTAGATACATCAGTATTTTCTCACGATTAAGAATCCAATCCCAGATGAAATTGAATGAAAGGTGTAACAAGTCGATACATCACATTATAAAAACATTGCAAATTTATAAGGGGAAGAAGGTAAACTGTTTAATTGAGAAAGGCAAAATGGATGTAGAATTGGACTCATCATTTCCATCTAATGGCTGAAGGCAAACTACGAAAGGATCCAAGAGGATTTTACGTTGTTGATCAATCAGGTGGTAAAGAAAATCCATAACTGACACCAAATGAAATACTGGACACAATGCTTCCGTTATAAATCCAATGTTGGATCGATATATCACATCTGATAAAAGACCCGGAGAAATTATTAACGTGGAATGATGCTGGTGAACTAATTTATGAAGGAACGTCAATACCAGGATCTAAAATTACAGACTTGTTGAAAGACAGCCAATACCAGTATAAGGGTAATGACATCATGGGAGCTTTCGAGTTTTACAGTGGATTAAAGGATTTAGGCGTATCGGCCAGGTTGTACAAAACACCACAGAGAACAAAATTAAAGAGACCAATACCACCAGGGATCCCCAAAAAGAGAAAATTTAGAAAGTTGTACATTTAAATGGAGAACTCCAGAGTCTACAGACGTTATTATTATCTACTTGAATTGGGAACAACACATGTGAGAGACAGAAAACTGATGATTGAACATATTATTCCTGAGCAACTAGATGCAGTCAGTACTGTTGTACGCCATATTGTGGAATCCAGGATACCTATCATGGATTGAGATTCGGATTATTTTCATCAGAAGAGGGGAATACTGAGAGTCATTACTGGACATACCGTACCATTCAGAAGAAAACGTAGCCTGTTGTTAAGTCAACACAAGATTATCCCGAGACTACTACGGGCATTTTATTTGAGACAAACCATGCGAGTAAAAATAAGGACACGAGAGGAATAAATATTGTCAAAGTTTATAAGGGGAATATTTGCACTAACGACACTTAAAAAGAAGCAAGATGAGTACGGGAGCGCATTTTGGAACGCCGGGAGCGTATTTAGGAGCGCCGGGAGCGCATTTGGGAGCGCCGGGAGCGCATTTGAGAGCGCCAGGAGCGCATTTGGGAGCGCCGGGAGCGCACTTGGGAGTGCCGAGAGCGCACTTAGGAGCGCCGGGAGCGCACTTGGGAGCGTCGGGAGCGCCAGGAGCGCATTTGGGAGCGCCGGGAGCGCTTTTTGGAGCGCATTTGGGAGCGCCGGGAGCACATTTAGGAGCGCCGGGAGCTCCAGCGTTTAAGTTCAAACATCCTTGTTCCAACGTTTTAACTGGACCAAGTGGAAGTGGTAAATCGGTGTTGACCAAGAAGATATTGCGCGAAAAATACATTCTACCTCCACCGCAAAGAATCATATGGTGTTACGGACAATACCAACCTCTCTACGATGATATGAAGAGACATATACCAGAGGTTGAATTTATGAAAGGGGTCCCGGATTTTATAGACCAAGACATTTACCTGGATATGGCAGTACGATTCAAAGAAAGACGAACGCGTTGCTAATCTATTCACGAAAGGATTACACCATAGAAATCTGACAGTGTTATATTTAACAGAATTTGTTTCCACAAGGAAAATCATCGAGAGATATAAGTTTAAACACCAAATATTTGGTGTTGTTCAATAACCCTGTGGATAGAATGCAAGTTTCCAATCTCGCTAGACGTATCTCCCCTGCCAATAGTCATCTCTTTATGAAATGTACAAGCGAGCTGTCGAGAGACCCTATGGACATTTAGTGGTTGATATACAGGCCAACACTGCGGAACAAGATAGACTGCGAGAAAATATTCTGAATGGAAATAAAACTTATGAACATGGCTCACCGGCATTACCAGTAGTCTGCGATTCAGACACATACATGTCAAAAGTTATAAGGGACACACCACCATATTATCATCAAGACTCAATCAGTTGTTCCTCCTGGAAAATATTCACATTATAAATCAGTTGATGTTGTATGGTGTTTAGAGTCGCTATCAACAATTTTTTCAGTCATATCGTGATGGTGTCTACTTGAGACAGTATTCTAAGCGCTGTCACACTGGAGTATCATGCCGCAGACACATGGTATGATACCCCATCCAGTCACATTATACTGACACTGCGTCGACCAGACCTAGAACTCTCCTCTAAATGCTGAGCGTCAAGCGAGGAAGCTTCTAGTACCATTTTTAAAGTCTTTGGTATGACCCGGCCTGGGTTTGAATCCACGACCTTCCGCATGCGAGGCGGACGCTCTACCTCTAGACCACGCCGCGGTCTAGATTGTAAATCATTACTCCCATTTAAAAAAAGGATGTTTTATCTATAAAACAGAATGTTTTATCTATAAAAACAGGATGTTTTCATCGAATCTGTTTCTAAAGTATTCTGGGAATGGGGAAAAAAATCAGATAAGCTTGGTGACATTGCAATACACATTCAAGTATCACGCACCCATGCACACATGCACATACTTTACAATGATAATATATCACGGAAGTTAAGAATCATGGCAGCTCTGCATGTATATGTTGTTGATAAAAATATATACGTGACTCAAAACTGATGATAACAATACGTATAATTATGTTAAATGTAAATACGAGAAAAAACATATCACGTTGACAATGTTATCAAAATTATGTATGTTTTGTTATTTAAAATAGAAGCTATAGCATTTGTATACAATATATTCTATTTTTGTATTTTAATATAAAAATAAATTTCATATCAACAATATGTTAAGATTGGTTTATTTCTAATATGAGTAAACTCCACGTCCGGACAGCCCACATATCTAAGCGACTTTAGAAAGTCGTTTATATCCATGTAAGCATCAGTATGAACTATTAGGTTTACTTATTGATGCATTAATTTTATATAAACTTAACTACATAATCATGTTTTGATTATCCATCCAATATTACAAATAGTGTAGCAAATCCGAGGACTGCCTTCAGTTTGGTTAAACGTTAGCCAACATATTTTTCTGGATACTGGCTCAACGGGCTCAACCTCAAATTGGCAACACGCAACAAATTATGGGAACCAGATATTAATCATGTTTGCTGTTTAACGGTATTGAACATAGCCTAGTTTCTAAAGTACTCTGGGAATTTGAAAAAAAACAACACAGTTAAGCTTGATGACATTGCAATATACATTCAAGTGTGTATAACCACCCATAAAAATAAAATTAGATACAATATCGAGATGCAGTGTGGCTGAAATAACAATACTATCATTTGCCATGTTAAAAATGTTGTTGACATTTTTAAATTCACTGCAACCCCCACCCCCCAGGTTTCTGGGGAAATGTAAAAATGAAAATGACATAATCCTGATCATTTTTTAAAACATTTGTTTTAGATATTCTTGAAAACGTAAACGTAAAGATAGTAGATAAGTACATTCATGGTAGTTATACTATATTGGATAGGAACGGGAGTGGGGGAAATACCGTTTTATATAGAGTAGATTTTGAAGCAACCAAATGTGCTTTTCATGTCCGGTCTAGTTGCAAATCCATTTATTATTAACCAACCGCTTTCTGGCTGTTTTTTAGTAGGCCATCATACCATAGGGAAAAAACCTTTGATGGCAAATTTAAGTAGAATTTGGCATCCATGCTTAATTTCTTCCTTGGTATGTATACACACATGTGAGAGTGGATGCCAATCATGAAATCATCCCATAATCTCATAATTAGGTCAAAGGTCAACTGTTATGGATATATAGAATTAAGAATACTGTATTGTTAAAATAATTATATATTTATTGAACTGAAAACTATAGAAATATGTTTGTTGTAAGCCACTGCTAGGAATATGAATAAAATATGTTAAAAATTGAGTTGTCAAGTTGAAGTCAAATTGAGGTCAAAGGTCAAAAGTATGCTGTGTTTCAGCACAGAACCAATTTCTACATTTCTTCTAGCATTTGTAGCTGTCTAACGACTTGGAAGTAGTTTTCTGTCATCTTCAGCGACCTGAACTTTCTGTTTGTTTGAAACTCATACGTCATAAAGATCAATTCCTGAAGGTAGATAATCATATATGGTGTAGGCGTGGTTCTCATCTGCATCACATTTTTTTATAGTAATTATTCTTTTCTTTGACACATCCGATCAAGTTGCCCAAGTGACACATTATTTGTCTCTTCTTGTTCGTTTTGTGTGATTCCTTTTTTCTCATTGTTTATTTTACAAATATTTGCCATCCATTCTGTAGGTTGTTTTGTGTGTATTTGTCTAAAGTGAGTGTTGCTTCGTTTTACTATAAAAATCCATCTTTAAATTAGCAATAAACATCTGGCACTGTCTTTTCGAGATACTTCATATCATCTAAGTACCGAGCATAATTCAAATGGTCCTTAATTGTCAGCCATGGTAACATATCAGCAAACGCCTCTCAATTTATTCCCAGATGCCCCATTTTTCCGTTCTGACGAAGCCTAACAAAATTTCAACGATGTTCTATGTACATCATCTAAACTACATCCGTACACTATTCACCCAACTCCTGAAAATAAAAAATTAAACTGCTAAAGCAGTTTGTCTAATTCATCTGTTCAATTGCTTTCTGTATATCCTCATGGAACACTTTATTTTTACGGCATTGTCGTAAGAGTATAGCTCGGCTGCAATAGTTCCAAGTCTATGTCTAAGATACATCAATGCAATCTCCACAATGCTTTATTGGCCTCACTGCTCTGCAATATGCCTTTCACTCTGAAATGTTTTCAGTGGTGTTTGATATTTATACGCCCTGCCTCAATTCACATATCTAAACCAGCCGATTCTACATATTGTCTAATTTGAAACATAAGTGGAGATTCCAAGTCTGAATATGACATTCTTAAATTGTTCTTGGTTGCCCCATACACATTATTTCTTTTAAGAATAGAGTGGCCGATCTACTGTGATAACGAGGTTGCTTTGACCAATATGAATATGCTGAATATTCAGTTTTAAGTCTACATAGGCTTGTGGTATTGGAAGCACTCCCATAGTTGTCATTAACGGATTATCCGGACTGCTTAATTTATTGTAAGCTCTCAAAGTAGACACTGCATGATATACCTCACAAGACTGCTATTTGCAATTGAATTGTCAATTATGTGGATCATATTTATTTCAGCAGTGTGATTGGCAGCATGGAAAAGACTGACAATCATTTCAGAACAAGTTGCCAGGTGAAGAGCATGTTCAAGGCCAACAATTTGTTTTAATTGTGTATGCCTTAGATACGTCAAATACTATAGCTTCTGCTATCGAACACACTTTACAGTTCTCTGCATAGTCTCTGACTTCAGCATTCCCGTCTAGAATAATCGACAAACCACCAAATAAGAGGAGAGATAAAGAAAGAACCTTCCAGGAATTACCTGGTCTACATAATCAATGTATATGCCTTCCCAAAGCAAATCATGCATATTTCGTTTCCTATTTGTTGAGCAACATGTACCCTTTCCTGTAGAAGTTAACTTTCATATGGTTTTAGAATACTTGAATCATTCGTAGATGAATTCAGTATATGTCCTGATAACAGATGCACCGGAATGAAACTGTTGGTATGCTTAGCAAGATACTTGGAAATAACAAAGTTAGCTTCACTTCCGGATACATCAGTTATGATGTTCTGATAAACTGTGTTTTGCGTCAGTATTTCTTTTGACGTCTTCATAGAACGATCCTCATATTTGCTTAAAACGGACTGATCTTTTACCTGCTTCCTCTTAAAATGACTACTCCAAACATCACCAATAACATACACATGCTTATGAAATAAACCCTGTTCCAGTTCAAAACACAATTCTGCCACTACTGTATCATATTTGACAATATCATCCTACTTCACAATTTGTCTTTTAAACTTAGACAGACATTTTAGATGTATTTTCCTTCGGATGCAAGAATATCATTAACACCTTTATAAAGATCATTCTTACACAATGTATTTGTTTCACATCTTCCCGGCTGACATAAAATACAACAACTCCAATCAGTAGGATGTATTCTTGCTCTAGTTGTTGGACGAACAGTAGCATCTTACGACACTTCTTCGACACTACTAGTAGAAAGTCCTGGAGGTACCATTTTCCCTTTGATTTTATTGATTTGTTATGGGAAGAGAATGTACATTAACAAATATTATGCCATGAAATGTTTCAATCTCGCCAAGTGGCAAACAATCTAAACTGTTAATTCCGTCAGGAACTTTTATATTTGAGGTACCTAGTAATATTCTTCGAATCTCAGATACTTTGTATGGCATATTTAATTGAGGGGAGACAACTTACATTTTTAGTGAACAATTCAGTTTATTTGATTACATCATAACATCTCTTTTTCATTTACATTTACTTTTAATCCAAGGCATATACATTCTAAATTATAATTTCTACAGGAATCTCATTTCAGTTACAAAAGAATTTTTGACAACAATGTGCATCAGTGTATTAGTGTAATATCATCTTGTATAGACCATGCGAACGTTCAAGCGTACACTTACACTTATTTTAATAAAAATTAATTTTAGTATTGTATTTGCAAAGATAGGTAAAACATTTAAGGTTATTAACAAATCGTATATTTGCACATAAAACAACGAATACTGAAAAATTCCACAATATTTACTTTTAAATGCAATTATTGAACTTTCAGCTCGTAAAAATATGAACAGAAAGACAGACATGTTTCATTATTCTTTAAAAAAGAAACAAAGCAACATGTTTGTAATATTAGCAACAATAATTTACATGCACTACCGTTTTGTTGATTTTTTCACCTCATTGACCTTTGACCTCAACTGTGACCTTAAAACACAATTTCTTGAGTGGCATCCAGCATCAAACGAAGCTATACACATTGGGGAATGGTGTTATGGTTTTGAAACAATTCTACTAAAAATTGCCATCAAAAGTTAATATTTCGTTAATTGCGTGTTAATCGCGTGTATTTTTTTTTATTGTTGTTTCTTTTTATTTCAAATTTTCAACACATTACCATATGTTTCACAAATTGTATGATATAGCTTTCAACAGTTATAAAAAGATTTTGTTTAGTCTCATCTGTACAAACCTCCAGTAACACTCGGTAATTTTTGGTTATCTCCGATAACAAAAAGTCGCAAAACTGATTTGATGCACGGAAGATTCTGAACCGTTACGTTATATATATATACGTACTCCGCCTGCGACAACAGCGTCCACAGTGGTTCAGATTAATTAATTATTTTCTTGTGGTTCTGTTGTACTAGGGAATACTATAGTAATACTGTATTATAATTCATTTAGTTTTAAAATGCAACAAAAACTTTAAATATGATGCCTCAAAATTGCTTCGTAACTAACACTAAAAACAGAGTAACTATGGGCCTGAACAGAGATAGGCAACTGGAGGCACTTGTCTTAATTTTAGGTGGCACATTTGGCGTTTTCTAGTTTAGTTTAAACTTATTTATTTTACTTTGATTGTGAAACAAGTTCGTAAAACTAAGACAAATTGGTTAACCTTTTTATTGTAGATGCGATATTATCCCCACGTCATTTTTCAACGAAAATTGACCAAACTTGCACAGCATTTATATAACTACAAAATCTCGGACACGTTCTTGAACCAGCGTGATTGAACCACAAATGCCCCATGCCACAGGGCTTACAAGCACATTTTTTAAGGAAACTTAAAAAAACACCTTTTCTCTGAAAGTTCAAGCAATAGACTTTAGATATTTTACATGAAGCAAACAAGCATTTTTACTTTGATAGTCTTCTGAAAGAGTTGTTGGGTTCCTGGGGTCAAATTTGGGCATTTCACCTGAAGATATCCTATGTGTCCTCTCTAGTGAAGTCAAACAAGACTTCATTGGATTTGATAATGAGGATAACATACATATTCAAACAGCGCTTGTCAAGACGTTTGACATACAGAGACAAGAGATGCAGAGGGTGAGCCTGATCTGCCTGCAGAGAGGACAAGGGAAAGAAATGCATGGATTTTGCTTATTATGATGATGTTGTAGACGTTTTACTTAAGGGAACACTATTTGGTACTTTCAGGGAACTATGTTTAAAACTTTTGGAGATCAAGGGAACAGTGGAAATACTTTTAGAGATCTGGCGAAAATGGACAAAATACTTTTGGGGAACTTTGGCAAATACATTTGGAGATCTGGGGAACAATAGGCATTACTTTAAGAGATCCAGGGAGCAGAGACCCCCGCTTGGAAGGCCTGTTTGATATACCAGTATATCACTCTATAGCTTTAAACAATTTGATATACCAGTATATCATTCTGTAGCTTTAAACAATTTGATATACCAGTATATAACTTTGCAGCTTTAAAAATTCTCATTGCATTGTATGTACATGTACCTCTGTAGTTTCAAAAGATTCCAAATGCATTATATATATGCACATCTCTGTAATTAAACAATATCCGTTTTGTGTAATATGTAGTTAAACAAATTCCATTATTTTTTTTGTAGTAATATGTACCAGACATGCATAGGCAACCCTATGTATGTTCACTGAATCCTGTGTGTCTGGGCATAAGGTAAGTTTTACCAATATGCAACAGGCAAGAGTAACATATTACATGATTATCTTGGCAACACAATATTTATATAACTATCGAGTCTAATATTAGAAGTTCTTGAACTGGCCAAACAGTATACTTACTGTTCGAGTTATGGGCCATGAATTGTCAAGTATTTGCATCATTGTTACAACTAGGTGGCACTGACACACAGACCTGTGTTCAACACTTGAACTTTGGGATTTGTTTTGGTTAGTAGGATTTTAAATGAAACTTACCCAAAAGATGCATTTAAGCATTAAAATTTTTTCTGCTTGAAACAGTTTTGTGAAATCAAAGGGATTCTGTCATCTCTTGTAATACTTGCCAAGGCCAGCATAGTTTCTAGTATGAAACTGATTGTGGGCAATGTTTATAAATTATGTTTGTTAACATTCATAAACATAACAATAAGAAATCTATGTTTATTTTTTTTAAATTAATTACATAAAGTTTAAATACATAAAGAAAATATGAAATAAGAGACAATTTATGAGCATATTTTTATTAAAATAGTCAATGCTTATATAATAATTATTCAAAATTGCCCAGAGATATGCATAAGCACACAGATTATGAATCAGCGCTGGTGACATCATATCAAGATACATTGTATTTTTGCACTAGATGGTGCAGCTGTCATCCCAGCCAGGACATTATTTCTCATCTGATCTTCCACAACTATATTACTTGAAGAGAGTGTATCAGCATAAAATGTTATAAATGTCTTAAAAAATAGATTAATTATCAAAATGGATAAAAAGCATCTCATTAGCATTAATAAATATATACTGAAAAGTTTAGTATGTCAAATCCACCAGAACAAGATAAAATCAATATGTAGATCTAAATTGAAGTGGTAAACTTGAAACAAAATCCCCATTCTAAAAATAGACTTTCATACTGTTTGACGACCTTCACATTGTCATTCCGACTCTTTTTAAGATGAAACAACTTTTACTACATGTAAACCTGGATGATGGTTCAAATTGAAGTCAAAATGTTATCACACGACTCATTTAATATGTCACAAAATATATTGCCATTTTAAGCAGGAAATCTATTTTAGTCTAACGTAGGCCATAGCCCTTTTCAATATATTATTATTTTGACATGTTTAAATAAATATCTTTTTGGCAATATGGGGTGACAGTGAGTATAAACATGGTATATTGGAAAACAATGATTTAAGCCAATTTTAAAATGTTGAAAATTCCCTTTAAGAGACACATGGCAATTTAGATTCAACACTAGTCTATTCTTGTAAACAATATATCTACATGATATTTTGGAACGAGGCACAACCCTGGAAATTATTTAAAAAACATCCTTTTTGGCAGATGTGTGGTTATTTGCATAAAAAGGACTAAGTATATTATATTTCAATTTCATTGATATTATCAGTAGAAAAAAGATCAATTTGTATTTCTAAAGATTATTAACTCATTTTTCATAAACTAATGCAACACCACCAGTTTTACTGTACCTTTTATATTTTGATGTTTAAGTTGCAACATGTTACATTTTAAAATGATGATAAAAATGCCCATTTTATGATATTGCTGAATATTAAGATCTACCATACACTTTTTTTCTGATCTTGTAATGAAATATGCTTGTCATATTTGTAATCTACAATGTTTTACCTAGTTAATGGTATATAACTATACATGTATATGATTTGTAAGAAAGGAATAAAGAAATAACTGAATATGAAAAACTTCTGTCAGGTTCTTGTACTTTGGACCGAGAGAGGGTATGTTTATAAAATACACTAAAACTGAAAAGATATACTGTAACAGTAAAAGTTCCTAAAAATTTTGAAATGAATCCAAAATTTAATGTGGAAAATGGAAATATTTTTTTAATTTCTGAACATCGAGTGTTACGGTATACGTCAAGGAATACCTTACAAATTTGAAAAATGCATGTTCTGCAGCATACATGTTGATATGTAGATTCAGACATTTCAAGGACGTAGTCAAGGATGTACAATGTTAAAATTAAATAACCAAACATTTCACAAAAAATAAAATCTTCCAAGGAAAGATCTGGTGCTGCTGTTAGAGCATAACTTGACCAAAATGAACCACTTCCGACATCTGATCAGATCAGCCAGTGTCTGAGATTATAAAATTTTATTCCGAGATCGACTCAGAAGTTCATGCATAACAAAACTAGGACTCTATGGAAGGGTATCACTGCCATAACTCTAAGTTTGCAATATATCCTATCATTGATCCATAGGACTCATTATAACAAAATTCATGTAAATTCCTTTATCTTTCTACTACAAATCTGAATTAATACTTTCAAATTTGAAGCCAAGTCAAGTGTTTCCTATTCAAATATGATGAATAAATCCTGGTAATTGTCATTCAAGTACGAATTAAATTTTCATGAAAAAAGTGATATAAACTCAAGGCCAGAACATAAGAACTACTTTATGAGTAGGATCAAATTTCAATTTCATATGTAAGAGCAACAGTTTAAAACCTTAAGGTTATTGAAGGATGACAATGAGAGATCACAAAACTCACCTTAAACATTTAGCATAAGGTTTGTGGTCCTAACTCATACAAATTTATTTTAGCCCCAATGCGATGAAAGCTCAAAGTTTATATGGTCCGCTCTTGAGTCAGCTTCCTGGATAGAGCCAGTACTGAATTTTGTTTTATGAGAGGCATCGGGCCGAGGTGGGGATCAAACCCACAACCTCTGGCATGAGCAGCCAACATTCTATTCATTACACTACTGCAATCATTTTTCTTTTAATAATTTGCAAACCAGATAGAACATGTTAGAAGAGTGTTCCAACTTCATGTTTTTTTGTAACCTACATACAGTAACCAGTCTATGTATCTTGACTGTGACTCCTGCTGAAATTGGCGTCCATTTCTGTTGTTCATACAATAATATTTGATGCACGTAATAATCGCATTTTTAACAAGTTTTAATGTTTGTTTTATTTTTGATAAATACTTAAATAAAAAAATGTAGTTTATTTAAGAATGGCCGGAAATTCAGCCTGTATGATTTTCATTGGTTACAATCAGGCGTTCAAGATAGAGATTAGCTCAGCCTCGCAAAAACACACTCAATGCATAAATAAACATTGAAGCTTGAACAAGCATCATCACACCATACAGATTGATTGATTGATTGAATATTTAGCATCATTTTTATGCCATCGAGGGCTAACAGACGATCAGTTAACCTAACCACTGTTTCCTAGGATTAACCAGTACTCGAACACAACCCATCTCCACAAGTAACTGATAACTTTCCCACTTGAATCAGCGGTGAGAGACAAATGATAATGAGACACAATGTCCTATATCAATCATCATGGAGACTGTTGCCAGGCGGGTATTCGAACTCACGACCCCTGGATTGATAGTCAGACGCGTAACCAACTGAGCTAATCGGGCCCGGCACACACACACACCATACAGATAATATTATGTAAACAATGTTAAATTCTGATGCAGGAAATACCTGCCAGAATGAGACAGAACATGAGTGACTCGCTTCTTGTTGATAATCAATCGGAATTCTTCTATAATGTTCGCAAATTTGCATTGCATTTTGGGCTGCGTATTACATGTAAACCAGGCATTCAATGAAAGATTGACATTGAGCTGGCAGCCAAGAATCCATTTACTCCGTAACAAAATGGTAGTCAAATGTGTTCACTTTCTCTGAACCGGAAATAGAGAGAACCAGTCTGTGGAGTTTGGGTACCTTGTTCACAATTTTTTGAGTATTTGAGTATTGATATTGGTAATTTAGGAAATTAATACCAAAAGAAAGAAATGCAAAAAACACACTTTTCATTTCAATATTTACTGCATAAATTAATTATTTCATGAAGATGAAAATAAGAGGGCAACACAGCCCCAACATGCATATCTGAAGCAATATAAATTAAAAGAATCCATTATTTGTTTTAAAAAAATGGATTTCAATACTTTTACACTTAAAACATTGTACATAATTCATGAAAAATTAACATTCCAATGGCCTTCATCTTCTAAACAACAAAACAAGTTTATTTGACTGGGCAAAGCAATCCCAGTTTGAGTGCATGTAAGAACAATAAGATAAGGATAAGAATAATGTATACAAATTTCAAAGGCACAATAAAATATTGTTTTGGATGTTGTTTTTATTTTAAATTCTAAACTGGTTTTGGTTTTTAATAGCAATTGCTGTATTTGAATATGAATAAAAATGTACAAAAAATATAACAGCAATCCAACTAAAAATGTTATTTACTTTTTTTAGCCAGACCCTATTAGCTCAATTAGTATCACTTTTGACTATCAATCCAGGGATCAGGAGTTTGAATACCTGCACGGCCACTGATCATCTGTATGCTGTTTATGGTATGAAAATGACGCTAAAATAATCAATCATTCAATCAATCGATACATGTACTTAATAAATATAGAAATCAGATTAAAACCATTCTTTGAATTGCAGGGGCACAAAAGTATTCTATATAAATTAGACCAAGAATGTGCAAGTAGCTGTACATTCATTTAGAATCCCAACTATCACTCCAGATACCTTTTTACATTCGTCTAGACTAAAGAAACATATTAAAATTATTTAATATTGTTATACATTTTAAAAAAGCATGTCAGATGTCATATTAGTGTACAAAAGAGTGTGCATTTTATCTGGAATCCAAAGTAGACTAGCTATAAATATAGATTCCACAACCCATTGAACCTGACCTCTATGTAATCTGCACAGTTGTCCAACTGTAAGTGCTGCTGCAAACAGCTATCATTTGATTCTTATTATTGAATTATTAAATATTCAAATATATATTTAAGTCTTAACTCATTTGGAAAAAATGAAATTCAACTGTTTTAATAAATAATATATGCATTCACAAATTTTGTGCAATCCTTTCTTATTACATGTACTTCTTACATTCAGCACGCTGCTTGCATATCAATGGGTCAGTCACTTGATTCCTAATTCCAATAGAACTTCAACATGAAGATGGTAATTAGTGTTTTATTCGCTGCACAGCAGCAAATATGAGGTTTGGTCTGATGATCATGCGCCCCAAAACACAATAGTACACCAAACTGAAGTTGGTAATATAATTTGATTCCATGGAAATTCATTTGTCTGTTACAATGTATCTTGATATGTATACTGTATATGTTTTTACACTTTGTGAATCTAGCAGCATGTAATACACTATAGGGTATAAATCATAGGCACAGGACAGGTGTGGTGTTTTCATCTTGAATAAATCGTGTCCTACAGGTACACGGTCTTGGTGGGTTTAAAATAATAATATTGTTTCCAACACAGCACATACATTACACCAGCTAACTCAACACTGATTATACAAAATACTACACACTTGGCACTGGTTGAGACATAAAAGTTATCTGAAATACTGACAACACCTAATTATACATATCCAATATTCCCAATTGAATCCGACATTAATAACATTACGACAATCTAGAGAAATGAATGACGGTTTTCTTTAGCTCTTAATAGCTCATCTTAAGAAGCTTTAAGTTTTCTCTTTAAACACCTCACTATAATTTCAAATCCATTTCAAGAGTATAAAAATGTTACTGCCAATAATAATGCTCCATTATATTTTTGTCACATTCTTGATGAAAGTACAGTTACTTCATTTTAGTATTTGGTTCTTTTTCTTTCTTTAAAAGGTTTAAAAAGGCTTTGGAGAATTTGCATGTCAAATTCAACTCTGGAACTATCCTAATGAACTAAAACTCCGCTTCACGCGACAGAATATTTCTGCTAATCAATGAAAGCATTAAAATGAAATCCTATCTGCTAAGAATCAGCAGTGGACACTGATGTTGGTTCTTGTTCCGGTTTAATCAATTCACTTATGATGCTCGCATAATGATTTCCAAACACGGACCTATTGTGGGATATAAGTCTGAGAAATCGTCCGCAAATCTGTGACAGTTCATTTTCCATGACTGACATTCCTGCAGGAACTTTGAGTGGCTCTGTGTGCTTCAAAAATATCGCTTGTTGTATGAATGTTATTAATCTTTTTGCTGAAAGACAAACATTTTAACAATAAATATTAATAGTTGGACATGCAAATAAGCTCACAACATTATCAATTAAAAAAATAACTACAAATAAATAGTTCTGAAAGAAGACTGCTTTCGAAAAATATGCTTATAAGCTTACCAACAAACAAAAAGATGACATAGCAGTTTTTCTACAATACCAGATAAAATATTTCCCATGTTACCTGTGCTGGATAGTTCTATTTCACCCTAGAGTAGCGATAAAACTTCAGTGCTTTCATAAATTAAGCTTGCATGCAAGAAAACTATCATAAGCATACAATTGAGGCTATAAGAATCTTACATGGGTTAGAGATTCGGATAGAAAATTCTGTTGTTTTGGCGGGAACTCGGCTAAAACAGGCTCTGCTAACTTTCAGAAAAAACATAATCCAGGTTTGAAATTTTCTATCTGAACCAGTTAAGAATGAATGATTCATTTTCTTGCAAACTAAACACAATGCATTGTTACCTAAATAATACAATGTTACTAAATTCACTTTTAAGACATCAATTTTGTCATTTATGTCATATTTTCATAAGTCAAGTCATAAATGATTCCAATGTCACATTGTGAGATTTTATCTTGGCCCTAAGGCAAGAAAGAATTATATACCCCCCTGTAAACATGCAGATATCCCCATCTGGTATGCATGAAAGAAATACCTAACCCCAATAAAAATGTAGATATCCTTATCCAGTATGCAAGAAATTGAAACACCAACAATCAGTATCACTGTTTTAAATTACCTCAGTTACCTCAGTTACCTCAGTATTGATAAAAACAGTGCAACCTCAGATTGGAATATCCTTGTTTCAACCTGATACCCATGAAATGATCTTTATACCAACTGATATCCAGTAAGTTTTACCATTATGGAATAAAATTGGGTTAAAAGTCATAGTCAACACAGTACGGGTTCATAAATGTTATTTCACGTTTTATTGGTGGAGGAAGGCCTCAGAATAAATCTTAGTAGAACCACTACAAGTAACTGGTAAACTTTCTCACATAGTTATCAGACTGAGCTGGGACTGAACCCACATCCTAAGTACCTGTAGTGAGTGATGATTGGTCATTTGATGACTGTGCCTTAGACCGCTCAGACACACAGGACCCACTATTGAATAGGGCAACAATTGCTGTAGAATAAACTGATTTGATGCAACAAACCTATGGGAAGTTTCGGCTAGTATTTTCTTGTTTTCAAGAGTTGTTTTTCTTTCATTTGGTAAATGCTGACTGAGGCAGAACTTAAAGACAACTCTTAAATATGTCTTACCTCAATAAAAGTGTATATGATTTAAAAAGAAAACAAATTGAAAGAATCTATGACTAAACAGTACATTATTTTAGATAATATTGGACTTCCATTATGGAACCACATGAACAATAACATTTTTATGAATATTTATCTACATGTTCCAATTACATGTACTGTATTGTTCAACCTTATATTTATTCTCATGAGATAGTAGAGAAAAAAAAACATTTTCATTTGGATTTAGGGTTTTTAACTAGAAAATCCTTGCCTTAAATTTTTATAAATTTTCTAAATGTAATAATATGCTTAAGAATTAGTTACACTTACACATAAGGGCTATAATTGGATGTTCTTTTGAAGTTAATTCCTTTATCTGGCCCTTCAATGTTTTCTGCTGAGTTTCATCGCGGGGCTGGAAGCCGTGTCCCTTAAGGAAGTCTTCTACATTCTTGTTCACTTGTTCACCAATATTTTCCAGGGCCACTGGCAACTCCCTATAATATTAAGTTAGTATATTGGTGTGCAAGACGACAGCTATGCAAGAATTACTGAGAGCCTTCAATGTGGATTGCAACTTCCTGTAGTTGAAATATGTCACAGATCTTTTGGTTATATATTTTTTAATTGGGTTTAATGCCATTTTTGACACATTTCAGGTTATATATGACATATCCAGTTTATTTTTGGTGAAGAAAGACTTCAGAATGAATCTGAGTAGAATCACCGTCCTTCCGCAAGTAACTGGCAAACTTCTCACACAAAGTTTTTGGAGTGAGCAGGTCGCGAACCTATGACCTTAGCGGTGAATTGTAAGTAATCTTGAGATGGTGCCTTAGACCACTCGGCGGCTATTGAGGACCTTTCTGATTATATAACTACTGTGTAAGTTTGTTGAAGAACCTATAAAAAATGAACGTGATAGAATGCACACAAGGCCAAATAATGCAATTTTTGATAATTCAAGGGTCAAAATTCAGATATAAATTATCCAATTTGGCCTAAATTAATTGCTGGAGTGAACTCAGATAAAAATTATCCAATTTTGACAGTTCAACAACTTTTTCAACATCTTAAAGACATAAAACATGATTACAAGTTTGGTAAAGATCCAACAAAATATTGAGTGCTAGAATACACACAGGGTGTAATGCTGTTATGCTTGGTGATTCAGGGGAAGTAACTCCAACATTGATAATGACAGTGCAAAAATGTGTCCATGCAATTGTTATACACTACTGTGTGAATTTAGTGAATATGAATAAAAAGGCAAGTGCTAGAATGCACACAAGCAGGTGTAATTTCACAAGGGTCAAACTCCCATCTAATTAAGACAGTTCAAGAATTTGTGTGAGTTCAATGTTTATATAACTACTGTGTAAGTTTGGTGAATATCCAATGCACACAAGGTGTATTTTTTAAAGATTTGAACTCCCACAATAATTATCTGATTTAGACAGTTCAAGAATTTGTGTGAGTTCAATGTTGACATAACTACTGTGTAAGTTTGGTGAAGATTCATGTTATTGCAATAGCCACTTAGTCATAATGGACCCTAAGGAGAAAGGTATTTTGACTTTGTGAATATAAAGTGTAGTAGAATGTGATATTAAGATAGGATGGAATTTATGACACAACTATAGTATGTATAAAAAAATTAAGAAATATATACATACTTGTCTTCAACACCATCTAGCAATGTGCACACATCATCCTTCAGTTTCACCTTGAGAGCCTGGACACCAGCTATAGATTGACCCACTGTGTTATAAGTCACCAGAAGTATTGATGTGACCAAGGTCAGCACCCAGGTCTGGTCGCGCAGTTCCAGAAAACGACTCTGGTCCAGAACAAGGGTCTAGAATCGAAACAGTGTCAGTTAAAGTTTATACATTTATAATACTTTCTCTACATTGGAATATTTACCAAGGATTTGTTTTAGAAATAATAGAATTTTTTTTTTTAATTACCCTGAAAATGATATGGACAAGAATGGATGATAAATTGATGATTGCAGCAAGTATTGTTTAACCACAGATATCAGAGGACAAGCCAACTGAATGTATCTAAATTAAGATGATTGTCTTTTTATACAAGTTCCAAGTACGTGTAGTTTTTGAATCAGAATTAAAGGTATGTTTCCATGTGACAGAATCAAAGGTATGTTTCCATGTGACAGAATTAAAGTATGTTTCCATGTGACAGAATCAAAGGTATGTTCTATGTGACAGAACCAAAGGTATGTTTCCATGGGACAGAACCAAAGGTATGATTTCATGTGACAGAACCAAATGTTTATTTCCAAGCAACAGAACCAAATGTATGTTTCCAAGTGACAGAACCAAATGGATGTTTCCATGTGACCGAACCAAAGGTATGTTTCCGTGTGACAGAATCAAAGGTATGTTCCATGTGACAGAAACAAAGGTATATTTCCATGAGACAGAATTAAAGTATGTTTCCATGTGACAGAATCAAAGGTATGTTCTATGTGACAGAACCAAAGGTATGTTTCCATGGGACAGAACCAAAGGTATGATTTCATGTGACAGAACCAAATGTTTATTTCCAAGCAACAGAACCAAATGTATGTTTCCAAGTGACAGAACCAAATGGATGTTTCCATGTGACCGAACCAGAGGTATGTTACCATGTGACAGAACCATAGGTATGTTTCCATGTGACAGAGCCAAAAGTATTTTCATTAAAAAATATTTGGTGCATGTAGTAACATTGTTCTTTTAGATTTCATTTTCACCAATATTCTGCATAAATGGTTATAAAAGTTCAACTTCGTTAATTTATTCATAAAAAATTATGCGAATATGAGAACAAAGAATAAGATCGGCAAAAAAATGGCCATATTTCTAAATTTTCAGTGAAAGCATATGAGTAAAAATGAGTACAGATATGGTATAATATGGAAATGGAATATCCTGAAATTTGCCGTCATTATGTCTAGCTGACAATAGCAGTTTAAAAACTGGAAGGGGAAATGTATATGTGCAAGACTCTACTATTTTGTTTTACTTACAATAACTGGACATAAAACAGACAGTCACCTTGACATGTACATGTCCTAAGCATCTATTGTCATAAAACATAAAACTGTCAGAAATATAACCTACACAGTATTTTAAATAATCTCTCTTGCATGATGATATATACAGTAACAGAAACAATCAAATAAAACTTACCTCTGGAAACAGACGGGTTTTATCCCACTGTAACAATTCCATATATGCACCATTCAAGATGGCCGCTGGTGTGGCCATGCTTGTCTGTTGAACAGCTCCTTCTGCTTGGGGACTCAGGGCCTGGAAACTTCTCACCAACCAGAGCTTAGTCAGCTCCAGGCCATCTATACCAGACTCTGAAAGACACCAAGGTGTAAATGTTTAACTCTTATTTTATAAATATTACACCTTGATTTTTAAACAATGTAACACATTTATAAACATTACATAACACATTATACATATCGAATAGTTTTGCCACTCTGGTGGCATATGTAAATGTATTTGTATATTACTGGTAGCTATAAATGAAAATAAGATGCTTTATTCTCATTTTAAACTCAATTTTATTTTTAAAACATTATTAGTGAATTTTTCTGACATCATTTTAAGGCAATACAGTTTATACTATCTACATAGCACCCATTTTTATTTGTGGAAGAAGACCTCAGAATGAATCTTCAGTAAAAGACCCTCCAAAATGTTTTTTGAAAGGTCACAAGATACAGTCTGAGGAAGTTTATCTTCATTAATGTTTTTTTGAAAAAAAGTTCAATGCCATTTACAACACATTTGAGGTTATATATGGCATATCCTGTTTTATTATTGGAGGAAGACCCCAGAATGAATCTGAGTAGAACTACCATCCTTCCGCAAGTAACTGGCTAACTCTTAATGTTTTGGAGCAAGCAGGACTCCAACCTACAACCTTAGTGGTGAGACGTGATCTTGAGATGCCGCCTTACACCACTTCACCACAGAGGATCCCTCATCTTCATTAAGAATGTGTACTAAGCTTTTTGTACCAATTTGCTTTTTGTACAAATTCTTGATCAAGTTTAAATCACATAAATATTACCTTGTTGTTTTTTAAGAAACTCATCAAACTTTTTCTTCTCATACTCTACGGACTGCTGCTGAATGTAGGGGCGTATCTGTTGTATGGTAAAGTTGGCCATGTCCATCTTCATCAGATCCAACACCTCGAATATCTCCCTATAAAAAAAAAAAAAGTCAAATTATTTATTTTAGAAAGAGGTTTAATACCATTTTCAACATATACATACATATATCAGCTGATATATATGTGGCATATCCAGCTTAATTGTTGGAGGAAGACCACAAAATAAATCCGAGTGGAACCATGTTTCTTCTGTGAAATTGCAAACTTTTCACAAAAAAATCTTTTGGACAGATCCAGATTCAAACCTACTGAGTGGTGAGAGGTAAGTGATTTTGAGACAATGCATCAGACTCACGGCCACAGAGGACAGATCCCCACATCATTATTATTAAACAGGTCTAGAATAATCACAAGATCTACAAATCTACTTTTCTTACACAAATTTTACGGACATGTGTTTTATTGAGTCCATCAACAAATAAATCTATGAAATAATATTTATATTTGCAAGCAATCGAGATAAAGATTTTTCAAAATCAAATTATCTGTCAATCAACAAATTAATACATGTACATATTGTTGTTTTTATGATTTCTTGGATCTATTATAATTGCCAGTAAGAAGTTTATGTATCAGAAGGGCAAAGACTTAAAATGCAGTTTTTTAAAATATATTATTATGGTAACATGTGGTTAGTGAATACATATAGGCATGAAGCCGCATGATATATTTAAAAAAAAGTTTTTTTAAGAATCCTGATACAATCCCTTTAAAATGTTCTTTATATTTTAACCCAAATTTGGCTTAAACGTTAACAAGGAACAGAAACTTTGATGAGTGTTTGAACCAGCAGCATCTGACCAGAAAAGACAGATACTTCACAGGCTCAGAGATTAGACTCGGATCATTGGACTGTTGGCTACTTTATTTTATTTTTCAATATATTGACTATCAGATATACAGTTGTACATGGTAATGTACTGGTACATGTCCACTGCATTTTAATTTTATAAATCTTATAAATGTTCACCTATCACATTAAAATCCAAAGTTCTTAAAACCCATAATGTCAGTTGCAGGTCCATCTGATTTCCTTTTCGATCCATGAAAAAAAAACATGAAATTATTTTAAATATAAAAGAGGTCATTTTTAATTTTACTGATTTTAAATCCAATATATCAATCTACCAAGCAAATTTCATAACTCTGTGGAATACATGGTCCAGTGGTAGAGCTTTGGACCCATGATCGGAGGTCGTGGTTTTGATCCTCCACCTCGGCTATGTGTGGTGTCCTTGAGCAAGACACCTTATCCACATATGCTTAGTACTAGTTTTACCCGGGAAGACTTTGAGCGTGATTTGTCTAAGTTGTAATAATTTGTTTCACAATTTAAGTAAAATATATAAGTTGAAACTACCGGTACTTTTGTCACTCACTTGAACATGGGTATTACATCCCTCATCTCTTTCAACTTGGCTATTCGATCATCACGCGCCGGCGAACACAGCTTTCCCATAATGTTGATGACATAATCGGAGTAGAAAAAGATGTCAAAAGCATCATTTTCCATTTTCTGTTTGATTAAGTCGGAGTCTAGCACCTCACTGAGTTGAGTCTTCAGTTTTATGTGTTGGGGCAGGAGAATCGATTCAAGATTCTGTTGAAATAAAGTCAGTCAGGTGGAAATTGACAGGTTGAGTAATTTCTCTGCATTGATTATAAATTCAATTTAAATACTTTTACATAAACATATATTAATGATACCAGTAGCACTAACAATGGCAACATCTCGCTTAGACAGATAGTAACCTGTTGCAGAGAAGCAGTTGGATTTCAGGTTAGAACATGTAATAAAATCTGCAATACCAAAATAGTTATAAGTAAGAAATTTGCCTACAAAGTACATGAAAAGATTTTAAAAAAGTCTCTTTCTCTGCAAAAATATATATATATATATTTCAATACCAAAAACCTTGAATAGCTTCCCATAGGCAATTATAAATTAACTGCTAGATTAACATCCAAATTGTTCTTATAAAGGGGAAGTAGGGAAGGTTTTATTATTATTTTTTTTTTAAATTTAAAGGGTCGGGGCAGATTGAAAATAAGGGGACAGGTGGGGATGATAAACGAGCAATTAATTTATTATGGCTTTACCTACACTTCAAAATCTTAATATGTTCACTTTTATAATAAATTAGTAAATATATAGAATACAGGTATATGTAATACCTGATAAAAGGTTATCTGATAAATGGGACACACAGAACAAGTGCAAAAAAAGTAAATAGTAGAACTTAATATTTTTGAATTCCGAACAAGACATACTTACATCCTTTACTTCCTCTATAAGGACAATAGCGTGACTGTAATCTGGCGGGGACTCGCTAATCTTTTGCTCAAATGCATCCCAGAATGCCTTGTGCATAATATCTTTCACTTGTTTCTCTATGCTGAAGACAATAACAGTGATTCATACAAGCTGAATAACAAAAACAAGAGGTACAAGAAGGTCTGTATTGGTCTGTATTGCTCTACTTGCCCAATTTAACCAGTACAAGATACAATGTGATAACAATGATCATAAAAATGCCTGACAAGTTTTGTTAGGTTTGGATAAAAACTGAAAGTCTGATGGTAGAAGTCAGCTGTTTTCATATGTTGAATTGATTTACAGCAAAACTGTACACACACAAATTCTTCAGAATATCTTAAAGTTATTGAGGACAAACTATCGATCTATTTTTTGTAATGACCTTACACATTCCATGACATAAGACCTTCAGACTTGTGGCCAGTAGAGCTAAAAAGAACTTGCTGCTGAGTATCAAGTCCCTTTTCTCTCATACAATGACCACAAGTAATAACATGGGTGGTTGTTGATTAAAATGGATTGGACAGAAAAGAAAGTTGACTGCTGGCACAGATTCTATCGTTCTGTTCATAAAAAAATGTCCAATACTTTTTTTTCATTTATGATTGATATTTTGTGAGTAACTAACATTTGAGGCTCCCAGGAAAGAGTGGTTAGATATTTAAGACAAGCTATTATTAAATATATTCAAACTGCATAAAAAAAAGTAAGCTTGAAGCCTTCTGTTTTTCTGTCCAAACAATATCTTTTCCGTTTCATTTTACAGAATTCTGTAAAACAGAGTCTTTTACATAACTATAGAGAAAACTTCACCATCTATGATTGCAATTTTGTTTGTAGGACATGAAATGACATCTATAAACATATGCTTTATAGCTTTATTCGTTTATTAAGCCAAACACAGCCTTTGGATATTTATCTTAATTACAAACATATAAATGTCATGGATAAATGGCAAGTTTTAATATGCATGACCATTTTATAAAAAATGTAAATACCGGTAGTTACTGTATGATAATGTTTAAATCTACATGTACACAACTGTTTATGCTTTCATATATAGTGGCTTGTCACATTGGGTTGTCACACAGTTTTATGATCTTTCAAAGCGAGATTGTTTCCCTTTATCCACAGATCTACTAAGTAATTTTGTTTGCCATGTAATGATTAACAAACCTTGAGGCTGGTGGGGCAATTTTATCCAACTTAAAGTTACTATCTACTGCTATCTCATGGGCCAGACTCATGTTCTTCACACCATTTGCTGCAGCCATCAAATCATCAAAGGTTACAAACTTTGGTGGAGATGCTGTAAAACAGGAATACATTTGAACAACTAAGGGAGAGTAAAACACAGGAACTATTTATGATCAGCGCTTTACAAAATGATTTTAATGCATGGGAAAGCATTAAAAACAAGAAAAATCACAAGTAGAACGAAGCTGACTTTTAGCAAAATGTTTTGATATTGGTAAATAATTTTAATATTCCAATCCTCTACATATTATTATATACAAAATAAGTTTAAACAGCCATCAAATGAAATTTGAGTTGTTGGTTAAGACTTCTCATATTATCTTCAATAACTTCTCATTATCTTCAATATATAGAAATATGATGGGGGAATATAGAGTTGTTACTGCAGCTAGATCTTCCATTTGCTTCATGCCAATGCTTGATTTTGAATGTGAATTAATTTCCTTGATTGTAGCAAAATGGGATCTTATTCAAGATTATCAATGTAGAGGCATCTAGCAGGACTATCAATGTAGGGGCATCTAGCAAGATTTTCAATGTAGCTGCATCTAGCAAGACTACCAATGTAGGAGCATCTAGCATGGCTATCAATGTAGGAGCATCTAGCAAGACTATCAATGCAGGGGCATCTAGCAAGTCTATCAATGTAGGGGCATCTAGCAAGACTATCAATGTAGGAGCATCTAGCAAGTCTATCAATGTAGGGGCATCTAGCAAGTCTATCAATGTAGGGGCATCTAGCAAGACTATCAATGCAGGGGCATCTAGCAAGTCTATCAATGTAGGGGCATCTAGCAAGACTATCAATGTAGGAGCATCTAGCATGGCTATCAATGTAGGAGCATCTAGCAAGTCTATCAATGTAGGGGCATCTAGCAAGACTATCAATGTAGGGGCATCTAGCAAGGCTATCAATGCAGGGGCATCTAGCAAGTCTATCAATGTAGGGGCATCTAGCAAGACTATCAATGTAGGGGCATCTAGCAAGTATATCAATGTAGGGGCATCTAGCAAGACTATCAATGTAGGGGCATCTAGCAAGGCTATCAATGCAGGGGCATCTAGCAAGTCTATCAATGTAGGGGCATCTAGCAAGACTATCAATGCAGGAGCATCTAGCAAGTCTATCAATGTAGGGGCATCTAGCAAGACTATCAATGCAGGGGCATCTAGCAAGTCTATCAATGTAGGAGCATCTAGCATGGCTATCAATGTAGGAGCATCTAGCAAGTCTATCAATGTAGGGGCATCTAGCAAGACTATCAATGTAGCTGCATCTAGCAAGTCTATCAATGTAGGAGCATCTAGCAAGTCTATCAATGTAGGAGCATCTAGCAAGACTATCAATGTAGGAGCATCTAGCAAGTCTATCAATGTAGGGGCATCTAGCAAGACTATCAATGCAGGGGCATCTAGCAAGTCTATCAATGTAGGGGCATCTAGCAAGTCTATCAATGTAGGAGCATCTAGCATGGCTATCAATGTAGGAGCATCTAGCAAGTCTATCAATGTAGGGGCATCTAGCAAGACTATCAATGTAGGGGCATCTAGCAAGGCTATCAATGTAGGAGCATCTATCAAGACTATCAATGCAGTGGCATCTAGCAAGTCTATCAATGTAGGGGCATCTAGCAAGTCTATCAATGTAGGGGCATCTAGCAAGACTATCAATGAAGGGGCATCTAGCAAGACTATCAATGCAGGGGCATCTAGCAAGACTATCAATGCAGGGGCATCTAGCATGGCTATCAATGTAGGGGCATCTAGCAAGACAATCAATGTAGGGGCATCTAGCATGGCTATCAATGTAGAGGCATCTAGCAAGACTATCAATGTAGGGGCATCTAACATGGCTTACAATTATGGGGCATCTAGAAGACTATCAATGTAGGTGCATCTTATCAATGTATCTTGAATCTGACTATATGAACCACTTTTTACTTTGACAATTGGACAGATACCTCGTAAATTGTTTGGAGCAAAATGTTATTATCATTAAACATGGCTGATGTGCGGGAATAAAGATATATATATAGGGAGAGGAATGCTAAGACATATCGAGGCTATAATCAACAGTGGTATTTTGGAGATTTTTTAGTTCCAAACGAGGAAATTATAAAAAAAAATTACTACAGAATTTTTTTATTAACCACAGGGCTCTTGTTTGCATTATTTTGGTCAGTTACTCTGCCCCATTCCCAACGACAAATAGCATCTTTTTTTCCCAATATAAGTTAACAAAATTCCCAATTACAAAAATGCAAAGATATTTTTGGGAAAATTTTTTGGAATTTCCTTCATATTACTATTGTGGTATTCTTTTACAAGATGATCACCTTTGATATACACTTAATACACAGAACACATATATTGTTAAGTACATGTTTATTAAAGGACCATTGTCCACGCTATTTTCCCAATTTCTATAAAAGCATTTCACTTATTTTCCCAAAGTCAGAGACCCCGACCCCATTCCCAAAAGTGCAAGCAAGAGCCCTGAACTGTCAAGTTTGGAGAGTGTAGCCAAGTGGTAGGGCATTTAGATCGAAGATCCAAAGATTATAGGTTTGATCCTCCATTGGTGTCTTTGAGCAAGACACTTTATCTGCAAATGCTTGGTAATGATTCTTCCCAAGAAGACTTTGAGTGTGATCTGTTTAAGTTTAAAGAATTTGTTTCACAATCAATATAAAACAAATTACTTAAAAACAAGCTAATGAAATGTAACTTACGTTGTACCATAAAGGGCGCTGCTGAAGGTTTTGGACTTGGTGTTTGCATTCTCTGTCGTTTATTCTGGAAGTCCCCTTCACTGCCTGATGATGCTGTCAACCCTTCCTTGTCTTCTCCTGGCTCCATAAACTCCTCACTGATGGAGTCATTCTGCTGCTCATTGCCTCCACCAGTAGCCCCAGCATTCTCTTCAGACATTGCTTGAAATACTTTTCACAAAGTGCAACTGTACAAAATGATAAATAAAGGGTTAAATTGACATTCTGCTGAACTTGTAATTCAGAAATACTAGCAATGCCATATGAAATATCTACATGTAACTCTGTATTTCAATTTCAAACTGAAAGATGTATTTCTTTTTTACATTTGTTACTATAAATGATAAAAATTAAAATGAAAGGAAATTTTATCGGTCAATTACTAAAGTTGGTATTGGCAATGTTCCTTATTATCATTTTTGTAAACAAGCAACAGATATATATGAATTATGCAAAGGTGATATCATTTTATGTTATCCTACATAACATCGTCAAGATGGCATAGTGTGTCAAAGTATTATTATTAAATAAAATTCAAATTAGCAACAGATCATATATGAATTATGGACGAGTCGTCCCAAAGACAACTTGTCTCATATTTTAAGACAACACGTCCCATCAAAAGACAAGTCATTCTAATGCATGAAATTGAGTCCTTTAATAGTAATTTCAAATAAAACATGGATGATACCACATGTCATGATGATTAGCTGTTTGTCCAAAAATGTTAATATCAGTTAAAGTTATTAAGAATCTCATCAAATAATAATTTTAATTGGTATTAATTAATCTGCCTGATTTAGCTATAAACTAACAAAAATATATGATTATTTAAGCTCTCATTAATTAACACGTTGCGGCCTTGATCAATGAAATACTATGACAATATCTCTTAAAATAAACAGAGATTACCTGATTAGCATTATTTAGGTTAAAAAATAGTTTTATAAATATCTACATCACACGTCACACTTGACTATTATGCGACTAGTGGTGCAAGGTCAAGAAAAAGACAATGAAAGGATAGACACTAAGAAGAGGTTGGATAGCTAAAAGGTAGAAAAAAGAATAAAGTGTGTTCAGCTATATTTTCGCCCCTTCAACCCAGTCCTCTCTGGTTACGGTTGCCGCGGCCGGCACAGTAATGGTATTCATTACAATCTTCTTGTTGCTGGACCCCTTCATACTAGAATAAGAGTGTTGATAGCCCGTATTTGAAGGATACCAAGTCAGGGGCTTTTGCTACGCCGACAGGTAGGCTGTTCCACACAGAAGTTGTTCTTGGAAAGAATGAATTTCTGTAGTAAAATGTGGATATAGAAGGCGGGGGGGGGGGGGGGGGGGGGGTCCTGGAGTGGGACGATCTTGTATGTCCCTGGGCTTGGGTGAATCTGTACGTCACATGAACCATATGCATGTTAAACTAAAACATCTCAATGAATTATATGTTAATCAGTCAAATGCTTGAAAACCTCCCACAGAAATTAGGCTTCTTATAATAATTATAAATTGTTTACAAGAAATAATAGGGAAATAAGAAAAAAACGCTACATCAAATTACAAATTAAGACAACCATTAAATTATGTTCATCATAAAGCGGATATTGCAGATGCTGAATATACCAAAAACAAATATTAACCGCAAAATTTCAACGCCCTTACCTGTTCTTATGTCTTCAGATTATGATATATATTTCTATTTTTAATTTCTTTGCCTATACCCTACAATTTAGTCTAGAAACGGCAAGAAAATTCGAGACCTTTTATTGAAATCGTATATAAATTTTGTTGTTTACGAAGCTCTTCATTTGATGTTGTTGTTGTATTCTTTGTCGGTTTAAATATCGGGATATTTTTATTTATTCGATTTTGGCACGGTGTAAAACGCTGAGAAATAAAAACTGTTATATTGTGTGGAAGTTGTTTGTTTAAATTCATTTATATCAATTTATTTGTGCATTTATTTTGTTTGTTTTTGTGTGTTTAAAGGGCTTATTATATCAAGGGCGGATCCAGCGGGGGGTGGGAGGACTGGAATTTTCAAGATATAGACCTATAATAAACTGTACTGTGCAAAATTTAAACAAACTAGATCTACATAAACTTACAAGCTCTGTGACAAGATATAGAATCTAAATATTATTTAATAGGAATATGAATTATGTGTACAATAAATAAAAGACAAATAATTGTATTAATGTCTGCGTGCACAAAACGGAAAAGGTTTTTCGACTTCCGCACTCGTTGAGCCTTCTTGAACGCCAATTCATTATTGGATACCTTTATAATATGTTGGTTTCCCATACATTCAACACGTACCTGACTTTTGATTCTACTAGAATAAAACAGAGTTTAACAGTTCATGTTACTCTGTCATTTCTAACCGAGAATTATACTGATGATAACATATGTGTCAAGATGAGCGAAGATTTGGGCAAACTCGATCTGACTTGCAAAAAGCAACACTGCATGGGTGGCAGACAATTAAATTTCAAGTTTCATTGAGGTGCAATAGTTTGAAGAGTGATTTTACTAAGCAGCAGATTTAAAAGCCTTTGGCACGTTGCATGACGCAATTGCAAAGTTTTTTTACCCGAGTGATGCTCCTCAAGAGCACACCCCTATCAAAATTTATAGAAATGGCAATTGCTTTTATAGATCAATCTCCAAAGCGCTTTTTGGTCTCAAAACAGACATACTAAGTTGCGCATCAGTACAATATTTGAACTCGTTAAGAATATAAAATTGTATGTCTCTCAAGAAACATACAACACAATGAGCTCATCGCAAACAGATTTACAGTATGTCATATAATCATCTGTATTTGCAGCTGTAAATGTAATAAATTGTACAATATATAGCATTTGCCCACTGGTTCAAAACAATGCTATAAAGAGAAGTGTACACAATCAAAAGATTTATCCAATTCCCTGACAGGATGACCCCCCAGGTCCCTTTATCTATATTATGTGGACACATACAGAAACTTCTGATCTTGAAAACTGGAATCCAAACCACTTTGTAACATGTTTTCCAAATTCACTCCTTAGTTCGAACAATGATGAGCCTCCTGCCAAAAAAAAAGAAAGAAAACTAAAACGGACCATGATGACATCAGCGAAACTGAAACTACAGCGAATGGTAGTAGGAGGACGGCGGCTTATACGGAAGAAACAAACAAGTCAGAGAAGACAGAAACGGGACTAAAACAGGAAAGTGGCGACAAGAATACTGCAGCACACGATAAAGAAACGGGTCACTTGGGAGAAAAAGACACGGATCCAAATCGTGAAAATAGTAATGATTTGGGTAAAAATGTCAATGGAACAATTGATTTATCGACATTGACATCTGCAGAGAAAATACGCTTTGGAGAAAAACAGAAAAATCCAGATCTGTTTTTAAATATGAAGCCCCAATCTATTTCCGAAGGAAAGGGAGATACGAAAAAGTCAAAGATTTTGTCTTTTCAAAATTTATGTATGGGACAGTATAAACGGCTTAAATATAGCCATATTTTGGATAGCGGTCTGTGTACTTGCTGCGTATTATTCCCTCAAAGAGCTTGAAAAGTAATAATACATTTGTAAAAAGGCAAACAGAACATTTGACTCCGAGGGCACCGAGATGATAACACAAGCGATGCGTCAAATAAAGGAAATTTCCTTGCAATTTTACAGTTTTTATCAGAGTACGATGAGGAGCTTAAGCTTCACTTGGAAACTGCAAAAAAGAATGCAACATACACTAGTAAGACAATACAGAATGCGGTCATACAGATTGTTGCCAAATATATCAGAGATAAAATAATAGATATCCTTAAGAAAGGCAAAGGTTTTCACTCTGTTATTATAGACGAAGTTACGAACACATATACAAATAAGAAAAGTTTGGTTATTTGTTTGAGATTTCTGGATACGGGCAAAAAAATCTGAAGTCATTAGGGAAGAGTTCTTTGACTTTATTCAGTTAAAAAGAACCACAGGTGAAGCTATAGCAGAGAAGATAGTTGAAACGCTTCAAAGCAATGATATTGCAGTAGATGCAATGCGTCGACAGGCTTATGATGGGGCTGCGGCTATGTCATCGGAAAAACAGGGTTGTCAAGGACGAATTAAAAGATTGAACAAGTTGGCCATCTACACTCACTGTCGAAATCATGTTCTCAATCTTAGTATATAGCTTCAGCATGCAAATTACATCTAGTGAGAAATATGATTGATGTAATAAACTCAGTGTTTCTTTTCTTTGATCAATCTCCGAAAAAAAGCAATCGTTTCTCGAGCATATCCTAGAGGTTGAATATGCAAAGAAAAAATTAGTTGGACTTTGTAAAACCATTTTTCTTGTATGCGGAGACAAATGATAATAATAATGATTTGTAAGGGCACTATAGAAATGTCATAGATTGGTATTACACATATGATTGGTAAACATAATATATTTGGTCCAATGAAGATATTTTATTTTAATTAACACAACCAAAAAGACAAACTCCAACATGTCCTTCGAATGATCAGGAGTAACATAGCAGTATGTTTACCAAAAGCCAAATCGAAAGCATATCGCACATAAATCTGACCAGTCCTAGCTAGAGTACTCTCGAACTGTTTATGGTTCCCTCACACTGACTGCCAAATTAAACAAAATTAACTTGAGATGGTAGGGCAACTCGATTTTTACATAGTGCCCGGCAGTGATACTGTTACATACTGACGGACCTAAAGTGGAAATATTTTAGCGCCACCGCAACGATTCCCGGTGTCATTGTGTAAAATCGGTTTATCTAGTTATCTACAAAGAAAACCACATATCTGAGCAGTTTATCTGGCGGCCATTGTTCTTCGGAACCAACTTTCTCACATGAAGCAGTCAGACAGCATACCCTCAAAAGTTTTCAGTCTGCCCTTAGGAGATTTGGTGCCACCATTCAACGTCCTTGAAAACAACTCAGCAATGGGAAAAAATCAAAGATTGTGTATCAATATAATTATAATGTGTGTAATTTCAGGTTACATGCCTAAAATATTGCATAGTTGTCTTGATCATCATTGACGCTTGCTCTTCTACAAGACGAATGTCTTTACCTTTTCTTCCATGTCGCGTTTCCGGTCACTGTACATTGTTTCTCAGAGTCACTGTCAATATGACATTGGTAATTACTCTGATCTAACAGTGTACTGAGCGACAAGATTGAACTTTCTTTGAATGCATAATTCAACTAAGAGATTGAACTTTTTTAAAAAAAGAACACTATAATATATTTACTCCTAGATAATGGTGTGCTGATCGTCAAAACTGAACTTTCTCTAAATATATAATTAAACGTTATGTTATCTTGGAGATGACATAAATTTTCTTTGGAATATATAATTTGTTGCGTTTGTGGTATACACAGGAACACATAATAATACTATTGAAGTAATGGAACTAAAATGAACGACACAAAGCGTGTGCTCTAACTAAGATGTTTAATGCTCAGTATCAAAGTAGCAAGTGAATCATGGTATGGAAATGCATGTAATTATAGAGGCAAATTATTAGAGCATTTCTTATTCTAAGTAAAGGAAAGTAACTACGACATAGAATATGCTAAAGAGTAATCATGAGTTATGAACACATGCAACATCTCCTTTCTTATGAAAATGAATGAACAATTCTTGTGAATGAAATTCTTTGTATGTTACATTACAAATTACTATCAAAATAATTCATTCAACGTATGTGGCAAGATATGGAGTCTTATTATGTCCGTAATGTCTCATTAGTTCCACTCAATTACTATGTCCAGATAACACTTAAACAGCGTGGTGGTATGGAAGGGTATCACCGCTATAACTCTATGTTTGCAATTTGTCGTTTGTTCTTTGTGCAATGGGTATAAATGTTTCTTTACTCTTAGTTCTTTGTGGGAAATGAAACATTTCACCTTTGTAACTTTGCTATTTGTCTACCCTACTATATCCTATCATTGTAAAAGTTACATACATCCTGTCATAATATAACGAGTTCAGCACAATCACGTGTTTCAAAAGGATTCGAATTGCAAACGTTAAACTATGCAGTAAGCATGTTAGGCATATGTAACAATGCGAAATACACAGTTGGCATTGTCAATTATAACGACAGATGCCGCTAGACGTATATGAAAGAGTAACGACTGGTCCCTAGTAGAATCGGTGTTGTTGTTGTTTTTTTCATCGTTGGTATATGGAACATATGGTCAGCTACCACCATTGAGACGTTCTCTCTGATCGGCTGAAAAAAGTAACGGGATGTTCAGGGCATATATATTTATAGTAAGCTTAATTTTGGTTGGTTGAAAATGTCAAACTGGCAAATGATCACAATAAAATATAAGTTTATTATGAGTGTGACAATGAAAAAAAAATATGTTTTTGTGACTGACTAAATTCATTTTATCAAAGAAACTGTGTGGAAAGTAAAATTGGTGAAATTTACTTACTTTTCATGCTGAAAGTGGGTGTATCCAATTTCAGGGCACAGAAAGTGGTAAAAAATGATACTTTTGACCCTAACCCTAACCAATTTTCGGGACATTTTAATTTGAGTCTAGGATAGTACTTTACTATGTTGTACGACATTTTGGCGGAGCGCGTGTTCCAGTGGTAGAACACCAAACTCGTGATCGGAGAATGGTGGGTTCGATCCTCCGCCACGGCTATGTGTGGTGTTCTTAAGCAAGACACTTTTCCGCATATGTTAAGTACTGGTTCTAACCAGGAAGACTTCGAGCATAATTTGCCTAAGTTGTAATAACTTGTTTCACAATAGAAGTAAAATAAATAAGTTATAAACTAAACTTTTTGGTCCGCGAATGGTAGAAATAATGAAAACTAGGTCAAACGTAATAATGTAAGTCTATGGAAAACGTAATGGTGGTGGCTGACCTAAAAGAAACCTTACACTTACCTTTTGTGTAAGGCTGTATTTAGAGTCGCGAATTCTGATAAACAGCAAATATTTCCATTCGCAACTTCTTGGGTTGTTTACAGGGGACTTGTCTGTAATTTTGCAGTGCCACTGAACGTTATAATGGGAAGTTGTGATTTATTACAATGATGACGTTCAACTTCTGTTGAAGTTATTAAAAAAATACATCAGATCAGCCAAAGTTTACTAAAATGAAATTAAGAAACTAATATTAAAACAAAAGGAAAAAGACCCCCCCCCCCCCCCCCCCCCCATCTTTTTCTTTTTGTTTTAACATTAGTTTCTTAATTTCATTTCAGTAAAATTTGGCTGGGCAGGGGCTAAACCTTAAAATCATTCCTGGTTGATTCCGATGGGAACTACTGTATCAATAGTTAACATGAAGTTTTTTCTCTATTTCATCTTTCCTTTCCTTCTACATTCTTTTTTACTAAATACATATGTTATGTCATGTAGTTTGTCCTTGTATGCTTTTTCTTGCCTTTTCTTCCTTATGTGTGATTCCGGTATTGAAATCTTCTATGAAACAGGCTGTTTGAAGTCCTTCAGATTATCTGTGTTATTATATCCAAATAGGTAATGATGTAAATGCATGGAGGGTCGCCATCGGTTTGTTTCTTGGTAAAGTATATTATGGCTCAAAGAGATTACATATAAAGCTTATGCTATCTGCAAAATGTATTATGTTGATTTTAGCAAAGGCTAGGTCGTATTTGAGGGAAATTATACATTTAGCCAAAGATATATTTTATAGTTTATATTTTAATTTAGTTATATGTCTCCTACTTTTGGAGGCTGGTGATATTGAGCTTAACCCTGGACCAATCACTGAGAATCATTGTTTATCAATCATTCATTGTAATATTAGAAGTGTTAGGAATAAGTAAGCAATTATTAGAGATACTTACATTGATTTCGATATTTTATGTTTTACGGAGACTCACTTAGATCAAGCTGTTACAGATGAATATATTCTATTAACAAATACATTTGATGTTCCCTATCGAAGGGATAGAACAAATCACGGAGGTGAAATTCTTGTATACTTAAATAAAGCTTTAGTGCACTCAAGAAAAACTGACCTTGAACAATTTTGTAGGGAATTTATATGGCTTGATGTTAGAGTAAATAGTGAAATATATCTAATAGGAGTATTTTATAGTCCAAAAACATCTGATGTAAAAAATTAATAACTTCAACAGAAATATAGAAAAGACATTGGAAAAAAAAAAAAAATATATAATACTTCTAGGCGACCTAAATGAAGATTTATTTAATAACTCGTATCACAGTTTAAAAGATATTTTACTCACTAATTCATTATGTAACGTGATAAATACACCAACATGACAACACGCTATTCGTGACCCTATTCTTATTCCCAATGATATGGTTTATATTGAGGCAGGGACACAAAGTAACCCGTCAGAAATAAGTGACCATAGTGCAACTTCTATATATTTACCATTTACTTATGAACTCAACTCATCATATGAAAGGACCGTCTGGTTATATAAAAAACCAAATTTTGAGTTATTAAATAATAAAATATCGTCTTTCAACTGGGACTGTCTATTAAATGGATCAGTACACGAAGCTTGTGATATGTTCACAGATATTTTCGAATTTGTCAAACTATGTATACCATTCAAACATTTATGTGTTAGACCTGACGATAAACCCTGGTATGATTCAGAAATTCGAAAAATGTCGCAAAAAAAGAGACAATATAAAACGAACTGCAAAAATAACTGGCAAATTAAGTGATTGGTCTAAATAGAAAAAAGTTGTAATACAGTAAACAACTTAAAAAAACATGCAAAAGAATTATTTTTAGTAACTTAAAACTAAATTTAGCTGACTTGCAGTATAATGATAAAAGGGGATTTTGGAAAATAATACGCCATTTTGTTAAGATTAATACTTCTTCTAACATTCCTTCAATGTTTGTAACATCTCCAAATGGTCAAAACAAAATATTTACTACAAATCAAGAGAAAGCAGATTGTTTGAATGATTATTTTTCGTCAATCTCTAACGTAGATGACTGAAATGTAATGCTTCCTGAACTATTTTTAAGAATGCAAAATCGACTTTATAGTTTTCATATTACTCAAACTGAAATAAATGATATCATCTCCCCACTTAATACGAATAAAGCCAGTGATCCAGACCAAATAAGTCATAAAATGATAAAGGAATGTGCAGATTCTATCACAAAACCGTTAGTTATCATTTTTAACCGTTTTATACAAGAAAGTATTTTCCCAAACTCATGGAAGATAGCTCAAGTTACTCTCATCTTCAAAATGGGAGATAAAACATTAACTTCAAATTATAGACCCTTTTCACTTTTAAGCTGTTGCGGAAAAATTCTTGAAAGAATAGTTTTTAAAAATATGTATTATATTTTTCTTGACAAATCAACCATTATATAAATATCAGTCTGGTTTTTTACCTGGCCACAGTACAAAATATGTATTATATTTTTCTTGACAAATCAACTATTGTATAAATATCAGTCTGGTTTTTTACCTGGCCACAGTACACCTTATCAATTAGTCGACATATATCATCATATCTGTCAAACGCTAGATAATAATCAGTTTTCAAGTATGGTGTTTTGTGATATCTCCAAGCGTTTGACAGAGTATGACATTAGGGACTGCTTTTCAAACTACGCGAAAACGGAATTAATGGAAAATTATTAAACTGGGTATCAGATTATTTATCAAATAGACAACAAAAGGTTGCCATTCACTCGGCACTTTCTGATTTTAAACCAGTCACCGCAGGGGTTCCACAAGGCTTCGTCCTTGGACCCCTTTTATTCCTCATGTACGTTAATGATATTTCAGATTCACTTCTTAAGTCTTACAAGATTATATGCTGATGATAGTTCTTTATTTTATTCAGCTGCAACCATTCAAGACATTGAAAGCATAATTAATTACGATTTGATAATAAAAACAGAATGGTCAAAACAGTGGTTGGTTAATTTCAACCCAAATAAAACTGAAGCAATGTTCTTTACCCTTAAAAATAAAAATCCTCATCCGCCTTTGATTTTTAATAATACTGAAATTATATTTGTACAAAAAACATAAACATTTGGGAGTTACATTGAACAGAAATGGAAAATGGACAAAACATATAGAAGAAATCTTGACTTCCTCATCAAAAACAATTGGTATAATGTGAAAATTGAAATTTTCTCTCAATAGAGCGGCATTAAATCAAATATACTTTTCATATGTTCGGCCTATTCTCGAGTGTGCATCTATTGTATGGGACGGTTGTACAGTTTCCTCATCTGAATCCCTTGAAAAGCTTCAAAACGAAGCAGCTCGTATAGTTACCGGGCTTACAAGATCCGTTTCGTTAGAAATACTATATAAAGAATGTGGTTGGGAAACTCTTTCCTGAAGAAGAGAAAATCAAAAGTGTTCCTTTATATTTAAATCGGTTAATCGTATGATTCCTGAGTATATAAATGATATTATGCCTCCCCTTGTTGGTGATATTACACGTTATCCATTACGTAACAGAAATGATATTGAACTTCCCCTTACACGATCTGCTTTATTTAAAAAATCTTGTATCCCATCATCGATGTCATTATGGAATTCTTTAGAAACTGATATAAGACAACCAGCGTCTTACTCTGTTTTTAAAAAGAATTTGCTTTCTTCTTCATCTGGCACGAATGAGATCCCTGGTTACTTTTTACATGGCAATCGATATTTATCAGTTATCCATGCTAGAATTAGAAACAATTGCAGCGAACTTAAAAATGAACTTTTTCTAAATCACTTAAGACCAAACGCTGTATGTCATTGTTCCAACGGAGTAGTGTAGCCATTACAGAAATCTAAGATATTCACTTTTCCCATCTACGAGAGAATTCCATCCGCTTGATATTAATGTATTCAGAAATAAGAATTTAAAATTGGATGAAAACATTCATATTTTTCAAGCTGTCCAGGACTATATCAAAAGTACAAACCTGTTTTCAAATTAAGTTGTCTTACATTCCGAGAACATTTGATAAGCTTTCTAATATGTACATGTATGATGTAGTAAATAGCCAAATAAACTTATGCAATGTTATTATATGTAATTATTTTTGTAGTCGGTCAATCACGAATGTTTTTCTATATTTAATCACGGAATCACACTGTCGTCTTCTTATGATAACTCGTTCAATTAACTATGTTAAACAAACATTTTAGTATTTTTAAAGTTTGTTATAAATTTTCTGTTTTCTTTGCTCTCATCTCTTACAATTCTGTCTTTTTCTCCTTCATATTTATTTTTTTATTTGTTAACAACTGCCGTGCTCTATATGTCACTTGTTAAACTGTAGGGGGAGGGCCGAATCTCATGTTGGAAGATCTTGTGGCCCAACCCAATTTCTATATATATATATATAAATAGAAATAAAATATGTTTAAACGAAATCTGGACATATAATCTAAAACGTTATTAAAAGTATATATGATTACAATGTGAGCTAACGCAAACACTATTCAAAGCTTAAAAATTATTTAAAAAATCGAATATTACACTAGATCATATCTTCAGTGAACTGACTAGCACTGATCTCTCATCACAGTATTAAAACGATATATATATCAAAATGAAGTACTACATTATTTATATAAAATTATATTACGATTGTGTTATATATTATAACAGGTTTTGGCACACATTCAAATCATTTCATGATTGGAAAACAAAAACTGCTATTTTTTCATATCTCGCAATTTATTCAAATCTTTACATAAAAGTGTAGCTTTATCAATCATTGTTTTACATGTTTAAACAAAATGTCTACAATTTAATAATGCATGGATGAACATTGATCACTTATCAGTAGGGCCCTTCATTCTCAGCTTATATGTTAAAGTTGGGGAAAGAGACAATGCAACCCATTGATCTCATGTTAGGTCAAATCAAGGAGACTGCCTTGGACTCTAGTGGTTGGGTTAAAACTTGGTTAACAATTTGGATCACGTGCATAGGTTAGCACATGAAAGGGTAGGTGGAACGCAACTCCGTCAAAAAAGAGATTACGATCTAAAATTGCAAAACTATGTTTATAACATAGGAGACGTAGTTTTTATACGAGACTCCTGTCAAAATTGGTGTCAGTAAAAAGCTGGGACAATCTCGGTCGGGCCGGTCAATCAAGAAGCCTGCCCAATTTCTGTAAACATGATATTTTATATTTTATAATGTACTTATTGGTTGTGGTGGTGTCCTTCATCAGCTTGTACGTTTTGTCGGGGGCATCATTATTTTTCCAGTATTCATTGTATAGTACGATTTTCTAATGCGAATTGCTTCATAATGGTCAATACCAGTATTTCCATCTGTGGCGAGCGTATTACTATCAATCCATGGTTCATGAGTTTGAATCCTCATCCGAGTAACTTCATCGTGATGATTGATATATGACATTATTGTCACGTCTCCCACCGCTTATTTAAGTGGGAACGTTATACATTACTTGCTGAGATGGGTGTGTCACTAGATGGCATAGCAATGACTCTAAATATTTATTTGAGTAATTTGCTGTAGCTTTTAGAAACATTTCAGAGATCATTAACATGGTAACGCTCATGACAACAATAACAATACTGTTCTGAACAATGTTAATATTAATTTTTAATTATGTAACTGATCCCTAGTTTTACTGTAATGGATCTATACAATACAATGCTAGTGCAATATTATCAATATACTGTACTAGTGGTATTCAACTCACCGTAACATAGATATGCATTGCAATGATCTCTGAAGTGGCTGTTTCTGTTGTCAATGTTCCTATATAAATTGTCACCTTTACTTTCTGGGATAAGTTGTTTATATATACTCCAAGGCTGCCAAATCTCCATTGCTGCATTGGTGTTGTTGCACAATTATGTATTTCAATGTATCTTTTCATGTGTCACTGACAATCCACTCATGCAGTCGTTATAGAGATTGTATGAACAACACCCTTAGTAGTCAAGTACATGGCTGTTGTATAGCTGATTTTATAGTTCATTAGATGGCTATTGTATTGCTGATTTGTTTATAATTCATTAGATGGCTATTATATAGATGATTTGTTTATAGTTCATTAGATGGCTATTATATAGCTGATTTGTTTATAATTTATTAGATGGCTATAATATAGCTGATTTATCTTTAATTTTATTGCACGGCTATTATATAGCTTATTTATCTTTAATTTCATTGCACGGCTTTTATAATGCTGACTTGTTTATATTTAGTTTTTTAGTTAGTTGTGTTACTATTATTTTCAAGTTTCAAATCAGGGTATCGGCATGTTTCTGCTGCTCATTATTAATATCAAGTACTGCTTGGTCTAGTTATGAAAATTATATATAATGTTACTGCTACTCATGAGTGTTTTTCTCTTAATAACGGGGTTCAACTCTTAGTCTGTTTATATAGTTATTACATAACTTTTCGGTCTGGCTTCAAATAAAATTCTTAAGGTATTAGATCTGTAATGGTCAATGTCGCAACCATGCCTAAACTTGGTGTCTTAGTTATAACCATCCTTTGACGGATGCATTTTTGAAATTTTAGAAGATTTTACCGTCTAAAATAAAAACTATTTAAATTTCAAGTGTCAAATGCCAATAACCTCAAAACGGCAAATAATGGACAACTTCATAACACAATGAAATAGCTATAATTTTCAAATATATACTATAAATGATATATAAAAGGCATTTTTACATCACACCAACATCGCTGAATAGAATAGATATAGAGAAACTTACATATCTTCTCTCCTTTTTTATTAATCTTAAAAGATCTTACCCTACCCCCACTTTCGAATTGTTACTGTTTCGCAAAATATTCCAAAACTTCATATTTTAATCTAGCATCATTACTATTATAATTAACCACTAATGTTGTATGCCAATATTTTCCACATTGTTAGAAGTGAGAAATACATAAGGATAAACAACTTTTACTGTTTTGTTTTCTCAAAATATGGCATTTTATAAGATAAGCATCAAAATAAAAGGCAGCAAATTTGGCGACATAGTGTTTTTTCCACATCTGCTAACAGCAAACAGATAATGTACACTTATTTAAATATTGTATTTAGGCAACTGTTTTTATTAAAACAATATTGCTGATGTAATGACACATAAGAAACTATGTTTATATTCCATATATCTTGACTGGAATGTTTAATAAATTTAAAATATTATCCCACCCACCCAAAAATAATGTTTTGCAACGGGTTTTTTTTCTCAAAAAATTATTGCAAAAAATAATTATTTTCTATTATTCTAGCCCCGCCTTTATCACGAAACCCTTCTTATATTTTATATCGAACTATGCTACATTGTTAAAAATAATAAATGCACGAAAATAAAACAAATTTTTGCCATAACCTTTGCCAAGTGTGAAATATTTCATAAAAATTTACAACCGATAAATAGGAACCAGTGGCGTAGCTTGCCCTTAAATGATGTGCAGCCCATCGGGTTCTACAAGGGTTGGGGGAGGGGTCTGGGGGACATGCCCCTGTCCCCATTAGGAAAAAGATTTTCAGGATGCAATTCGTGCGTTCTGATTGCATTTCCAGGAGACATAATGATGCATTCTCAAAAATATATGCAAGCCCGGGCGTTGTAGCGTAAATGCAGCTAGCCGCTGGTAACCTACATTTTCACCAAACACTGGACACTTTCTATTGAAAACTTTAAATGTTAGGTGCAGATAGTTGCTAATAAAAATATTTTATATAGACTTTGTCTTTTATCTTTAGTAATAATGTGTATTGTTTTAAACTTATTTATTTTACTTCGATTGTGAAACAAGTTCTTACAACTTGGACAAATCACGCTCGAAGTCTTCCTTGGTAGTACCAGTACAAAGCATATGCGGAAAAAGTGCCTTGCTCAAAGACACCACACATAGCCGTAGCGGAGGATCGAACCCAAGTCATAACAATAATGTGTATTTATTGTTATGACTTGGCAAATGATATACAAGAGTAGCTGCCTAAAGAAGTGTTTGTGTTTGTGACACGCGTATGTCTTTTACAGTTGAATTTGCTGAGCAAACCATCTTTGTAAATAAAAAAAAACTATAAAAAAAAATAGAGCAGAATTAGAGATTGAACCCAAGACCTCTTGTCTGATAATCCAACGCACTAACCTCTTTACCAACGAGTCTGTTATGTTCGTAGTGTTACAATTAGTAAGATATGTAAAGTAAGAAATTGTGACGCGTACAATAACATTACGGTTTTGCTTCGATCATTATCAAAATGACGAAAACAAATATGACATTCCGTGTTGTTGCGCGGATTCCCATCAATATTTTACCCACATGATTGTGCGCAAATTCGATTTTTTACCCACATGATCAAGTGTGGTCAACATTGATATCATAGTCGTAATTCTGATCTGTTTTCTTTTTATAATGAACAACAACCTCTCCGATCAAAATTTGATTACGTTTCTTCTGCCATAATGGAAAAATCTAATGTTAAGCCGCTGCACGAGCTGGCGGAAATTCATTGCGGAAAGTAACGATTGCTCACGGTGTTTGTCGATTTCTACCGAGAGCATTACAGATATAATACCTTAAAATGATAAAGAGGCAATTTATAAATTATATCTTCATTTTAGTTTCTTTCATGTTATAAACAAGTTTTACATGAGTCTTTTCAAATAAGGAGGGGTAGAATGTTGTGCTAGTTTATATGTTTGGATCCTCGGAGTGCCTGATGTAAACAAGTTTCAGTCAGCCAATCAAAATCAAGCCCGAGACGTTGCGATTAACAAAAGGCTAAACCATCACGCTTTCTCTTGCTCACCAACAACTAACCTGTGCAGACGTTAGCCGGACTAATTGGTTAGCACTTACAATACTGTAAGTTAAAGTTATATTGTTGCATTACATTCTTTTGTATAGGCCTTACTAGCCTGTACAACACTGTACCTACGCCGTTTCTTTCCGAAATATTTGCAGCAAGTGCGAATTTTTCAAGCGTGAAAATCGAATTGAAAAATTGTTGCGAAAAACTCCACGTTGCCTTAAAACTATCTCTATCGGTTCGGATGGTAACCTATCCTTGTTGTTTGTAGTTAGGTTTGCACTTTTTGCAGAAATATTGTGCATTTAGAACTTTATTAGGGCATAATTCCGCCATTGGAAAAAGGAAGTGCTTCCGTGTGATATAAATGGCGCCATTGGCGGTTGTAAATAGTCTTCGTTTCTTCTTCTTTAAAGATGTATTTTCCTTATTTTAATGCTCATTTTTTTTATTTGAATGGCATTATTAATGTATTTTGAACATTTTAAAAGCATTGTAATTTTGAATTGTGAGTTTAGAAAGAAAATTGATGCTCGGAAATTGGGGTATGAATACATGATTTCGCAAGTCTACTTTCGCTTTGTCAACAGCAGAAAAAAAAATCTTATATGACCCCTACGTTTCTCACAATATTTTGGTAGTGCAGAGGTTGACCAAACAGTAAAATGTAAGTTTCATTTTCATATGGGTCTCTATGAATGACATGCATTCAAATTTTTAGGTCACCTGAGACTTTGTAACGATACGTATGCAGCTTTTGTACCAATGAGTGACTCAAAATTGTGAATTGCATGGTCATCATCGTCCTGGGGCCTTGGGGGTTGGCCAAAAACAGTTGAATTCAAGGTAAACTTTAAAAATCTTAATATCGGAAGCACTGGGAAACAAATGGTGAGCATGATTATGTTCACATGGGTCCTTTATGAAAAATAAAAAGTGTATGTCCCTGGGTCTCACGGTTTGTAGTGCATCTGTAAACAATTCACATGTTCTGCTTCTCAAAAACTAAACACAATTGTAACAAAATGTTGTATGCAGCTTTGGTACCTCAGGGTTAGTCAAAATTGTGAATTTCATGGTCCCCAACCCCCTGTGGCCTTGGGAGCGGGGCTAAAACAGACAAATTCGAGGAAAACTTTAAAAATCATCTTTTTACTATTGGAAGCACTGGGAAACAAATGGTGAGCATGAATATTAACACATATGGTTCCCTAATGAAAATTGTGATTTGCACGTCCCTGGGTCTCTTGGTCTGGTCTTGGGGACGGGGCCTGAAAAAAATAAAGGTTACCTTTAAAAAAATTCTTATTAGGCCTAAATTAAAAATTGTTTGTTTGCCTATTCCGACCGACCCAAAAAAATTCCCTTGGTCAGTAAAATTTTTTGGGGTGTCAATTTAAATATTATTCTTGATCATTACATGTCCTTAAAAAGATTCTGTGATTAATGACCAAAAAAAAATTATTTACCTACCTACCCACCCCTAAATGGTATGATTCGGAAGTGGCAAACTAGCAATTTTTTAAGGGTAGCCTTATAGGAAGCGCTCAGAAACAAATTGTGAGCATGATTGACGACTATGGATCCTTTATAAAATTTGAATTTCATGTCCCTGGGTCTTATGGTTTGGCCCAGGGGTTGGGGCCTACTTTACTATCCTATATAAGAGAAATTGACAAAAAAAAATATTTCTTCTGACTGAATAGACTTATGTGAATGTTTTTTTGATAACAAGATTGTCTATTATTTTTCAGAAGCTTATACCACGGATGGCGTGACTCCATTTCACCTCAACGCAAAAGTCGACATCTGTTGCACTGCTCATCTCTTCTGTATTGTCAGCGACTTCTCATGTCTGCGCCAATTTTTGAGGCTGCCTGTCCTGTTCTCTTTTGAAAGGTAAATACCCATGCATTCTTCATTTCTTAATTCTAACAACAACAGATGCACTAAGTCCACCATAGTTGCGAGAGAAGTTCACATTTTTAGGAGCACTTGTTAGCTCGTCTTTTTGAAAAAAACAAAGAGCTATTGTCATGACCCTGGCGTCATCAGTCTTCGTTGTCGTCGTCTACAGGTTAAAGTTTTATGTTTAGTTCAGCCTTTTCTGTTTCTGAAGTTACGGTGACTAAATTTCAAAAACACATTCATATCATATAATACAAAGAATGTATGTAGCTACTTCGGCTACATCATAGTTAATGACTATGAACTGACTTCATGTAACGATAAAGACAATCTGTTTTACTGCGTTCAATGTACTTTCAAATTATTACCTGGTGACTCTGTATTTGATATTTCTGAATTTGAGAATTTAGCAAATGAGCATAAAAATGATTCATCAAACAATTTACCTACTAATGTTAAAAGTGACCATTTTCATTGTTTTACCAGGAAAGGATTGCACTTTGTTCATCTAAATGCATACTCGTTATTTCCTAAAATGTCCGAAATTCGTTTCTTTGCTGACAAAGCTAGGGCCGCTGTTATCTCTATAACTGAAACTTGGCTAGATGATTCTATTACAGACGTAGATGTATCAATAGAAGATTATTGTATTGTCCGTAAGGATCGAAATCGAAATGGTGGTGGTGTATGCACCTATATCCGAAACGATTTAGCGTTTAATATTAGGACAGATATAAGTAACCATACTGACGAATTTCTATGGATCGAGCTATTGTTACCGAAAACAAAGCCTATTACTATTGGTACATGTTATAGGCCGCCTAATCAGTCTAATTTTACCGATAGGTTTGAGGAAAATCTATTTAATCTACGATCCGATATTGAAACTATTATATTGGGCGATTTTAATATTTGTTGTTTTAAAAAAGAAAGTTCACTGTATAAAGCATATGTCAATATGTTACGCATTTTTAACCTAGATCAAATCATAACCGATCCCAAGCGTGTATCGCACACTTCAAATACCCTTATAGACCATATCCTATGCAATAATAAAGACCGAATTTTTCAGTCTGGTACTATCCCTATGAGTGTTAGCGATCATTTTATGATGTTTTGTTCAAGGAAGGTACAGAAAGGTTATTTTAATTCACATAAAACCGTTAAAATTAGGTCAATGAAAAATTTACTAAACAAGATTTCATTCATAATCTCGCGAGTGCTGACTGGAGCACATGTTTTAACTCGACATGTGTAAACGATGCTTGGTCATGTTTTCATTATATTTTTATGAATGTATTGAACAATATAGCTCCTATCAAAGAGGTCAGATTAAAGCAGCGCACAGAACCGTGGATGACCTCTGAAATTCTTGAATTAATTAAAGCAAGAGACAATGCCTTATACAATTATAAAAAACATAAGTCTACTGATTATATTAAGCAATTTTGTAGCTTTCGAAACAGGTTCAATATTTAATAAAATCTACAAAATCTAACTATTTCTCGGATAAAGTGGAAGAACATAAGTATGACGTGAAAGGTCTATGGCAGCAGTTGAAAAAGCTGGGTTACAAATATAAGACAAACAATAGTTCGAATATTGTCTTAAATATTGATAATGAGGTTTGTCATGATCCTTTGACAATCGCGAATCATTTTAATGATTTTTTTACTACAGTTGCGGCAAATCTTGTAAATAAGCTGCCGAACCCAATACATATTTTTGCTACATCTTCACAAATTTTTAAGAGTTTTTATAATTCGAAGAAGTCTCCAGACACTCTTTTTAAAATTAATCATGTCACTGAGGATTTTTTATTTCAAGGAATTAAATAAGTTAAATGCTGCTAAAAGCTAAAAGCACTGGACTAGATGGTATTCCACCTAAATTTGTCAGAGACGGTGCAATTTTTCTAAAAACACCTGTTACTTTTATTATTAATATGTCTATTGACTCCGGCATTGTTCCTGATGAAATGAAAACTGCAAGAGTCGGCCCGATTTACAAAAAGTCTAGTCCTTTGGAAGTTGGTAATTATAGGCCAGTTAGCATACTTAATGTTATATCAAAAGTTCTAGAGCGTTCTGTATATAACCAATTTGCGGATTTTTTAGATAGAAATTCTCTTCTGTATGAGTTCCAGTTCGGTTTTAGGAGTAAATACTCCACTGATACATGTCTTATTCACCTTTTTGATTTTATAAACATAACAATGCAAATGGTTTTTATACCGGAATGGTTTTACTCGACCTACAGAAGGCGTTTGATACCGTTGATCACGTTATTCTATGTAATAAGCTCTCTGAAATGGGAGTCGCGTCGATAAATTGGTTCAAATCTTATCAAACCGAAAGATCACAGTTAGTGAAGATAAACAAAGTTTCATCAAAATCTACCCAAGTTACTTGCGGCGTACCAAGATAAACAAAGTTTCATCAAAATCTACCCGTTGGAAATAAGCGCGTTTGTTGCTTTAATGGGTTATCCCAGGTTATAAGATCTTTAATTTTTAGATGATTACTATGATTATTTTACTTATTTATTTTCTTGATTTATTACTGTTATTTTATCATCATCATGATATATATACGTTGTATAATGATCTTATATACTTGAATAAATTTTAATTGAATTGAATAGCTAATTTGTCTAAATTTTACATACTTTGGGCTCTAAAGCTTTTGGTTAAAATTTTTGTTTAGCTCAGGTTTTTCTCTGTTTCTGAACAAACTACTCATGTTTTGGTGACTAAACTTCATAAACACATTTATAACATGTTGTAGAAACAATTTATAAAGCTAACTTACATAAATTTTCATACTTTGGGCTCTAAAACCTTAGGTAATAGATTTTTGTTTAGCTCGGGTTTCAATTTTTTTATATATTTTTTTTAAAATCAGTTTTATTTTAACTTTGTTAACGACCAAAAGATCTTCACCCCTACCCCCATCCCCACCCATTTTTTTGGCCCCCCATGGGGTAGGTAGCATATAGTAATTGCAGCTTCCGTCCGATATTTCGTGTCCGGCCTGTATCTTTGTCATGCATAGATGAATTTGTTGATACTTGCTACAAATGATCACTATAACATGACGACGTGTCACAAGTAAGACCCACACCCGTACCTCAAAGTTCAAGGTCACAATTTGAGTTTGTCTGAATACACTTCGAGTTTGTGTGAGATTTCGTGTCCGGCTTGTAACTTTGTCATGCATAGATGGATTTTAATGATACTTGCTACAGTTGATCAATATAACATGATGACGTGTCGCGAGTAAGACCCACACCCTTACCTCAAAGGTCAAGGTCACACTTTTGAGTCTGTGAGATTTCATGTCCAACCTGCAACTTTGTCATTCATAGATGGATTTTTATAAATACTTGTTATAAATGATCAACAAAACATGATGACGTGTTGCACTTAATACCCAAACTCCCACTTCAAAGGTCAAGGTTAACTTTGTTTGACAACACTTTCACTTATTTTGACATTTCTTGTCCAGTCTCTCATCTATCGATAAATTTTAAAAACACTTGGCTCAGTTGATCAACATGCCATAATTAAGTGTCGCATGTAAGACCCAGAACCTTTCCTCAAAGATCAAGGTCACACTTTCAATTTGTTTGATATTGTGTGTCTGGTCTGTGACTTTGCATTTAACTTGGCTAAATTTATCAAGATGACACGACGACGCGTCATAAGTAAAACTTAGACCCATACCTCAGAGGTCAAGGTCACAGTTTTAGTATGTATGACAACACTTTGAATCTGTTTGAGATTTCAAGTCCGTCCTTTAACTTTATCATACATGGATGGATTTCAAATACACTTTGCTCAATTAATCACAATTAATCTGTAACTTTGTCTTACATTTAGGGATTTTTTAAATAGGTTGACACAAGTGATCAGCATGTCATGATGATGTTTCAGCAGCATTTAACTGCTGAAATACCCAGACCATTACATCAGATTTCAAGGTTACACAAAGGTCAAGGTCACACTTTAATGTAAAAAACATGAACTTGCAATTCTCGTCCGAAACATCAGTCCATTACTCTTTATATTCATGGATACATTGCTACCTATTATAACATAATCATATTGTTATTTTTCAACGACCATTTGGGGGGCATGTGACACTTACCAGTAACATTTCTTGTTTTTATGCTACCTATTATAACATAATTATATTGTTATTTTTCAACGACCATTTGGGGGGCATGTGACACTTACCAGTAACATTTCTTGTTTTTATGCCCCCCCCCCCCCAAAAAAAAAATTTTTGGGTGGCATATAGTAATCGCAGTGTCCGTATGTCCGTCCGTCCTTCCATCATTCCTTCTGTCCATCCTTCCGTCTGGGATTTTGTTTCCGGCCTGTAACTTTGTCATGCATAGATGGATTTTGTTGATACTTGCTACAAATGATCAACATAACATGACAACGTGTCGCGAGTAAGACCCACACCCCTACCTCAAAGGTCAAGGTCACAATTTCACTTTGTTTGACAACACTTTGAGTTTGTGTGAGATTTTGTTTCCGGTCTGTAACTTTGTCATGCATAGATGGATTTTGTTGATACTTGCTACAAATGATCAACATACCATGACGACATGTCGCGAGTAAGACCCACACCCGTATCTCAAAGGTCAAGGTCACAATTTGACTTTGTTTAACAACACTTTTGAGTTTGTGTGAGATATCGTTTCCGGCCTGTAACTTTGTCATGCACAGATGGATTTTGTTGATACTTGCTATAAATGATCAACATAACATGATGACGTGTCGTGAGTAAGACCCACACCCCTACCTCAAAGGTCAAGGTCACAATTTCACTTTGTTTGACAACACTTTGAGTTTGTGTGAGATTTCGTTTCCGGCCTGTAACTTTTGTCATGCATAGATGGATTTTGTTGATACTTGCTACAAATGATCAACATAACATGACATGTCGCGAGTAAGACCCACAGCCGTACCTCAAAGGTCAAGGTCATAATTTGACCTTGTTTGACAACACTTTCAGTCTGTTTGAGATTTCGTGTTTGGCCTGTAACTTTGTCATTCATAGATGGATTTTGTTAATACTAGCTACAAATGACTGACATACCATGACCCACTTCAAAGGTCAAGGTCACAATTTAACTTTGGTTGATGACACTTTCAGTCTGATGATTTCGTGTCTGGTTTGAAACTTTGTCACCTATGAATAAATTTCAAAAACACTTGGCACAATTCATCAGCATGACATTACAAAGTTTCACGTGTAAGACCCACATGCGTACCTCAAAGGTCAAGGTCACACTTTCAGTTTGTTTCACAACACTTTCAGTCTGTGTGAGATTTCTTGTCCGATATATAACTTTGTCATCTATGGATATATTTTCAGAACACTAGGCTCAGTTGATAAACATGACATATAATTAAGTGTCACATGTAAGACCCAGAACCTTTCCTCAAAGGTCTAAGTCACACTTTCAATTTGTTTGATATTGCGTGTCTGGTCTGTGACTTTGTCTTTAACTTGGCTCAATTTATCAATATGACATGACGACATGTCATAAGAAAAACCTAGACACTGTCACACTTTGAATATGTATGACAACACTTTGAATCTGTTTGAAATTTCACGTCTGTCTGATAACTTTATCCTGCATGGATGGATTTCAAAAACACTTGGTTCAATTTATTAATTGATCAACAATTGATCTGTAACTTCCATTTAAGGATTTTAAAATAGCTTGACACAAGTGATCAGCTTGTCATGATAATGTTTCACCTGCATTTAACTGTTGAAATACCCAGACCTCAAATGTCAAAATCAAGCTTACACAAAGGTCAAGGTCATGCTTTAATGTAAAAAAACAACAATATGGAATTGCATGTCTAGTCTGAAACATTAGTCCATTACCTTTGATATTCATATATACATCGCTACCTATTATATCATATATTGTTATTTTTCACAGACCATTTGGGGAACATGTGGCACTTAACAGTGACATTTCTTGTTTATTTATTTTTTTAAAATTTTGTTTTGTATTAAATCAAATACTCTGCCCCATTTCAACTTTGTTACCAAATCAAAGATCCTCACCCCTACAGGGCATTGGGATGTATAAAGGCCCTGTAAGGGGGGAACAATATGGTTAAAATTGGGAATTTTTGTAAATCTTCCTCTCATTAACCTTTCTGTGAAACTAGTTCATATTTGATATAAATTATCAGCAAGAGATTGCAATTCTGCAAATCAAGGGGTTGGGATATATAGGGAATGTTCACAGCCGTGTGTACAAAAAAAAATTCTATTCAAAGTAAAGCATTTCTGCTCATAACAAATCCCTAAGAGTGGGTGATTGAAGTTTTGACAAATCAAGGGGCTGGGATTATCCATTATTATCCATAAGTTGTTAAGACGACCCCCCAAAGAGGGTTAATATTGTGAAATTTCAAAAAGTGATATGGTCACTATGAGCCAGTAGAGCATCCTCAGGCCCTCTTGGGCCTCTTGTTTTTTGTGTTCTGCTTGAATTGAATATGAATTCTGGAAATTCTCATGGAATTTGAAGTTCAAATATAAGTGTGACAGTCTATAGTGCTAATATTACGATCTGTGAAATTAATGGTGGGCCAGCTTCACATGAGTGATGTCAAGAGCAGGATCACTGTATATATTATTTTTTAAATAATTGGCTGCTATTTTGGAAGCCATTTTGAAATTCACTCTGTTTTGGACATTAAGCTTTTGGTTAAAAAATCTTAGGGGAATTTGCTAGAAAAATGATGCAATGGCTTGTTTAGCTAGCTCATGGCCTGCTAATGTCTCGGAATCCGCCTTTTCCAAAAATAATAATAAAAATATATATATAATTATATAATATATATATATATACTGAAAACCAAAAGTTCAGTCCGTCATAATACATGGGAAATCCCATAGGGTACATTTAAAGCCGGATGTTTGCCTGCATATGGAAACTATATTTTGGAGACGCAGTCGGAAACTGAATTTGGGTTGTAACAAACAAAATCGGTGATTATATGAAATATACCAACTTTCATTCTGGTGATATCCGCCATACTAAATTGTTCTTATTTCAATGTAAAGGGAGGTAATTCGCCGACTTCACAACTTTCAACCGGGAATGCATGTACAGTGAAGATATGTTACAATTTTTTTTACAAGTTTTACACTCTGTGGTGTTTTATCTCATCATTTACACAGTTTCAGTTGTTTAACTAGACAAATAGTGCTTTTATTTGACAAAATGCTGTTTTATATTAATGGGCAATAACTTTCAGCCAGACTATAAAATGAATCCCAAAATATGTTGATGTTGCTCTGCATACTTCAACAAATATAGTTAAATTGAAAAAATATATATGGAAATCTTATTTCATATTATAATTTAACTTAATGAAAGTAGCGACTAAACTTTTGGAACTCGGTATATATATATTGATTTAATACTCAACCACACCCGTTCTCCACAAGTAAATAATAACTTGAATTGGCTATGAAAGACGTTTGATAATGAGACAAAATGTCATATATTAATCATCATGGAGACTGGTCGGGGTGGGGATTCAAACTCATGATGCCTGGATTGATAGAGAAGCACTACAGACTGAGCTAATCAGTTAATTTTATTCTTGCAGAACTTGATTAGCTCAGTCAGAAGCAAGTTTGACTGTCAGTTCAGAGATCGTTAGCTCGAATCCCAATCAGGCCAGTCTACTTTTTGAGTGATATACATCATTGCGGCTCATTGTCATTCATCTCTCACCACTGATTCAAGTGGGAAAGCTATAAAATACTTGTGGAGATGGGTGTACTTGAGTACTGGTTAACCTTTCAGGATCTGGTGAAAGAATGGTTGTCTGTTAGCCCTCGATGGCATAAAATGATACTTTGTATTCATATTTTATCTTGATCTTTCAGGTGCTTTAATCCATTGTGGGAATCCTGACACTGCAATACAAAACACTAGAAGACTATAAAAGCCAATGATGACATTAGATATAACATGAAAATAAGGTAGGATAATTTGCTTTTCTAGGCTCATTCTTTTGTTGTTTTTTTTCATCTTGTTTATAATGTGAATGTGAGTATCCAATATTATCATTTTTATATTTTTAACAATTTTATACTTTTTAATAGTTTGGTTTACTTTCACTTAGATGAAATAGATGAAAAAAGTGAGCCTGGAATAATCTTTATATGTCATGGAATTTAGTTTTATCAATTAGATTTGTCTGCCTATTTTTTGATATTCTGGATAACAGAAGCAGGTTGAGCCCAGAGCATTAACAGATGCATGTATTTTTGAGCATTTGAAGACTTCTTTTTTAAAAACAAATTAGGGGTGTCACTGCACCCTATTTAAATTAAAACAAGCTGGTGAACCTACCAGTTATTATGCAGAAATATTCCTGCTATGGAAAAAACATTCTTTGCCGATTTCCTTGTTATCATGGAAATCCTACAATATTAAAATTATCCTGTAAGGTCATCTTTAAAAAAATGTTCGTTTGCTGTGCTCCGACCCAGTATTTTTCATGTGGGTAGGTAGGTAGCTAAAAAAATTTTTTTGGCCAAATTTTCATTTTGCATAGACATTTTAAAGAAAAATAGACAGAAATCGTGAAAAAAAAAAATTAAATGCTTTGAAAGGCAATAATAACAGTTTTGGTAGCTGCAATTTTGAGTGAGTAGGTAGGAGCATGGCAAACAATATATTTTTAAGGATGGCCTAAAAGTTACTTTTTAAACACCAGTTATGTCTTTGCCAGCTTTTGCTTTTCTTATCTGCAGCAAGAAATCAAACCCTTATGAACCAATTTGAAAATATTCCAAACAAATTACATAGGACTTCATAAACACAAGAATCTTGTTACCGTGGCAAAAAAAAGATGTGCAACTTTGTAGTAAGACAGCGTTGAACTCAGTCCAGTACAGGACCTCCATTTTTAGCATGATACTTAAAATGTATCTCCTAATTTTATTTATTGTCATATGACCTGTACTAGAAGCCTTTAAATGTGGTTTATCATGTAGGTCTACTAAAGGAAGAAATCTCTCTTTAAGCATAAGAATTACCATTATATTATTTTATTTGTCATTAAAACTGTACCATTCTCAGAAAACTTCATTACAAAAATCTACAATGCTTTTATTTCCTTGGTAGACTTAATGATAACCCATTTACAGTATTATTGTGCTCCATATATCATGGTCTTATTCTGATAGCTTACTATCTGTAACCATGGCAACAACAAAAGGTAAGTTTTTTTTGGAAGGGCGTTGCTTTAGCAACTGCTCAGAGCTACCATGATTTTCTTATACCATGTTTTTACAATCACGTTTCCTTACGAACCAAATAACCATCTCATGAGCTCCCACCACCCAAACATAAAATATTTCTGCGGTCTTCAATAATAACATGAATTGACTATGCATAATGTGCAGTTTTGGTTAACCTATCAGATAAATATAAACTATTATATGAATTTGCATATTTATTCAGTGCTTATAATCAGCACTAATCAATATTACTAAAGTAATAGTTGAGCACATGAATATGTGTACCAGAGTTTTACAATTTCATTTGAAACTCCTTACCTCTCTATTCCCCCACCACATACACATAAAAGTAGTTTAACGTAATTTCAATATACACGAGGTGCAGCTATAACACACACATTGCAAAGTTGGGTTTAGCCCAGCAGATAAATATTATCAATTGTATATTGTATCAATTCAGTGCCATTAAGCAATATTAATATTAACTGACTAATCGAGACTTGATGAAGATTGATTATAATTTTATTGAACTAACAGGTGCCCTAGATTTTACATATGAGAACAGTTCAAAAGAAGGTTCAATTGTTTTGTTATAAAAATTAGCAAATGTCAGTGCTGAACTCCGTCCGACAGCTTTCATTATTGTTTCTATTTTCAAACCACTAGCAGCAGTGGTTGAAGTAGATGGTGACTGACAACTATGTGCTCTGAACATCACTATGTCATTGCCAGACTTTTGTAACATGTTCTTGATCTATCTGGCTATCCTACCTTGTGTGACTGCCTTAAATGATTTCACTGTTGATATAAACAACTGTTTCTCACGCTCGTAATGTTTTTTTTGTTCTTTGAATAAATATTTTTAGGGTTTCTACCAGACATAACTTTGTGTTACCAACAAAGCTTTGAATTGTTAATGATGTCACATGTCTACTGGCTTGGTTTGTTTAATTGATCCCAAAATATAACAAGTAACTTGATTTGGTTGTATATCAAGATCAGATATCTTAACATGTGGATAGTTTGGCATCGCTGCCCTGGCAATAATATCATAAGCACTGCTAATTTTTCTGATAATTGCAACAAAGTAGTTTTGTCATTGTCTACACTTGTAGTCAAATATGACAAATTGATTCACATCCCATATTTTTTTATATTCGGTAGCCAGGACCGATTATCTCAGTCTGTCACATGTCTGACTATCAATCCAGGGGTCGTGAGTTTGAATCTCCACCTGGCAACAGTCTCTGTGATGATTGATATACGACATTGCATCTCATTATTCTTCTTTCACCGCTTATTCAAGTGGGGAAGTTATCAGTTACTTGTGGAAATGGGGTGTGTTCAAGTACTGGTTAACCTTTTAGGATCCCCGGAAACAGTGGCTAGGTTAATTGATCGTCTGTTAGACCTCGATGCCATAAAATGATGCTTAATATTCAATCAATTGATATTTGGTAATGCTGGTCTATTACTGAACATAATTATTTTTCATAAATCGCTTGATCATGACATCATTCCCAATATCTTTTTCATTGTCCAAATTACAAATAGATGATTACATAGAATTTGCTGTGTTTATAGCACTATAGCTTAAAATTTGCTCATATAAAGTAGTTGAAAATTCCCACACCTGGGATGAAGATGGGTAAAAATATCAACTTTACTTTTACTTGAAAATGACATCCATTTTTAGCTCTACTGGCCAAAGGCCAGAAGTGCTTATGTAATGGCGCGTTGTCTACCGTCCGTCGTCTGTCGTCTGTTAGCAGCACTTTATCTGAAACCACTAGGCCAATTAAACTAAAACATCACATGGGTGTTTCTATTGCATAGGAGACTAAACAGAAGATTTTTTTTTTTATCTGAAATTCATGATGGCCGCCGTTACTAAAAATAGTCCAAAACTTAAAAAATCTTCTTCTCATGAACGGTCCAACAGATTTTCAAAATGTTTATGTAGTAATGATGACCAACTAAAGTTTTGTTAGATTTGTTCAAATGGTGTCCCTAGAGTTAAAAATGACCCTGCCCCGATGTTTCTATTGCATAGTAGAATTTCAAAAAGTGCTATGGCCACTATGAGTCAGTAGAGCGTCATCAGGCCCTCTTGGGTCTCTTGTTTTAAAATAGACCCATACTGTTTAAAAGTGGACTCTTTCCATGATTGCAATATGAGGTTTGTAGAGAGGTCTTATAGGCCTTTACTTTTAAGTCGTTTCTGGACAAGACAAAGGCAGCAACTCTCATTCTCTGTACATGATGATGTTTTGTTGTGTCCTGTGGTAGAATTGATTCTCTCTGGAATGACATGCGATGGTGAACGTGTGTGATGAAGAACTGGCTGAACCACACCTGTTTTTGCCAAATTAGTGCTACCAGTATCACCTACTCCACTCTGTCGCTAACAATCTTCTGGATACAACTGATTAAACTGTAAGAGGGAAACATGTAACAATTGTTATATTTCCATCGTTAAGTAAATGCATCAACTGCCATTGCAAATCAATCAGGTTTATAAGCTACGTATTTCTTTGGTGGTTCAGTATAGATGCAAATAAATCTGTCGACCAAATATTTGCTCTAGCATCATGAAATATGTGGCATTTAACATACATTCCATATAGTGATTCTCTTTTCGAGAGAGCTCATAAGCATCACAGTTTTTCGCAACAGGAATATGAGCTGCGCTTAGCCATATACTTTTCTTTTTACACCAAAACCGAATTTCTTAGCTAATTGATGTAATCTGTCAATTTTTCCTCAAAATTTGTTTATATTTGAAATTGCCACTGTATTGTCCATGTAAATGCGAATGTGCGTATCTTTTGTATTTACTACCAGAGACGAATTGAAAGTCAAGGTACTTTAATTCCAAATAGTAAATAATTAAGCTCACTGGATTCAATTTCTGACCAAAAACCATGTGTATTTTGTTGAGTTGTTGAGTTCACACCACCCACCAAGTTTTACTAGAATCACTGAATAATATAATTGATGGATTTTCGCGAAATATGTGTGCGAACCACCGCCTGGCAACAGTCTCTGTGATGATTGATATACGACATTGCGTCTCATCATTTGTCTCTCACCGCTTATTGTGCTCCGCAAAAGGGGGAAGCATATAGTCGTCACTTCGTCCGTCCATCCATCCCCCAAGTTTTTGTCTGTGCTATTTCTCTACAACCTCTGGTTGGAAATTGCTAGGATGCATCATTACCAAGTGCAGATGTGCAAATTGTCTTTGTGTTCCAGTTCGATGATTTTTCACAGAGTTATGGCCCTTTGATTCTGTCTGTGACCAAATTCTTGTCTGTGCTATTTCTCTACAACCCCATGTTGGAATTTTATGAAACTTGCTAGGATGCATCACTACCAAGTGGAGATGTGAATATTATTGTCTTTGTGTTCCTGTTCTATGATTTTTCACGGAGTTGTGGCCCTTCGATTCTGTCTGTGACCAAATTCTTGTCCGCGCTATTTCTCTACAACCCCATGTTGGAATTTTATGAAACTTACTAGGATGCATCATTACCAAGTGCAGATGTGCATATTATCTGTGTTCCAGTTCAATGATTTTTCACAGAGTTATGTCTTTTGATTCTGTCTGTGACCAAATTCTTGTCTGCGCTATTTCTCTGCAACCCCATGTTGGAATTTTATGAAACTTGCTAGCCTAAGGATGCATCATAATGACCTATTTCAAAGTATGTTGTACAATGTATTATATCACAGAATAAAAAATGATGTATTGACTTTTATTTAGAACTCTCACAGTCACTTCCCCCTTTCAATATCATTACCATATGGTACAGAGTCAAACACTCACTTTCGGGAGCATTCATTGGTTCCACCGATATTTTTTGTTCATGTGGGGAAGTTATTTGTTGCTTGTGGGGATGGGGTGTGCTCAAGTACTGGTTAACCTTTCAGGACCTAAGGAAACAGTGGTTAACTGATCATCTGTGAGCCCTCAATGGCATAAAAATGACGCTAAGTATTCAATCAATCAATTTACTTCAACATGTGTAAACTGGCCTGTTTGTCTATCAGGCCCCCCCCCCCCCCCCCCAAAATAATAGGTGTGTTTCCTATTGCGTCCAAAAAAAATTAGGGAAGGTAGTTAGTGAATTTTTTATTTTATGTTGTGTTGTTTTTTTTTGTTTGATTATATGGAAAGTGGTCCAAGTCAGAAGCAGTACTTCATGTTCACTATTGTGGTTAATTTATCAACCCCTGTGTGGTTCCAGGGAGCCATGAGTGATGGCAAGAATAGGATCACTGTTGCTTATGCATGTCGTAAGAAGCGACAAATTGAGTAATCAGTAGAATTTGCTGAAACTCTGCAGTTCTGCAGGTATCAAGGTTCTAGGTTCATTCTGCATATTCATTTGTTGATGTTTTTTTTTTAATCTGTATGTTAATTTGTTGTTTTTGTACATGTAGAGTGAACTTGAATCTTCCTTCCTGTTGGCGTCAAATAACCTATAATGTGTTGATATGCCGTAAAACCCTATTCATTCATTCATTCATTAGAAGACACTGACCTTTTATAACTTTTTAATTTTTTATTTTCGTTTGTTATTCTATAATGCTATTCTATAATGCCCCTTTATTTAATTATCAACTTTTGGAAAACTGTGATGTAATCACTTGCTCATCAGCATTACATCAAAAGTGTTATGTCAGCGTACTTCATAGAAAGAAGGCAAACACCCTGACTAGTAGTTCTGCAAAGTGTTACAATAAGAGAAAAGTAGAAAGGGGATTTTAACCTATTTTTATTTATTTAGTGCGTTGTGGTAATTTATTAGCTTGTCGTGATGAAGTCCAAGGAGAGCTATTGTCATGACTCCGGCGTCGTCGTCTGTAGACACCCAGGTTAAACTTTTGCGTACAAGTTTCAGATATCTATGCAGCCACTCATTGGATGTCAATGAAACTTTGCATGTGTGTTTACCATCATCAATGGAACACAGAGTGACAAGAACCATAACTCTGGATTGCATTTTGGCACAGTTATGGCCCTTTTTCGACTTAATTTCTCAGGTTAAAGTTTTTTTATCACGTAAGATATCTATGCAACCACTCATTGGAAGTGAATGAAACTTCACATGTGTGTTCACAATCATCAATGGAACGCACACAGACAAGAACCATAACTATGGGTTGCATTTTGGCACAGTTATGGCCCTTTATGGACTTGGACACCCAGAGGCGAGCTTTGTTGTCTTCTGACAGCTCTTGTTAATTAAAATTTTGTGCTTGGTGGTATTTGGTTAATTAAAATTTTACCCAAATATACAAACATAAAAATAATTTTGGAAACACCATTTTATAGTCGCAAATTTTATTGTCTCTATCTTAAAAATAAGTTGACATCACTGTTTACCATAATGTCCATGATTATTAGATGATATGTCTTGCACAAGACCAAGTTCCATAACCCTGAGGTCAAGGTCATACATTGAATTTTATGGTCAGAAATAGATATTTCAGATATAGGTTCAATATTTGGTGTCTACTCCATCCATATCTTGTAAACCATTTGACAAATTAGAAAATAAAACATGCCACAAGTGTTAACCATAATGCAAGTTCATACTAGCAACATGACATTATGTCTGTTGGCGTCGTCCCCATGTAGTGCTGGGTGGCCACATGAAGCCTGCAGAATAACACTACTGTGAAGCCCAGTGCATGTCGTAAAAGGCGACTAAATTTGGGCACCATTAATTCCCTATTAACTGCCTCCAAAGGCCTCATATTTTTCAAAAGAGAAGGGTGCGGGTATTTTTTAACAAACATTCTTTTTTGAGAATAAATTTAAAGTTACTTGGACCATAAAATATTGATTAAAAAAAAAATGGGCCCAGTTAAATCAGTTGGTAGCATGTCTGGCTATCAATCTAGGGGTTTTGAATTTGAAACCCAGCTGACCCATGTTTCAATTATAATTGATAAATAATAATCTCATTGCCATTTGTGTCTCATGGCTGATTCAAGTGGGAAAGTTATCAGTTTCTCATGGCGATGGGTATGCTTTAGTACTGGTGAACCATCAAGGATCCCAGGAAAGAGTAGTTAGGTTAACTGATTATCTGTTAGCTCTCGGTGACATGAAAAGGATGCTAAATATTCAAACAGATATGTAAAACACATTGGGAGGCTTTAATTTTGGAGGGGGCTTTTAATAGGAAGTTAATGGTAGTTTCTGGATTCATGTTACTCACACATCAAACGGACAAAATGATAATATTGGGTTTTAAAATTGAAAGATACAAATTAGTACAACTTTTCAACACATTGATCTGAATTTTGTCTTGTTATTTAGACTGTTGCTTTTATTTCACTGTATTTTATTTTAATTTCATTATGAAATTTATTTTTTATTTTTTTAATATATATATTTATGTGGCTATATTTATTACCTTTTGTCTGTTTAATTCATGTGTAATCCAGAAACTTCATTGGTTCGCTAGCAAAGCTAAGTTTGGTTTTAACTGTGTTTGTTCCTGGTGTACCTCATGAGTGGTTGCAAAAATAGGACTCCTGCATGTTGTAAACTAATTGAAAATTTTGTTTTAAATAGAGTTTCATATACAGTATTTTCAGTGTTTTCCCTAGCACCTATTAGCTGCAGCGGTGGTTTTGAATTATGGATTCCTTATATGATGAAGAAATTTGAGGTCATGGAACACCCTGCATGCCTTTTAATTATTCCTCAGAATTTCTATAGTTTTGTACATGATTGTTACATCCATGATCATAATGAAAATGAAAGCATGTGTAGTCTGAAATCAGAAAATATTACATGACAGTTTCATTGTTCAGTTGGGTTACAAAAGCTCAAATCTCTTCTATTCAAAATAACATTTGATAGCTTGCCAGTTTGTTTACTTTTTAGTTACATTTATTTAATCCACATCTGGAGATTTTGTTGTAAAATTGTGATCAAAATTTTTATACCCCCTCTAAAAAAATTTGGGGTGACATATAGTAATTGCAGCATCTGTCCGTCTGGTATTTTCTGTCCAGCCTGTAACTTTGTCATGCTTAAATGGATTTTGTTAATACTTGCTGAAGTGATCAACATAACATTACGACGTGTTGCGAGTAAGAAACACCCATACCTCAAAGGTCAAGGTCACACTTTTAAGTTTGTTTGACAACACTTTGAGTCTGTTTGAGATTTTGTGTATGGCCTGTAACTTTGTCATGCATAGATGGATTTTATAAATACCTTTTACAAAGGATCAACATAACATGATGACATGTTTGTATAACACCCAGACTCCCACTTCAAAGGTCAAGGTCACCATTTAACTTTGTTTGACAACTCTTGTAGTCTGTGATTTCGTGTCTGGTCTGTAACTAAGTCACCTATGGATGTATTTCAAAAACACATGGCTCAATTAATCAGAATGACATGATGATGTGTAGCGCGTAAGACCCACACCTGTACCTCAAAGGTCAAGGTGACACTTTTAAGTTTATTTAACAACACTTTGAGTCTGTTTGAGATTTCGTGTCCTGCCTGTAACTTTGTCATGCATAGACGGATTTTATAAATACTTGCTAAAAATGATCAATGTACCATGGCGACATGTCGTGGGTAACACCTAGACTTGTCCTTAAATGGTCATGGTCACACTTTAATTTTGTTTGACAACACTTTCAGTCTTTGAAATTTCATGTTTGGCCTGTAACTTTGGCATGGATAAATTTCAAAAACACTTTGCCGAATTGATCAACATGACATGATGAAGTGTCCTGTATAAGACTCGGAACCTTTCCTTACAGGTCAAGGTCATACAATTTGTTTAATAATTTTTTTTTATTTTGTGTCGGGTCGGTAACTTTGTCTTTAACTTGGCTCTAATGATCAAGATGACGTGACGATGTGTCACACGTCGGACCCAGACACCCATACATGTTCCTCAAAGGCAAAGGTCACACTTTGAGTTCAACAACACTTGAGTCTGTTTGATGTTTAAAGTCCAGTCTATAAATTTATCATACATATATAGATTTCAATGACACTTGGCTCAATTTATCAAGTGATCAACATGACATGACAAAGTGTCATGTTAAGACCCAGAACCTTACCTCAGATGTCAAGGTCACACTTTCAGTTTGTTTGATATTTCATTTCTGTTCTGTAACTTTGTTTTACATGGAGGGATTTTTAATTAGCTTGATACAAGTGATCAACATGTCATGGTGATATGTCACAAGCATTTACCTGTAGAAATACCAAGACCTTTACATTAAATGTCAAGGTTAAGGTTACACAAAGATCAAGGTCACACTTTAATGTTAAAAAAAAATGAAATTGTTTGTCTAGTCTGAAACGTCAGTCCATGTCTCTTGATATTCATGGATACATTGCTCCCTAGTATAAAATATATCATTATTTTCACAGACCATTTTGGGGTCATGTAACTTTTAAACCAGTTGCATTTCTTTTTTTTTTTTTATAAATTCGATCTTAATTTTACTTTAAGGCCCATAACCATTTTTGTCAACCTTTTTGTAGTGAGCTTGCCACTTAGTCACCACACTGGTTGTTCAGCAAATGTGCAGACTTCTGTCTGATCTTGTCTGGACTTTTAACTTTCTCATGCAATACACACCTAGAGGTTGAGGTCAGAAATAGGTACAATATTTCATGTCTGTTCCAAATCTATTTATTACCACCTTACAGAACTAGAAATAAGTTGGCATCAATGTTCACCATAATGAGATAATATGTTGTAAGACCAAGGGACATATATCAAGAGATCAAGGAAATACCTAGAGGTTGAGGTCTGAAATAGGTACAATATTTCATGTCTGCTCCATATTCTTCTAAACCACCTTACAGAACTAGAAATAAGTTGGCATCAATGTTCACCATGAGATAATGTGTTTTAAGACCAGGAGACTTAGATCAAGAGGTCAAGGTCAGAGTTGGATGTTGTGGTCTGAAATAAGTACAATATTTCATGTCTGCTCCATACCTTCTTAACCACCTTACAGAACTAGAAATAAGTTGGCATAAATGTTCACCATAATGAAATAATGTGTTGTAAGATAGGATATAGATCAAGAGGTCAAGGACACACCTAGAGGTTGAGGTCTGAAGCAGGTACATTATTTCATGTCTGCATCACATCTTCTCAATCATCTTACAAAACTAGAAATAAGTAGGCATCAATGTTTACCATAATGAGATAATGTGTTGTAAGACCAGGGGATAGAGGTCAAGATCACAGTTAGAGGTCGAAGTCTGAAATAGGTACAATATTTCGTGTCTGCTCCATATCTTCTAAACCTCTTTATAGAACTAGAAATAAATGTTAAACATAATGAGATAATGCGTTTTAAGACCAGGTGACATAGATCTAGAGGTCGAGGTCTGAAATAGGTACAATATTTCATGTCTGCTCATCTTGTTAACCACCTTACAGAACTAGAAATAAGTTGACATCAATGTTTACCATAATAAGATAATGTTTTGTAAGACCAGGGGACATAGATCAAGAAGTCAAGGACACACCTAGTGGTCAAGGTCTGAAATAGGTACAATATTTTATGTTGCTCAATATCTTCTTAACCACCTTACAGAACTAGGAATAAGTTGGCATCAATGTTCACCATAATGTGATAATGTGTTTTAAGACCAGGAGACATAGATCAGGATGTCAAGGTCAGAGTTAGGGGTTGAGGTCTGAAATAGATACAATATTTTATGTCTGCTCCATATCTTCTAAACCACCTTACAGAACTAGAAATAAGTTGACACCAATGTTCACCATAATGTGTTGTAAGACCAGGGGACATAGATGAAGAGGTCAAGGACATACCTAGAGATGGAGGTCAGAAATAGGTATAATATTTCATGTCCCCTCAATATCTTCTAAACCACCTTACAGAACTAGAAATAAGTTGGCATCACTGTTTACCATAATGAGATAATGTTGTAAGATCAGGGGAAAGAGATTGCGGTTTGCACAAGACTTAGTTCAATAACCCTAAGGTCAAGGTCATACATTGAATATTGAAGTCAAAAATAGATATTTCAGACATAGGTTCAATATTTGGTGTCTACTCAATATCTTGTTAACCATTTGACAAATTTGGAAATAAAACATGCCACAAGTGTTTACCATAATGCAAGTTCATACTGGCGACATGACATTACTGCTGTTGGTGTCTAGTTTTAAATGATCATGGCTTATTTATCAAATATGTTATATATTACATCTGCGCTGATTAGTCTCGATGCTGCATTATTGTGATTTTAAATTACGGTAATCAGTTTATCATCCCCATGTAGTGCTGGGTGGCCACATGAAACCTGCAGAATAGCACTACTGTGAAGCCCAGTGCATGTCGTAAAAGGCGACTAAAGTTGGGCACCGTTAACTCCCTATTAACTGTTACCAAAGGCCTCATATTTTTCAAAAGAGAAGGGTTTGGTTATTTATTTTTCTGTAAATCCATGTACAGACATTTTTTGTGTGAATATATTAAAGTAACTTGGGACCATAAAATATTGATTTAAAAAAAACTATGGGCTCAGTAAATTCAGTAGGTAGCATGTCTGGCTATCAATCTAGGGGTTTTGAATTTGAAACCCAGCTGACCCATGTTTCCATTATAATTGATAGATAATTCATTAGTTTGCCATTTGTGTCTCACTGCTGATTCAAGTGGGAAAGTTATCAGTTTCTCATGGCGATGGGTATGCTTTAGTACTGGTGAACCATCAAGGATCCCAGGAAAGAGTAGTTAGGTTAACTGATTATCTGTTACCTCTCGGTGACATGAAATGGATGATAAATATTCAAACAGAAATGAAATAGATTAGGAGGCTTTTATTTTGGAGGGGGGTTTTAATAGGGAGTTAACGGTAGTTTCTGGATTCATGTTACTCACACATCAAAAGACAAAATGACCATTATTGTAAAATTGAAATACTAATTACATTACAGCAGACAAGTATTTTTAACAGGAATTATAAGATAAAAATTTCAAGACCTTGACCTTAATTTTGTCTTGTTGCTTTTATTGCACTATATTTTATAACATTATTAATTGTGCCGAAATCTCATTTTGTCAACATAATATTTGATGTGGCTAAAATACCTCATGACCCTTTAATTCATGTGTAATCCAGAAATGTCTATTTGTTTAATAGCAAGTTTTAACTGTGTTTGTTCATCTGTTAACCGCAGTAGTGGTTTGAAATTAGGGAGCCCCCATATGATGAGACTTTATAGGGAGATTGGAAAAATTAGAGGCCATGGAACCCCCTGCATGCCTTTTAATGAATCCTAAATTTTTAATAGTCTTATACATGATTGTTAAATCCATGATCATGATGAAAAAAAGCATGTGCAGTTTGAAATCACAAAATATTGCCACAGTATTTGATTGCTGTATTGCTAATATTATGTAACGTTTATGAACAGGGAGAGATTCGTCGCCAACCAAATGTGCATGGGCAGACCTGCCGAAGCATTGAGTGTTATTTATTGATGAATGAGTAAATGTTGGAGATGTTGATGAAGTTGAAGATACTAAATAAATTTATTACGCTGAAGATCACAAATAGCAAATACAACGACACTTATCAACCGCTATCGGTGTCAATTTAATTTAAAGTCGCAAAGTTTATAATAAAATAGTTCCAAAGATATAAATATAATCAGAATCATAGTATTGTATCTCAGTTGGTATACGGTTAACTAAAATCACAATTACATATATGTATTTTGGATATTAATCGATATTTGGACAGTGTTTTTATCTAAGTTATTCGCAAATAGTCTGTTATGGATATATAGTTCACAAATTTAAATTAATTTTCACAAAGTACTGATGGTTTTCCAATCTGTCTGGTAAAATATCCAGACAATAACTATGTCCTAAAAAGTTGTTCTATATTTATCCTCTATTAACTTCTTCCTTAAATACTAAAATTGTTTTATTTGCACATACAGAAGTCTACATTTCGTGCTTTCATAGGCTTTCGAAAAGCTTATGACTATATAAATAAGGATATGCTTTGGAAAAGACTTTTTGATAATGGTATCTGTGGTAAAATGCTTCTTGCTTTAAAATTGTTATATGTCTCTGTTTCATCATGTGAAAGAGTGAATAACTTTAATACAGAGTGATTTAATGTGCACTGTGGCTTAAGACAAGGTTGTATCTTATCTCCTTTGTTGTTTAATTTATTAATTTATGATTTTGCTTTATATTTGAAAAGCCTTAATATTGGAATATCAGTTAATAATGATAACATTTGTATTTTAATGTATGCCGATGATATCATACTATTGGCCGAAAATGAAACTGATTAACAGAGATTATTATCTGCCCTATCTGATTGGTGTGATTTAAATGGTATGTCTATTAATAGTAACAAGATTAATGTTATACATTTTCGACCAAATTCAACTCCTGAAACTGATTGTGCCACGGTAATCCAGTATGGTAATGAAATCTTACACATGGTTAGCAAATACACTTATCTTGGTATAGTTCTACAAGAACATTTGGATTTTAATGTTACAGCTAAAGCTGTAGCAAAGAGTGGAAGTCGTGCCCTTGGTCTTTTAATTGCTAAATGAAAAATAATTGGGGGAGCTCCTTATAATGTATTTACAAAGCTTTATGACTCCATTATATGGCCTGTAATTAATTATGGGGCTGTGATATGGGGTTGTAAATCATTTTCATGTATTGATGCTGTTCATAACCGTGCTATGCGATTCTTTTTGGGGGTTGGCAAATATATGCTAAATTCAGATTTTGTTTGTCAGTGGAAAACTTTTTTTACATACTGCTGTCGCCTATCCTCTATGGAAAAGTAGACTCAATAAACGGATTGCACTCTTGTCTTACTTAAAAGCTAATGTTTTCTTGTAAAAATTGGACGTGTATGGTAGAAAAACAATTTATATCACTTAATCTTCAACAGTTTTCGAATATTAATGCTTACATCCCTATGCGTACACTTGTTGATGACGTCACAATGGCAGTTCTGGATATTTATACCAGTGGTTGGTTTTCATCTACAAGGCAAATGGACATTATTCTGGTAAACAAACTACGCACCTACCACTTTGAAGTTGAATTATTGTAAAATTATTACCTTTAAAGCACAGGTCTGCTTTTAGTATGTTTCGTTGTTGTGTTATGACAATCTCAAATTAGAAGATAGAAAAATGTCCCTTTTGTAACACAGTGGAAAATGAAAGTCATGTTATTTTAGAATATCATCTTTATAATGATCTTATAAAAAATTTATTTGAAAAAGCAACTGCAATTAATGATAATTTTTATAACTTGTCAAATGTTGATTAGACAGTATTCTTATTTTCCCACTCTTCTTTGATTCATGTGTGCCAAAACCTGCTTTAACATATTACAAAGATGTGCATTTTACCTCTGTAAATAATGCATTTTTTGTTTTATATGTATAATGTTACCTTTTTATCAACTCCTATGTGTATACAGCAAATCAGTTCTTTTCTGATCTGATCAGAGGGGATTATCTACTTTAAGATATTTTTTATATTGCGCAATAGTGTTATTTTTTTCTTGTCAGAATTTTAAAATTTTGTTTATCTTAATACTTTTTTTATAAATCTATTTGCAGCATTATACATAGTCTTATTATGGGAATAGTAAATTATATTTTGCATTGTGTGATAGTCTCTTGTAATTCATATATTTGAATGGCTATGCTCATATACTGTATGATATTATTGAGATGTACATAGATGAGACTGAAATAAAGATTAAATATATACATGGCTTTGGTATGGTTTAGATACTTAATTATCAAAAGAAAACATAAACACAAACAAGATATACTAGACAGTACATGGTAAAAATGTTATGTACACCAAAATCAATACGTTTTCACAAAATCAATTGCTATAATTAATTAGGCTTCAAAAGTGTATACATTTGCCAAAAGTTTGAAAACAATTTCACATAATACTTGATTAATAATCAGTTTAAGCTAATAAATTTTTACAGTAGTAATAAAGACATTAAGAACTTGGCAGTGATCATTATTGTGTGACAGCAGGTTTAACGAGAATTGACATATAGGATTTAAAGATAAAATGCAATAAAATATTTATAAATGAACTTAAAAGTAGCAAAAGATATTTTCATATAAATCACTCCATAACACTTATGTTTGATCAGTTTCTTTGTTCTTTCTGGTTATAAAAGTATGTGACAAAGTTCAGACCTCTAGTATTCAGAATAACATTTGATAGCTTGTCTATTCCTTTTCTTTTAAGTAATTCACAACTGGTGTTTTTGGTGTTGTTTTAATAAAATTGTTTGGCAATTGACCAAATATTGTAATTTGGGTGTTTGCACACTTCAATCAATTTTATAATCAGTGAATTTAAAAATTTAACTTTTTGAATTAAAGTGACTATTTGGTACTTTGTTGAAAAATACTACAACTACATTATTGGAATTCTTAACAGTTTCAATCTCTGCTTTTCTGATAGAAGACATTGTTTAGCATGTTACTGCAATGCAATGATTCAAACGTATAAACCGGGCCTGATTAGCTCAGTCTGTAGCTCAGTCCAGGATTCCACAAAACAGTGGTTATCTGATTACCTTCAATGGAATAAAAATGATGCAAAATACTCAATCAATCAAACAATTCTACAGCTAGTAAAGGTTGGAAACTCAATATGATAACTATATCCTTGACATAAATTTTAAAATCTTATTCATTGGCAAATACTTCTCAGATTTTACATTCATATTACATCAGAGGGGACTAGAAATAATCAGTTCATTTAAACATTTTGTAGCTAGCATTTAATTATATCTGCAATGAAATGTAAATAAAACTGGCATTTGCTTCAGTAGCTGTCAGTTTTGTTAACCCCTGAATCGTTTCTCTTCTTTAAATTTTTTTTCCACTTGTAAAATTTCATTGTATTGATGACCCAGGTTGGACCTGGCTGACTTACGTAAGCCAACCAGGGTCATTCGAATAATGAACAGTTGAATTTCTGCATAGACTTTCTTGTATGATTGTCACTGGTTGGGCCCGACTGGTTTAGTTTACGTAAAACCAATCATGTGACGTTTGTACAAAGTAATGTTCATGTAGATATATGACATGCACTCTTGTATGAATGATACCGATTGATTTGCTAGCTAGCTAAATATACGTAGTCATTTACCATTGTTCTTATAACAGTGCCAACATGTAGAAGGAACATTTGCTGTCTAGGAAAAACTGTTTGGAAAGGTCAACAAAATGGTCAGTTTCTGAAACAAATGAAAGTTTTGTGTGCAACTCAAACTGATTTGTTGTGCCTAACTACTTAGTGATTCAGTAAACTGATATGTTTATATCTTGATCTAATGTATTATGTATGTAAAAAATAGAGATGTATACAATCCTGTAATGTTTTACAATTTGTTTTCTTAAAGTGTTCTGGTTCTTTTGCAAGGTTATTTGATAAAACAACCCCTTTGAAGATTGAGATTTTGTAAAACATGCTGAAAGATTGTTTCTTTAAGAAGAGCTTTGATTTAAAATGTCAATTAATTTCACTTATTGATTTGTAACATTTGTCAATAACAGTACAGATATTTAAAAGTTCTTGCAATATTTATCAAAAACACCAAAAAAGATTTTGCTCATTCAATTGTGTTCTATAAAGGACATTGAAACTGGTAAATTTTTATTCCATTAAGAAAAATTTGGATTCTTATTGATTGATAGAAGAAAAAAGTCAGAACAGTCAGTTTTACATCTTGCATAATTTATGCAGACGCTTTACCACTGTGTTTTATATATGATATATAGTTTTGTTTGTGACTACAAATTTCAATTAAAAATGAAACTCTTTAAAACACGTTTGTCTGCTATTTTGGACGATGTCCTATTTTATGTTAGTATTATATGGCATTCTCCTGACGTCCGAAATCACAACCGTCATGTTTTTTTTTTAAATGTTTCAGTTTAATTTAAATTCGTGAAAAAACTAGCATGAATCTCTTTTTATTCAGTCATTAATTAAGTAAATGTGTGAAATTCAAGAACTTGTACCAGAGCTTTTTTGTGCAATCAGCCATGAAGTATATTTATTTATTCATATCTCATCATATGTAGAACAATATAGAACATAATACATATACATAAAATAACATATGCCATTCTAAAAAGAATTATAAGAGACAATATATATTACAACTCGTAAAATATTTCTAATTCATAAAATATTTTTTCTAATCACATTAATCATTACAATTTCTTTACATTATATTTCAATAAAAGTTGAAAATCCATTGCTAATTTTGACATGCATCTGAAAGGTACTTTAGACAAAAAATTAAAATTTGACAAGCATTAGAAGTACTAATGCGCATTTTAGGAAATGTTTTAAAAAGATCAATTATCACTTCAAATCAGATTTATAATGAACTGATTAACAATGAGCTTTCACACTGTAATAAAATATAGGCAGTAAATTTTACAAATAAAATAATATACAAACATTATTTATATAAGTAAAAATTCTGTTTCTTTAATAGGTTTAAACAGGTTTTGGCAGTAAATCTTATCACTTTATTTGAAAATTATCAAAATCATTAAAATATAAAATCCAGGAGTAATCTCATTGGCTTTTAGTAATAAACCTCTTCATTCATCAACATATAAATTGCAGTTTAATATAACATGAAACTCGTCTTCAATAAATTCACTACAATATGGACATAAGTGTTCTTTTTCCGGAATATTTTCATATCAACCTGTTTCAGTTCATAATGGTGCTACTCCACAATGGAATTTTGCAAATGCCGATCTATGTTTATGAGGTAAAATCATTTTACAATATTGTTCTGTGTTATATTCTGACTTAAATAGCCTGTATGTTCTTAACTTATTTCGTCCAGTACCGCTTGATTAATGCTAGAATTCCACTCAGAAATGTAAATATTCATAATTTTTTCAAAAACTGTCATTAATTGGAGATTTACTTATAGTTGTCATTAATATCAAAGAAATGTGGCACTTCAAGATTAACAAAGTAACATTTGAAACCAAAGAACCAATTCTTACACCTAACATTAGCTTTACTACGTGCCCAGATAAATATTTGTTTATTAAGTCGAGTGACATTGCGACTCCAGTGGTTACATATGCATTTCCACTGTTTAAGTAATGGTGGAGTCCAACCCATATCACCGAACACAGCTGCAGAAGGTGTGTACTTTCCGGTCTTTAGATAAAACTTCATAGCTCTGTTTTGAATTGCGTTTATGCAAGAATATGATTTGGTGCCCCAAATCGAAGCTCCATATGATACCACAGACCATACTAATGAATCAAATAACTTTTTGAATACGTCAAAAGGCATACAACCTAAAGCTTTGTACTTTGCAATTGACAGACCTCAAGTGCCAACCACACTCTGAGTAATTATTTTGGCTGTTTGATTATAATCCAAAAACTCTGTAAGAGTAAGCTCTAAAAACACATACTTTTCCGATAACTTAATATCATTTACACAATATTTAAACACAAACTTAGTTCTAAGTATACAACATGGTTTCAAATGAACAACATTACTTTTATTAGCATTAATGGACATATTATTTATAATACACCAATTATTAAGTTCATTTAACATAAACTGCAAATTACCTTCATTTTCAGACATTAAAACAATATCATCAGCATACAATAATATGCTAATATTTTCTTGATCAATACCTTTACCTAATGCCTTAATACACAAAGCTTAATCATTAATAAATAAGTTAAATAATAATGGTGACAATGGACAGCCTTGTCTTAATCCAGAATTTACATTAAACCATTTAGTGTAATAATTATTAACTTTAACACATGATGAAACTGAATTATACAAAGAATTTACTGCTTTTAACATTTTATCTGAAACACCTATATACGTTAAGCGGTTCCAAAGTTTAGCTCTATTGATAAAGTCATAAGCCATTTGAAAATCAATAAAGGCACAAAAAGTTGATTGTTTATTTTTTTTTTCCCTAGTTTCGATTATATTAGTAAGTGATGAAATCTTATCAATAGTGCTACGTTTCTTCCAAAAACCATTTTGTTCATCTACAATGTTATCATTTCTATCTGACCATAAAGTAATAATACAATTGTTTGGTATTGCAGTATACAATTTATACATTGACGATGCCAACGCAATACCTCTATATGATGGAGGGTCTCTTGGATCGACGGAGCTTTACTTAGGAAAAGGATTAATAATGGTTTTGCCCCACAATGATGGAACACAACCAGATTAAAAGCAATCATTAAAAAGAACATGTAAAAAACAAGTATTATTTTTCAAAACATCAATTGGTATATTATCAACACCAGTGGCTTTACCTTTTGAGCTCACCTTTTTGAAAAAACCAAGAGCTATTGTCATGACCCTGGTGTCGGACCTGTCGTCGTCGTCGTTGTCGTCATCCGCTGGTTAAAGTTTTATGTTTAGCTCAGCTTTTACTCTGTTTCTGAGCAAACAACTTGTGTTAAGGTGACAACTTCGTAAACACATTCATATCATGTTATACAAACAATGTATATAGCCAACTTATCTAAATTTACATACTTTGGGCTCTAAAACCTTGGGTTAAAGTTTTTTGTTTAGCTCGGCTTTTTCTCTGTTTCTGTACAAACTACTCATGTTTTGGTGACTAAACTCCATAAACACATTTATATTATGTTGTAGAAACGATGTATATTGCTAACTTACATAAATTTCATACTTTGGACTTTAAAACCTTAGGTTAAAGTTTTTTGTTTAGCTCGGGTTTGATTTTGATTTTTTGTTTTTTTTAAATCAATTTTATTTTTCAGTAATGCTATAAATTCTGTAAGCTGATCACTATCAACTAAAAAAAAGTTTCCATCACTGACCTATTTAATGGACAATCCTGCCCGAACCCAACGAAGACCCCAACCTGCTGCCCATTTTTTATATGTCCGGCCTGTATCTTTGTCATGCATAGATGGATTTTGTTGATACTTGGTACAAACAACATAACATGATGACGTGTCGCAAGTAAGACCCACACCTGTACCTCAAAGATCAAGGTCACAATTTGAGTTTTTTTTAATACACTTTGAGTCTGTGTGAGATTTCGTGTCCAGCCTGTAACTTTGTCATGCATAGATGGATTTTAATGATACTTGCTACAAATGATCAACATAACGTGTTGCACTAAATACCCAAGCTCCCACTTCAAAGGTCAAGGTCACAATTTAACTTTGATAGATTTTAAAAACACTTAACCCAGTTGATCAACATGACATAATTAAGTGTCACATGTCAGACCCAGAACCTTTCCTCAAAGATCAAGGTCACTTTCAATTTGTTTGATATTGTGTGTCTGGTCTGTGACTTTGCCTTTAGCTTGGCTCAATTTATCAAGAGGACATGACGACATGTCATAAGTAAGACTTAGACCCATACCTCAAAGGTCAAGGTCACACTTTTAGTATGTATGACAACACTTTGAAACTGTTTGAGATTTCAAGTCGTCCTTTAACTTTATCATAGATGGATGGATTTTAAAATAGCTTGACACAAGTAATCAGCATGTCATGATGATGTTTCAGCAGCATTTAACTGTTGAAATACCCAGAACATTACATCAGATGCCAAGGTCAAGGTTACACAAAGGTCAAGGTCACACTTTAATGTAAAAAAAACCCCATGAAATTGCAATTCTTGTCCGAAACATCAGTTCTTTACTCTTTATAATCATGGATACATCGCTACATATTATAACATAATTATATTGTTATTTTTCAATGCCCATTTGGGGGGCATGTGACACTTACCAGTGACATTTCTTGTTTTTTTGTTTTTTTTCTAATGTTTGTTTTGTATTGAATCAAATACTCTGCCCCATTTCAACTTGGTTACCGACCCAAAGATCCTCACCCCTATCCCCATCACCGCCCATTTTTTTTTTTAAATTTTGTTTTGTATTAAATCAAATACTCTGCCCCATTTCAACTTTGTTACCGACCCAAAGACCTTCACCCCTACCCCACCCCACCCCCAACACACACACAAACACACACACACACAACCATCCCCATCCCTGCTTTTTTTTTTTAATTTTTAGCTTGCTGGGACGAAGTCCAAGGAGAGCTATTGCCATGACCCCAGCGGCGTCGGTGTTGTCATCTGTAGACACCCAGGTTAAAACTTCTGTGGTGTTTTATATCGTCAATTACAGTTTCAATTGTTTAACTAGACAAATAGTGCTTTTATTTGACAAAATGCTGTTTTACACAAAGGGGTAATAACTATCAACCAGACTATAGAATAAATTCCAATTTTGTTGATGCTGCTCTTAATACTTAAAGCCGAAAAATATCGAAATCTTTTTTGTTTTATTGTTAAACTTGCATGAAAATACTGACAACTTTTGGAACTCGGTATAGATAGATTGGATATGACGTCAACTGATTGGGTCAGTGCACTCAATTTCATTTTCATTTACACATTTGTTTACATATATATAAAATGTATCGTATACAGTTTTAATGCATTACCTGTCTTTATCTGTTACAAAATCATAATTAAAATACTTATTTACTTTTTCCTTTGTAACCAATAAGTTATATATATAAAGTCAAATATGCTAAGTGCTTCTGGAATATCAGTGGGAGTTTTTAAACAAAAACACAAAAACTTGCTATATCAATGAAACGGACACACAGATGATTCACAAAAGCTCTGAACTTACTATTCAAAACTGCAATGTAATTTGATTTGATACAATAGTCCGCAATAGTGTTCATAACAACTCAACTGCTCAAATTTATCAACGACAACTGTGTATAAAATCTGGAAACAATTGTTGCTGATCTCTCCCTAGCACTGAGGAAATATTTTAAGTGGGTAGAGTCTAATGAGTAGAGTCTAAATTTTGTCAATCTTTTTATCAACAAGTTTTATATAATAAATATTATATAATATTCTTATTTGTTTTTATACACATATGCAGTGATTGAAATGTGGATTATATTTGTCCCATGTATCGTAGTGTGTAAATATTTATCCAGAAGATGTATTTCAGGTTTTAAATTTCTTTATCACCAGTTTTACATAGTAATTGAAATATTGAATTATTTTACCTTAATAAAAAGGTCCAGGTGTTAATTAGTATATATCTTTTAGCAACTAACAATAATTAATTAGTTATAATTCAACATATTTGTTAACATAATTAAATGTAAAAATGATTTTATTTTTTAATTATTTTATAAGCTACATGTATTTTTAGATTATGAGCAGAGAGGATGATAATTAATTGATAGCGTATAAACAGAAAGTAGGAAGGAAAAGTCAACATAATGTTAAATCTAAAGTAACATGTAAATAAGAGTGCCATAACATAGTGCCATTGTTAGCTAAACATCAATCAACATTTTAGTCAGTTACATACATTATTGCTCAGGACCCTTTAAACTGAATTACATTTAATTTTGAACCCAAAATTTATAATCATTACTTTCAAAGTTTTGGAGCTAATTTAAACTGAGGTAATGATAATACCATCAGTTATCTACTATAAATTGATGGACACCAAAGGACTTAGTTGTGTCTTGTGTACCTGATTGGGACATATGACTTATCATTCATATATAGATTTTTAATTATTTTACCTGATGAGGTAAAAAAGTAATATATATATATCAATATATACACAAAAATCCATTTATGATTATTTTTTAAATATTTAAGCCAATATTACATTGCATTCATTACCTTATAGGTAAAGAGTGTTTTAACTGTCTTACTGAATTTTTAGTTATTTTACTGAAAGTCGGAGGTAAGAAAGCAATATGTTTTTATAATTATTTGTGAAAATTAAGAAACTTTAATGTAATACACATAATATTTTCCCCAATTTCTTTAAAAATAATGCTAATTTTCCCAAAGTCAAGGGCCCCAACACCATAACCCAATCCAATAACAAGTTTCCCAATTTCAAAATGCAAAGAAACCAAAAGAAATAGTTGGAGGAAAAGTTTGGAGATATTATAATATAATGATTTTAATGATGTCTTCTATCAGAACATCACATTTTTTTATACATTTAATATAAATATACATTACACAATGTGAATATCATTAACTGTGAAATAATCTGCTTATCATCTATCCACAGTATTGAGAGTAATTTATATTACAGATCCCCACAGCTGAGGTTATGCATTTAATTGATCAACTTTATTTCAATAGGATATGTATCAGACAAAATGATGATGATGGTGATGATATTGATGAATAATAATGTGAACATTGAGTTAGTTAGGTTAACTTATTATCTATTGGCTCTCGATGACAGTAAAAGTATGATAAATATTAAAATGAACAAATGAAACACATTTGGAGGCTTTGAAAAGGAAGTTAACGGTAGTTTCTGGATTCATGTTACTCAGACATCGAACGGACAAGTTTTTAAGATTATATTGGTTTTAAAAATGAAATATTGATTATGTAATAGCTGACAGGTATTTTTAGCAGGAATTATATGATACAGATTTGTACAACTTCTCAACACATGGATCTAAATTTTATCTTGTTGCTTTTATGTCACTATATTTTATTACATTCTTAATTGTCCCATCTTAAATTTTTTTTTCAGAATTTTTAAAATTATTTTTGAAAATTAAGAAACCTTTAAGTGCCCAACTTTTTGATTCAATTGATAACATTAATCTTTGCATCAAAGGACAAAAGGACAAATCATTTTCAGGTGTACTGGTTGAAGACCAGACTGGTTTATGGGAAATGTTTCAGTGTTGGGGTCCACCAGCACCCCTGTCATGTTCTCAACTTGAGGCCAGCCGGCACCCAGGGCCTATTGTCTTGCCTGATGTCCAGTGTCTATATTTTAGACACTTTTTCAATGCAATTCCCCATATTTTTCACCTATACTCCATTTCCACTTCCATCCCCGTTCTCCAGTCCCCCACCCCCTATCCTGCTATTTTGTTATTTCCATCAACTTATATAACTTATATGTAGTTTTAGATCTCTCATGTTGTATTAGTAGTTTAGTATTAGTAGCATACCTATTATATCATATAGCATCGTATCTTATCATATTATCACTTCCCACCTGTGTAATCTACCTTTTTGTCAACGTTCATTGAAACCACCCACTTGTAACAGCCCTTATCCAATGTGTCACCAGAGTGTCGTGTGTGAAATATATGTGTTCATATTTGTATCAGTACTATTTGGTTTTGTCAAGAGTATGTGATATAATCTGTATATCATATTTCTCCAGTATGTGAGAGCGCCTTTCTGTGCCTTTGTGTTTCTGTTTTTTTGTGCCTCTTTGTATGCCTGTCTGTGTGTAGTATAATATTATATTGTATTGTATCCTATCATATCGTATCATATTCTTTGGTATCATATCTTATCTTATTACAACTTCCCACCTGTATTATCTACCTTTTTGTCAACCTTCATGGATTGTGGATTGTATGTGTGTCTATGTAGTTTTAGATCTCTCATATTGTATTAGTTTAGCTTAGTATTGTACCTATTATAATATCATATTATATCGCATCGTAGCTTAATATTATTATGTGTGTGTGTGTGTGTGTGTGTGTGTGTGTGGTTTATATATATATTGGGGGGAAAAGAAGTTCAAGGAATTCCTTCTACTTCTTTTTTCCCAAAATATATATTGGCATTGAAACATAATGGGCGGAAGGAGCATTCAAAATGAATGTATGGAAGCAGTCAAAGTGAATGTATGGACAGAGCTACTGGGTAGTGTGAGATCTGCGTCCTTCAAGGAGATGAACAGACAGGGAAAAGATGCTGGTGTACCCTTGACACTGAAACATTATCCCATAAACTAGTCTAGTCCTCGGTTGGTACACCTGTTATGGTTTGTCCTTCCTTTTGTGCAAGATTTTTGTTATCATTGTATTAAAAAGTTGGACAATTTAAGGATCCTTTCGCAAGTAACTAAAAACTTTCTCACATAAAGTTTTTTGATCAAGCCTTGGCTGTGTTTGGATCTTGAGACAGCAGGTTAGACCACTCAACCAAGGAGGACCCCTAACATTTGTGTACAATAAAAACGTAGGAAAATCAGCGGCTGTATTTAGTACCATTAAATTTTGAAGTCAGAAATAATAGGTTTTAGTTTATTTCCTCATAATATTTACTGAATAATTGTATATAATTTTATGTTAGATTGTGTTTTATTGTAAAAAGTACTGTTTTCAGAATGAATTGTAAAAAGCGCATATTTTTTTAAAGAAGCGGTTTCTAATGAATTAATCTATATTATTTAGCATATAAATTAATCATTGTTAATCGATTACACTTAAAATCACATACACAATAATTTATGTAGAATCCAATGACAATTATTTTAATTACTGTTATTTCTGTGAATAGAAAATTTTACTATCATTTTTATGTGCTTGTAAAAATTTTTAGTATTCATGGTTCAGAACGTTTGTCTAATATTCAAAATATGCTCAAAGATGATGGAGAAATCAATATGGCTTATTTATCAGATATATGTTCTATATTATATCTGCTGTTTAATCTTGATGCTGCATTATTGTGATTTTGGACATTACCTTAGTCAGTTTATTATCCCCATGTAGTGTTGGGTGGCCACATGAAGCCTGCAGAATAGCACTACTGTGAAGCCCAGCGCATGTCGTAAAAGGCGACTAAATCTGGGCACTGTTAACTCCCTATTAACTGCCTCCTAAGGCCTTGCATTTTTCAAAGAGAAGGGTGGGGGTATTTTTTACCTATTTATGCTTTTTGTATATAGATTGAAGTAACTTGGATCATAATTTGGAAAGTGTATGATATTGATTAAAAAATTACAACAGGCCTGGTTAGCTCAGTTGGTAGTACGTATGAGTATCCATACAGGGGTTGTGAATTTGAAACCCTGCTGGCTCCAGTTGATGTCATGATTGATAAGCAACATTCATCTGATTGTCGCTGCTGATTCAAATGGGAAAGTAATCAATTTCTCTTCACGATGGGATGTGCTTGAGTACTGGTTAAACATCAAGAATCCTGGGAAAGACTAGTTAGGTTAACTGATTATCTGTTAGCTCTCTATGACAGGGAAAGGATGATAAATATTCAGACAAGCAAATGAAATGCATTTGGAGGCTTTTATTATGGAGGGGGCTTTTAATAGGAAGTTAACGGTAGTTTTTAAGACTATTGGTTTTAAAATTAAAATATTGATCATGTAATAGCTAACAAGTATTTTAAACTGGAATTATCAGATACAAATTCATACAACTTTCAACACATGGATATAAATTTTATCTGTTTCTTTTATTTCACTATATTTTATTACATTCTTTATTCGGATAAGTTTTTAAGATTATATTGGTTTTAAAATTGAAATATTGATTATGTAATAGCTAACAGGTATTTTTAACAGGAATTATAAGATACAGATTTGTACAACTTCTCAACACATGGATCTAAATTTTATCTTGTTGCTTTTATGTCACTATATTTTATTACATTCTTAATTGTCCCATCTTAAATTTTTTTTTCAGAATTTTTAAAATTATTTTTGAAAATTAAGAAACCTTAAAGTGCCCAACTTTTTGATTCAATTGATAACATTAATCTTTGCATCAAAGGACAAAAGGACAAATCATTTTCAGGTGTACTGGTTGAAGACCAGACTGGTTTATGGGAAATGTTTCAGTGTTGGGGTCCACCAGCACCCCTGTCATGTTCTCAACTTGAGGCCAGCCGGCACCCAGGGCCTATTGTCTTGCCTGATGTCCAGTGTCTATATTTTAGACACTTTTTCAATGCATGCATTTCCCCATATTTTTCACCTATACTCCATTTCCATTCCCATCGCCGTTCTCCAGTCCCGCACCCACTATCCTGCTATTTTGTTATTTCCATCAACTTATATAACTTATATGTAGTTTTAGATCTCTCATGTTGTATTAGTAGTTTAGTATTAGTAGCATACCTATTATATCATATAGCATCGTATCTTATCATATTATCACTTCCCACCTGTGTAATCTACCTTTTTGTCAACGTTCATTGAAACCACCCACTTGTAACAGCCCTTATCCAATGTGTCACCAGAGTGTCGTGTGTGAAATATATGTGTTCATATTTGTATCAGTACTGTTTGGTTTTGTCCAGAGTATGTGATATAATCTGTATATCATATTTCTCCAGTATGTGAGAGCGCCTTTCTGTGCCTTTGTGTTTCTGTTTTTTTGTGCCTCTTTGTATGCCTGTCTGTGTGTAGTATAATATTATATTGTATTGTATCCTATCATATCGTATCATATTCTTTGGTATCATATCTTATCCTATTACAACTTCCCACCTGTATTATCTACCTTTTTGTCAACCTTCATGGATTGTGGATTGTATGTGTGTCTATGTAGTTTTAGATCTCTCATATTGTATTAGTTTAGCTTAGTATTGTACCTATTATAATATCATATAATATCGTATCGTAGCTTAATATTATTATGTGTGTGTGTGTGTGTGTGTGTGTGTGTGTGTGTGTGGTTTATATATATTGGGGGGAAAAGAAGTTCAAGGAATTCCTTCTACTTCTTTTTTCCCAAAATATATATTGGCATTGAAACATAATGGGCGGAAGGAGCATTCAAAATGAATGTATGGAAGCATTCAAAGTGAATGTATGGACAGAGCTACTGGGTAGTGTGAGATCTGCGTCCTTCAAGGAGATGAACAGACAGGGAAAAGATGCTGGTGTACCCTTGACACTGAAACATTATCCCATAAACTAGTCTAGTCCTCGGTTGGTACACCTGTTATGGTTTGTCCTTCCTTTTGTGCAAGATTTTTGTTATCATTGTATTAAAAAGTTGGACAATTTAAGGATCCTTTCGCAAGTAACTAAAAACTTTCTCACATAAAGTTTTTTGATCAAGCCTTGGCTGTGTTTGGATCTTGAGACAGCAGGTTAGACCACTCAACCAAGGAGGACCCCTAACATTTGTGTACAATAAAAACGTAGGAAAATCAGCGGCTGTATTTAGTACCATTAAATTTTGAAGTCAGAAATAATAGGTTTTAGTTTATTTCCTCATAATATTTACTGAATAATTGTATATAATTTTATGTTAGATTGTGTTTTATTGTAAAAAGTACTGTTTTCAGAATGAATTGTAAAAAGCGCATATTTTTTTAAAGAAGCGGTTTCTAATGAATTAATCTATATTATTTAGCATATAAATTAATCATTGTTAATCGATTACACTTAAAATCACATACACAATAATTTATGTAGAATCCAATGACAATTATTTTAATTACTGTTATTTCTGTGAATAGAAAATTTTACTATCATTTTTATGTGCTTGTAAAAGTTTTTAGTATTCATGGTTCAGAACGTTTGTCTAATATTCAAAATATGCTCAAAGATGATGGAGAAATCAATATGGCTTATTTATCAAATATATGTTTTATATTATATCTGCTGTTTAGTCTTGATGCTGCATTATTGTGATTTTGGACATTACATTAGTCAGTTTATTATCCCCATGTAGTGTTGGGTGGCCACATGAAGCCTGCAGAATAGCACTACTGTGAAGCCCAGCGCATGTCGTAAAAGGCGACTAAATCTGGGCACTGTTAACTCCCTATTAACTGCCTCCTAAGGCCTTGCATTTTTCAAAGAGAAGGGTGGGGGTATTTTTTACCTATTTATGCTTTTTGTATATAGATTGAAGTAACTTGGATCATAATTTGGAAAGTGTATGATATTGATTAAAAAATTACAACAGGCCTGGTTAGCTCAGTTGGTAGTACGTATGAGTATCCATACAGGGGTTGTGAATTTGAAACCCTGCTGGCTCCAGTTGATGTCATGATTGATAAGCAACATTCATCTGATTGTCGCTGCTGATTCAAATGGGAAAGTAATCAATTTCTCTTCACGATGGGATGTGCTTGAGTACTGGTTAAACATCAAGAATCCTGGGAAAGACTAGTTAGGTTAACTGATTATCTGTTAGCTCTCTATGACAGGGAAAGGATGATAAATATTCAGACAAGCAAATGAAATGCATTTGGAGGCTTTTATTATGGAGGGGGCTTTTAATAGGAAGTTAACGGTAGTTTTTAAGACTATTGGTTTTAAAATTAAAATATTGATCATGTAATAGCTAACAAGTATTTTTAACTAGAATTATAAGATACAAATTCATACAACTTTCAACACATGGATATCAATTTTATCTGTTTCTTTTATTTCACTATATTTTATTACATTCTTTATTCGGACAAGTTTTTAAGATTATATTGGTTTTAAAATTGAAATATTGATTATGTAATAGCTAACAGGTATTTTTAACAGGAATTATAAGATACAGATTTGTACAACTTCTCAACACATGGATCTAAATTTTATCTTGTTGCTTTTATGTCACTATATTTTATTACATTCTTAATTGTCCCATCTTAAATTTTTTTTTCAGAATTTTTAAAATTATTTTTGAAAATTAAGAAACCTTAAAGTGCCCAACTTTTTGATTCAATTGATAACATTTATCTTTGCATCAAAGGACAAAAGGACAAATCATTTTCAGGTGTACTGGTTGAAGACCAGACTGGTTTATGGGAAATGTTTCAGTGTTGGGGTCCACCAGCACCCCTGTCATGTTCTCAACTTGAGGCCAGCCGGCACCCAGGGCCTATTGTCTTGCCTGATGTCCAGTGTCTATATTTTAGACACTTTTTCAATGCATGCATTTCCCCATATTTTTCACCTATACTCCATTTCCACTCCCATCGCCGTTCTCCAGTCCCGCACCCACTATCCTGCTATTTTGTTATTTCCATCAACTTATATAACTTATATGTAGTTTTAGATCTCTCATGTTGTATTAGTAGTTTAGTATTAGTAGCATACCTATTATATCATATAGCATCGTATCTTATCATATTATCACTTCCCACCTGTGTAATCTACCTTTTTGTCAACGTTCATTGAAACCACCCACTTGTAACAGCCCTTATCCAATGTGTCACCAGAGTGTCGTGTGTGAAATATATGTGTTCATATTTGTATCAGTACTGTTTGGTTTTGTCCAGAGTATGTGATATAATCTGTATATCATATTTCTCCAGTATGTGAGAGCGCCTTTCTGTGCCTTTGTGTTTCTGTTTTTTGTGCCTCTTTGTATACCTGTCTGTGTGTAGTATAATATTATATTGTATTGTATCCTATCATATCGTATCATATTCTTTTGTATCATATCTTATCCTATTACAACTTCCCACCTGTATTATCTACCTTTTTGTCAACCTTCATGGATTGTGGATTGTATGTGTGTCTATGTAGTTTTAGATCTCTCATATTGTATTAGTTTAGCTTAGTATTGTACCTATTATAATATCATATAATATCGCATCGTAGCTTAATATTATTATGTGTGTGTGTGTGTGTGTGTGGTTTATATATATTGGGGGGAAAAGAAGTTCAAGGAATTCCTTTTACTTCTTTTTTCCCAAAATATATATTGGCATTGAAACGTAATGGGCGGAAGGAGCATTCAAAATGAATGGATGGAAGCATTCAAAGTGAATGTATGGACAGAGCTACTGGGTAGTGTGAGATCTGCGTCCTTCAAGGAGATGAACAGACAGGGAAAAGATGCTGGTGTACCCTTGACACTGAAACATTATCCCATAAACTAGTCTAGTCCTCGGTTGGTACACCTGTTATGGTTTGTCCTTCCTTTTGTGCAAGATTTTTGTTATCATTGTATTAAAAAGTTGGACAATTTAAGGATCCTTTCGCAAGTAACTAAAAACTTTCTCACATAAAGTTTTTTGATCAAGCCTTGGCTGTGTTTGGATCTTGAGACAGCAGGTTAGACCACTCAACCAAGGAGGACCCCTAACATTTGTGTACAATAAAAACGTAGGAAAATCAGCGGCTGTATTTAGTACCATTAAATTTTGAAGTCAGAAATAATAGGTTTTAGTTTATTTCCTCATAATATTTACTGAATAATTGTATATAATTTTATGTTAGATTGTGTTTTATTGTAAAAAGTACTGTTTTCAGAATGAATTGTAAAAAGCGCATATTTTTTTAAAGAAGCGGTTTCTAATGAATTAATCTATATTATTTAGCATATAAATTAATCATTGTTAATCGATTACACTTAAAATCACATACACAATAATTTATGTAGAATCCAATGACAATTATTTTAATTACTGTTATTTCTGTGAATAGAAAATTTTACTATCATTTTTATGTGCTTGTAAAAGTTTTTAGTATTCATGGTTCAGAACGTTTGTCTAATATTCAAAATATGCTCAAAGATGATGGAGAAATCAATATGGCTTATTTATCAAATATATGTTCTATATTATATCTGCTGTTTAGTCTTGATGCTGCATTATTGTGATTTTGGACATTACCTTAGTCAGTTTATTATCCCCATGTAGTGTTGGGTGGCCACATGAAGCCTGCAGAATAGCACTACTGTGAAGCCCAGCGCATGTCGTAAAAGGCGACTAAATCTGGGCACTGTTAACTCCCTATTAACTGCCTCCTAAGGCCTTGCATTTTTCAAAGAGATGGGTGGGGGTATTTTTTACCTATTTATGCTTTTTGTATATAGATTGAAGTAACTTGGATCATAATTTGGAAAGTGTATGATATTGATTAAAAAATTACAACAGGCCTGGTTAGCTCAGTTGGTAGTACGTATGAGTATCCATACAGGGGTTGTGAATTTGAAACCCTGCTGGCTCCAGTTGATGTCATGATTGATAAGCAACATTCATCTGATTGTCGCTGCTGATTCAAATGGGAAAGTAATCAATTTCTCTTCACGATGGGATGTGCTTGAGTACTGGTTAAACATCAAGAATCCTGGGAAAGACTAGTTAGGTTAACTGATTATCTGTTAGCTCTCTATGACAGGGAAAGGATGATAAATATTCAGACAAGCAAATGAAATGCATTTGGAGGCTTTTATTATGGAGGGGGCTTTTAATAGGAAGTTAACGGTAGTTTTTAAGACTATTGGTTTTAAAATTAAAATATTGATCATGTAATAGCTAACAAGTATTTTAAACTGGAATTATAAGATACAAATTCATACAACTTTCAACACATGGATATCAATTTTATCTGTTTCTTTTATTTCACTATATTTTATTACATTCTTTATTCGGACAAGTTTTTAAGATTATATTGGTTTTAAAATTGAAATATTGATTATGTAATAGCTAACAGGTATTTTTAACAGGAATTATAAGATACAGATTTGTACAACTTCTCAACACATGGATCTAAATTTTATCTTGTTGCTTTTATGTCACTATATTTTATTACATTCTTAATTGTCCCATCTTAAATTTTTTTTCAGAATTTTTAAAATTATTTTTGAAAATTAAGAAACCTTAAAGTGCCCAACTTTTTGATTCAATTGATAACATTAATCTTTGCATCAAAGGACAAAAGGACAAATCATTTTCAGGTGTACTGGTTGAAGACCAGACTGGTTTATGGGAAATGTTTCAGTGTTGGGGTCCACCAGCACCCCTGTCATGTTCTCAACTTGAGGCCAGCCGGCACCCAGGGCCTATTGTCTTGCCTGATGTCCAGTGTCTATATTTTAGACACTTTTTCAATGCATGCATTTCCCCATATTTTTTACCTATACTCCATTTCCACTCCCATCGCCGTTCTCCAGTCCCCCACCCACTATCCTGCTATTTTGTTATTTCCATCAACTTATATAACTTATATGTAGTTTTAGATCTCTCATGTTGTATTAGTAGTTTAGTATTAGTAGCATACCTATTATATCATATAGCATCGTATCTTATCATATTATCACTTCCCACCTGTGTAATCTACCTTTTTGTCAACGTTCATTGAAACCACCCACTTGTAACAGCCCTTATCCAATGTGTCACCAGAGTGTCGTGTGTGAAATATATGTGTTCATATTTGTATCAGTACTGTTTGGTTTTGTCCAGAGTATGTGATATAATCTGTATATCATATTTCTCCAGTATGTGAGAGCGCCTTTCTGTGCCTTTGTGTTTCTGTTTTTTGTGCCCCTTTGTATACCTGTCTGTGTGTAGTATAATATTATATTGTATTGTATCCTATCATATCGTATCATATTCTTTGGTATCATATCTTATCCTATTACAACTTCCCACCTGTATTATCTACCTTTTTGTCAACCTTCATGGATTGTGGATTGTATGTGTGTCTATGTAGTTTTAGATCTCTCATATTGTATTAGTTTAGCTTAGTATTGTACCTATTATAATATCATATAATATCGCATCGTAGCTTAATATTATTATGTGTGTGTGTGTGTGTGGTTTATATATATTGGGGGGAAAAGAAGTTCAAGGAATTCCTTCTACTTCTTTTTTCCCAAAATATATATTGGCATTGAAACATAATGGGCGGAAGGAGCATTCAAAATGAATGTATGGAAGCATTCAAAGTGAATGTATGGACAGAGCTACTGGGTAGTGTGAGATCTGCGTCCTTCAAGGAGATGAACAGACAGGGAAAAGATGCTGGTGTACCCTTGACACTGAAACATTATCCCATAAACTAGTCTAGTCCTCGGTTGGTACACCTGTTATGGTTTGTCCTTCCTTTTGTGCAAGATTTTTGTTATCATTGTATTAAAAAGTTGGACAATTTAAGGATCCTTTCGCAAGTAAGTAAAAACTTTCTCACATAAAGTTTTTTGATCAAGCCTTGGCTGTGTATGGATCTTGAGACAGCAGGTTAGACCACTCAACCAAGGAGGACCCCTAACATTTGTGTACAATAAAAACGTAGGAAAATCAGCGGCTGTATTTAGTACCATTAAATTTTGAAGTCAGAAATAATAGGTTTTAGTTGATTTCCTCATAATATTTACTGAATAATTGTATATAATTTTATGTTAGATTGTGTTTTATTGTAAAAAGTACTGTTTTCAGAACGAATTGTAAAAAGCGCATATTTTTTTAAAGAAGCGGTTTATAATGAATTAATCTCTATTATTTAGCATATAAATTAATCATTGTTAATCGATTACACTTAAAATCACATACACAATAATTTATGTAGAATCCAATGACAATTATTTTAATTACTGTTATTTCTGTGAATAGAAAATTTTACTATCATTTTTATGTGCTTGTAAAATTTTTTAGTATTCATGGTTCAGAACGTTTGTCTAATATTCAAAATATGCTCAAAGATGATGGAGAAATCAATATGGCTTATTTATCAAATATATGTTCTATATTATATCTGCTGTTTAGTCTTGATGCTGCATTATTGTGATTTTGGACATTACCTTAGTCAGTTTATTATCCCCATGTAGTGTTGGGTGGCCACATGAGGCCTGCAGAATAGCACTACTGTGAAGCCCAGCGCATGTCGTAAAAGGCGACTAAATCTGGGCACTGTTAACTCCCTATTAACTGCCTCCTAAAGCCTTGCATTTTTCAAAGAGAAGGGTGGGGGTATTTTTTACCTATTTATGCTTTTTGTATATAGATTGAAGTAACTTGGATCATAATTTGGAAAGTGTATGATATTGATCAAAAAATTACAACAGGCCTGGTTAGCTCAGTTGGTAGTACGTATGAGTATCCATACAGGGGTTGTGAATTTGAAACCCTACTGGCTCCAGTTGATGTCATGATTGATAAGCAACATTCATCTGATTGTCGCTGCTGATTCAAATAGGAAAGTAATCAATTTCTTTTTACTATGGGATGTGCTTGAGTACTGGTTAAACATCAAGGATCCTGGGAAAGACTAGTTAGGTTAACTGATTATCTGTTAGCTCTCTATGACAGGGAAAGGATGATAAATATTTAAACAAGCAAATGAAATGCATTTGGAGGCTTTTATTATGGAGGGGGCTTTTAATAGGAAGTTAACTGTAGTTTTTAAGACTATTAGTTTTAAAATTAAAATATTGATCATGTAATAGCTAACAAGTATTTTAAACTGGAATTATAAGATACAAATTCATACAACTTTCAACATATGGATATAAATTTTATCTGTTTCTTTTATTTCACTATATTTTATTACATTCTTTATTCGGATAAGTTTTTAAGATTATATTGGTTTTAAAATTGAAATATTGATTATGTAATAGCTAACAGGTATTTTTAACAGGAATTATAAGATACAGATTTGTACAACTTCTCAACACATGGATCTAAATTTTATCTTGTTGCTTTTATGTCACTATATTTTATTACATTCTTAATTGTCCCATCTTAAATTTTTTTTTCAGAATTTTTAAAATTATTTTTGAAAATTAAGAAACCTTAAAGTGCTCAACTTTTTGATTCAATTGATAACATTAATCTTTGCATCAAAGGACAAAAGGACAAATCATTTTCAGGTGTACTGGTTGAAGACCAGACTGGTTTATGGGAAATGTTTCAGTGTTGGGGTCCACCAGCACCCCTGTCATGTTCTCAACTTGAGGCCAGCCGGCACCCAGGGCCTATTGTCTTGCCTGATGTCCAGTGTCTATATTTTAGACACTTTTTCAATGCATGCATTTCCCCATATTTTTCACCTATACTCCATTTCCACTCCTATCGCCGTTCTCCAGTCCCCCACCCACTATCCTGCTATTTTGTTATTTCCATCAACTTATATAACTTATATGTAGTTTTAGATCTCTCATGTTGTATTAGTAGTTTAGTATTAGTAGCATACCTATTATATCATATAGCATCGTATCTTATCATATTATCACTTCCCACCTGTGTAATCTACCTTTTTGTCAACGTTCATTGAAACCACCCACTTGTAACAGCCCTTATCCAATGTGTCACCAGAGTGTCTTGTGTGAAATATATGTGTTCATATTTGTATCAGTACTGTTTGGTTTTGTCCAGAGTATGTGATATAATTTGTATATCATATTTCTCCAGTATGTGAGAGCGCCTTTCTTTGCCTTTGTGTTTCTGTTTTTTTGTGCCTCTTTGTATGCCTGTCTGTGTGTAGTATAATATTATATTGTATTGTATCCTATCATATCTTATCATATTCTTTTGTATCATATCTTATCCTATTACAACTTCCCACCTGTATTATCTACCTTTTTGTCAACCTTCATGGATTGTGGATTGTATGTGTGTCTATGTAGTTTTAGATCTCTCATATTGTATTAGTTTAGCTTAGTATTGTACCTATTATAATATCATATAATATCGCATCGTAGCTTAATATTATTATGTGTGTGTGTGTGTGTGTGTGTGTGGTTTATATATATTGGGGGGAAAAGAAGTTCAAGGAATTCCTTCTACTTCTTTTTTCCCAAAATATATATTGGCATTGAAACATAATGGGCGGAAGGAGCATTCAAAATGAATGTATGGAAGCAGTCAAAGTGAATGTATGGACAGAGCTACTGGGTAGTGTGAGATCTGCGTCCTTCAAGGAGATGAACAGACAGGGAAAAGATGCTGGTGTACCCTTGACACTGAAACATTATCCCATAAACTAGTCTAGTCCTCGGTTGGTACACCTGTTATGGTTTGTCCTTCCTTTTGTGCAAGATTTTTGTTATCATTGTATTAAAAAGTTGGACAATTTAAGGATCCTTTCGCAAGTAAGTAAAAACTTTCTCACATAAAGTTTTTTGATCAAGCCTTGGCTGTGTATGGATCTTGAGACAGCAGGTTAGACCACTCAACCAAGGAGGACCCCTAACATTTGTGTACAATAAAAACGTTTGAAAATCAGCGGCTGTATTTAGTACCATTAAATTTTGAAGTCAGAAATAATAGGTTTTAGTTTATTTCCTCATAATATTTACTGAATAATTGTATATAATTTTATGTTAGATTGTGTTTTATTGTAAAAAGTACTGTTTTCAGAATGAATTGTAAAAAGCGCATATTTTTTTAAAGAAGCGGTTTCTAATGAATTAATCTATATTATTTAGCATATAAATTAATCATTGTTAATCGATTACACTTAAAATCACATACACAATAATTTATGTAGAATCCAATGACAATTATTTTAATTACTGTTATTTCTGTGAATAGAAAATTTTACTATCATTTTTATGTGCTTGTCAATTTTTTTAGTATTCATGGTTCAGAACGTTTGTCTAATATTCAAAATATGCTCAAAGATGATGGAGAAATCAATATGGCTTATTTATCAAATATATGTTCTATATTATATTTGCTGTTTAGTCTTGATGCTGCATTATTGTGATTTTGGACATTACCTTAGTCAGTTTATTATCCCCATGTAGTGTTGGGTGGCCACATGAGGCCTGCAGAATAGCACTACTGTGAAGCCCAGCGCACGTCGTAAAAGGCGACTAAATCTGGGCACTGTTAACTCCCTATTAACTGCCTCCTAAAGCCTTGCATTTTTCAAAGAGAAGGGTGGGGGTATTTTTTACCTATTTATGCTTTTTGTATATAGATTGAAGTAACTTGGATCATAATTTGGAAAGTGTATGATATTGATTAAAAAATTACAACAGGCCTGGTTAGCTCAGTTGGTAGTACGTATGAGTATCCATACAGGGGTTGTGAATTTGAAACCCTACTGGCTCCAGTTGATGTCATGATTGATAAGCAACATTCATCTGATTGTCGCTGCTGATTCAAATAGGAAAGTAATCAATTTCTCTTCACGATGGGATGTGCTTGAGTACTGGTTAAACATCAAGGATCCTGGGAAAGACTAGTTAAGTTAACTGATTATCTGTTAGCTCTCTATGACAGGGAAAGGATGATAAATATTCAAACAAGCAAATGAAATGCATTTGGAGGCTTTTATTATGGAGGGGGCTTTTAATAGGAAGTTAACTGTAGTTTTTAAGACTATTGGTTTTAAAATTAAAATATTGATCATGTAATAGCTAACAAGTATTTTAAACTGGAATTATAAGATACAAATTCATACAACTTTCAACACATGGATATAAATTTTATCTGTTTCTTTTATTTCACTATATTTTATTACATTCTTTATTCGGACAAGTTTTTAAGATTATATTGGTTTTAAAATTGAAATATTGATTATGTAATAGCTAACAGGTATTTTTAACAGGAATTATAAGATACAGATTTGTACAACTTCTCAACACATGGATCTAAATTTTATCTTGTTGCTTTTATGTCACTATATTTTATTACATTCTTAATTGTCCCATCTTAATTTTTTTTTTCAGAATTTTAAAATTATTTTTGAAAATTAAGAAACCTTAAAGTGCTCAACTTTTTGATTCAATTGATAACATTAATCTTTGCATCAAAGGACAAAAGGACAAATCATTTTCAGGTGTACTGGTTGAAGACCAGACTGGTTTATGGGATATGTTTCAGTGTTGGGGTCCACCAGCACCCCTGTCATGTTCTCAACTTGAGGCCAGCCGGCACCCAGGGCCTATTGTCCTGCCTGATGTCCAGTGTCTATATTTTAGACACTTTTTCAATGCATGCATTTCCCCATATTTTTCACCTATACTCCATTTCCACTCCCATCGCCGTTCTCCAGTCCCCCACCCACTATCCTGCTATTTTGTTATTTCCATCAACTTATATAACTTACATGTAGTTTTAGATCTCTCATGTTGTATTAGTAGTTTAGTATTAGTAGCATACCTATTATATCATATAGCATCGTATCTTATCATATTATCACTTCCCACCTGTGTAATCTACCTTTTTGTCAACATTCATTGAAACCACCCACTTGTAACAGCCCTTATCCAATGTGTCACCAGAGTGTCGTGTGTGAAATATATGTGTTCATATTTGTATCAGTACTGTTTGGTTTTGTCCAGAGTATGTGATATAATCTGTATATCATATTTCTCCAGTATGTGAGAGCGCCTTTCTGTGCCTTTGTGTTTCTGTTTTTTGTGCCTCTTTGTATGCCTGTCTGTGTGTAGTATAATATTATATTGTATTGTATCCTATCATATCGTATCATATTCTTTTGTATCATATCTTATCCTATTACAACTTCCCACCTGTATTATCTACCTTTTTGTCAACCTTCATGGATTGTGGATTGTATGTGTGTCTATGTAGTTTTAGATCTCTCATATTGTATTAGTTTAGCTTAGTATTGTACCTATTATAATATCATATTATATCGCATCGTAGCTTAATATTATTATGTGTGTGTGTGTGTGTGTGTGTGTGTGGTTTATATATATTGGGGGGAAAAGAAGTTCAAGGAATTCCTTCTACTTCTTTTTTTCCAAAAGTATATATTGGCATTGAAAAATAATGGGCGGAAGGAGCATTCAAAATGAATGTATGGAAGCATTCAAAGTGAATGTATGGACAGAGCTACTGGGTAGTGTGAGATCTGCGTCCTTCAAGGAGATGAACAGACAGGGAAAAGATGCTGGTGTACCCTTGACACTGAAACATTATCCCATAAACTAGTCTAGTCCTCGGTTGGTACACCTGTTATGGTTTGTCCTTCCTTTTGTGCAAGATTTTTGTTATCATTGTATTAAAAAGTTGGACAATTTAAGGATCCTTTCGCAAGTAAGTAAAAACTTTCTCACATAAAGTTTTTTGATCAAGCCTTGGCTGTGTATGGATCTTGAGACAGCAGGTTAGACCACTCAACCAAGGAGGACCCCTAACATTTGTGTACAATAAAAACGTTTGAAAATCAGCGGCTGTATTTAGTACCATTAAATTTTGAAGTCAGAAATAATAGGTTTTAGTTGATTTCCTCATAATATTTACTGAATAATTGTATATAATTTTATGTTAGATTGTGTTTTATTGTAAAAAGTACTGTTTTCAGAATGAATTGTAAAAAGCGCATATTTTTTTAAAGAAGCGGTTTCTAATGAATTAATCTATATTATTTAGCATATAAATTAATCATTGTTAATCGATTACACTTAAAATCACATACACAATAATTTATGTAGAATCCAATGACAATTATTTTAATTACTGTTATTTCTGTGAATAGAAAATTTTACTATCATTTTTATGTGCTTGTCAATTTTTTTAGTATTCATGGTTCAGAACGTTTGTCTAATATTCAAAATATGCTCAAAGATGATGGAGAAATCAATATGGCTTATTTATCAAATATATGTTCTATATTATATCTGCTGTTTAGTCTTGATGCTGCATTATTGTGATTTTGGACATTACCTTAGTCAGTTTATTATCCCCATGTAGTGTTGGGTGGCCACATGAGGCCTGCAGAATAGCACTACTGTGAAGCCCAGCGCATGTCGTAAAAGGCGACTAAATCTGGGCACTGTTAACTCCCTATTAACTGCCTCCTAAGGCCTTGCATTTTTCAAAGAGAAGGGTGGGGGTATTTTTTACCTATTTATGCTTTTTGTATATAGATTGAAGTAACTTGGATCATAATTTGGAAAGTGTATGATATTGATTAAAAAATTACAACAGGCCTGGTTAGCTCAGTTGGTAGTACATATGAGTATCCATACAGGGGTTGTGAATTTGAAACCCTGCTGGCTCCAGTTGATGTCATGATTGATAAGCAACATTCATCTGATTGTCGCTGCTGATTCAAATAGGAAAGTAATCAATTTCTCTTCACGATGGGATGTGCTTGAGTACTGGTTAAACATCAAGGATCCTGGGAAAGACTAGTTAGGTTAACTGATTATCTGTTAGCTCTCTATGACAGGGAAAGGATGATAAATATTCAAACAAGCAAATGAAATGCATTTGGAGGCTTTTATTATGGAGGGGGCTTTTAATAGGAAGTTAACTGTAGTTTTTAAGACTATTGGTTTTAAAATTAAAATATTGATCATGTAATAGCTAACAAGTATTTTAAACTGGAATTATAAGATACAAATTCATACAACTTTCAACACATGGATATAAATTTTATCTGTTTCTTTTATTTCACTATATTTTATTACATTCTTTATTCGGACAAGTTTTTAAGATTATATTGGTTTTAAAATTGAAATATTGATTATGTAATAGCTAACAGGTATTTTTAACAGGAATTATAAGATACAGATTTGTACAACTTCTCAACACATGGATCTAAATTTTATCTTGTTGCTTTTATGTCACTATATTTTATTACATTCTTAATTGTCCCATCTTAATTTTTTTTTTCAGAATTTTTAAAATTATTTTTGAAAATTAAGAAACCTTAAAGTGCTCAAATTTTTGATTCAATTGATAACATTAATCTTTGCATCAAAGGACAAAAGGACAAATCATTTTCAGGTGTACTGGTTGAAGACCAGACTGGTTTATGGGAAATGTTTCAGTGTTGGGGTCCACCAGCACCCCTGTCATGTTCTCAACTTGAGGCCAGCCGGCACCCAGGGCCTATTGTCTTGCCTGATGTCCAGTGTCTATATTTTAGACACTTTTTCAATGCATGCATTTCCCCATATTTTTCACCTATACTCCATTTCCACTCCCATCGCCGTTCTCCAGTCCCCCACCCACTATCCTGCTATTTTGTTATTTCCATCAACTTATATAACTTATATGTAGTTTTAGATCTCTCATGTTGTATTAGTAGTTTAGTATTAGTAGCATACCTATTATATCATATAGCATCGTATCTTATCATATTATCACTTCCCACCTGTGTAATCTATCTTTTTGTCAACGTTCATTGAAACCACCCACTTTTAACAGCCCTTATCCAATGTGTCACCAGAGTGTCGTGTGTGAAATATATGTGTTCATATTTGTATCAGTACTGTTTGGTTTTGTCCAGAGTATGTGATATAATCTGTATATCATATTTCTCCAGTATGTGAGAGCGCCTTTCTGTGCCTTTGTGTTTCTGTTTTTTGTGCCTCTTTGTATGCCTGTCTGTGTGTAGTATAATATTATATTGTATTGTATCCTATCATATCGTATCATATTCTTTTGTATCATATCTTATCCTATTACAACTTCCCACCTGTATTATCTACCTTTTTGTCAACCTTCATGGATTGTGGATTGTATGTGTGTCTATGTAGTTTTAGATCTCTCATATTGTATTAGTTTAGCTTAGTATTGTACCTATTATAATATCATATTATATCGCATCGTAGCTTAATATTATTATGTGTGTGTGTGTGTGTGTGTGTGTGTGGTTTATATATATTGGGGGGAAAAGAAGTTCAAGGAATTCCTTCTACTTCTTTTTTTCCAAAAGTATATATTGGCATTGAAAAATAATGGGCGGAAGGAGCATTCAAAATGAATGTATGGAAGCATTCAAAGTGAATGTATGGACAGAGCTACTGGGTAGTGTGAGATCTGCGTCCTTCAAGGAGATGAACAGACAGGGAAAAGATGCTGGTGTACCCTTGACACTGAAACATTATCCCATAAACTAGTCTAGTCCTCGGTTGGTACACCTGTTATGGTTTGTCCTTCCTTTTGTGCAAGATTTTTGTTATCATTGTATTAAAAAGTTGGACAATTTAAGGATCCTTTCGCAAGTAAGTAAAAACTTTCTCACATAAAGTTTTTTGATCAAGCCTTGGCTGTGTATGGATCTTGAGACAGCAGGTTAGACCACTCAACCAAGGAGGACCCCTAACATTTGTGTACAATAAAAACGTTTGAAAATCAGCGGCTGTATTTAGTACCATTAAATTTTGAAGTCAGAAATAATAGGTTTTAGTTGATTTCCTCATAATATTTACTGAATAATTGTATATAATTTTATGTTAGATTGTGTTTTATTGTAAAAAGTACTGTTTTCAGAATGAATTGTAAAAAGCGCATATTTTTTTAAAGAAGCGGTTTCTAATGAATTAATCTATATTATTTAGCATATAAATTAATCATTGTTAATCGATTACACTTAAAATCACATACACAATAATTTATGTAGAATCCAATGACAATTATTTTAATTACTGTTATTTCTGTGAATAGAAAATTTTACTATCATTTTTATGTGCTTGTCAATTTTTTTAGTATTCATGGTTCAGAACGTTTGTCTAATATTCAAAATATGCTCAAAGATGATGGAGAAATCAATATGGCTTATTTATCAAATATATGTTCTATATTATATCTGCTGTTTAGTCTTGATGCTGCATTATTGTGATTTTGGACATTACCTTAGTCAGTTTATTATCCCCATGTAGTGTTGGGTGGCCACATGAGGCCTGCAGAATAGCACTACTGTGAAGCCCAGCGCATGTCGTAAAAGGCGACTAAATCTGGGCACTGTTAACTCCCTATTAACTGCCTCCTAAGGCCTTGCATTTTTCAAAGAGAAGGGTGGGGGTATTTTTTACCTATTTATGCTTTTTGTATATAGATTGAAGTAACTTGGATCATAATTTGGAAAGTGTATGATATTGATTAAAAAATTACAACAGGCCTGGTTAGCTCAGTTGGTAGTACATATGAGTATCCATACAGGGGTTGTGAATTTGAAACCCTGCTGGCTCCAGTTGATGTCATGATTGATAAGCAACATTCATCTGATTGTCGCTGCTGATTCAAATAGGAAAGTAATCAATTTCTCTTCACGATGGGATGTGCTTGAGTACTGGTTAAACATCAAGGATCCTGGGAAAGACTAGTTAGGTTAACTGATTATCTGTTAGCTCTCTATGACAGGGAAAGGATGATAAATATTCAAACAAGCAAATGAAATGCATTTGGAGGCTTTTATTATGGAGGGGGCTTTTAATAGGAAGTTAACTGTAGTTTTTAAGACTATTGGTTTTAAAATTAAAATATTGATCATGTAATAGCTAACAAGTATTTTAAACTGGAATTATAAGATACAAATTCATACAACTTTCAACACATGGATATAAATTTTATCTGTTTCTTTTATTTCACTATATTTTATTACATTCTTTATTCGGACAAGTTTTTAAGATTATATTGGTTTTAAAATTGAAATATTGATTATGTAATAGCTAACAGGTATTTTTAACAGGAATTATAAGATACAGATTTGTACAACTTCTCAACACATGGATCTAAATTTTATCTTGTTGCTTTTATGTCACTATATTTTATTACATTCTTAATTGTCCCATCTTAATTTTTTTTTTCAGAATTTTTAAAATTATTTTTGAAAATTAAGAAACCTTAAAGTGCTCAAATTTTTGATTCAATTGATAACATTAATCTTTGCATCAAAGGACAAAAGGACAAATCATTTTCAGGTGTACTGGTTGAAGACCAGACTGGTTTATGGGAAATGTTTCAGTGTTGGGGTCCACCAGCACCCCTGTCATGTTCTCAACTTGAGGCCAGCCGGCACCCAGGGCCTATTGTCTTGCCTGATGTCCAGTGTCTATATTTTAGACACTTTTTCAATGCATGCATTTCCCCATATTTTTCACCTATACTCCATTTCCACTCCCATCGCCGTTCTCCAGTCCCCCACCCACTATCCTGCTATTTTGTTATTTCCATCAACTTATATAACTTATATGTAGTTTTAGATCTCTCATGTTGTATTAGTAGTTTAGTATTAGTAGCATACCTATTATATCATATAGCATCGTATCTTATCATATTATCACTTCCCACCTGTGTAATCTATCTTTTTGTCAACGTTCATTGAAACCACCCACTTTTAACAGCCCTTATCCAATGTGTCACCAGAGTGTCGTGTGTGAAATATATGTGTTCATATTTGTATCAGTATTGTTTGGTTTTGTCCAGAGTATGTGATATAATCTGTATATCATATTTCTCCAGTATGTGAGAGCGCCTTTCTGTGCCTTTGTGTTTTTGTTTTTTGTGCCTCTTTGTATGCCTGTCTGTGTGTAGTATAATATTATATTGTATTGTATCCTATCATATCGTATCATATTCTTTTGTATCATATCTTATCCTATTACAACTTCCCACCTGTATTATCTACCTTTTTGTCAACCTTCATGGATTGTGGATTGTATGTGTGTCTATGTAGTTTTAGATCTCTCATATTGTATTAGTTTAGCTTAGTATTGTACCTATTATAATATCATATTATATCGCATCGTAGATTAATATTATTATGTGTGTGTGTGTGTGTGTGTGGTTTATATATATTGGGGGGAAAAGAAGTTCAAGGAATTCCTTCTATTTCTTTTTTCCCAAAATATATATTGGCATTGAAACATAATGGGCGGAAGGAGCATTCAAAATGAATGTATGGAAGCATTCAAAGTGAATGTATGGACAGAGCTACTGGGTAGTGTGAGATCTGCGTCCTTCAAGGAGATGAACAGACAGGGAAAAGATGCTGGTGTACCCTTGACACTGAAACATTATCCCATAAACTAGTCTAGTCCTCGGTTGGTACACCTGTTATGGTTTGTCCTTCCTTTTGTGCAAGATTTTTGTTATCATTGTATTAAAAAGTTGGACAATTTAAGGATCCTTTCGCAAGTAAGTAAAAACTTTCTCACATAAAGTTTTTTGATCAAGCCTTGGCTGTGTATGGATCTTGAGACAGCAGGTTAGACCACTCAACCAAGGAGGACCCCTAACATTTGTGTACAATAAAAACGTTTGAAAATCAGCGGCTGTATTTAGTACCATTAAATTTTTAAGTCAGAAATAATAGGTTTTAGTTGATTTCCTCATAATATTGACTGAATAATTGTATATAATTTTATGTTAGATTGTGTTTTATTGTAAAAAGTACTGTTTTCAGAATGAATTGTAAAAAGCGCATATTTTTTTAAAGAAGCGGTTTCTAATGAATTAATCTATATTATTTAGCATATAAATTAATCATTGTTAATCGATTACACTTAAAATCACATACACAATAATTTATGTAGAATCCAATGACAATTATTTTAATTACTGTTATTTCTGTGAATAGAAAATTTTACTATCATTTTTATGTGCTTGTAAATTTTTTTAGTATTCATGGTTCAGAACGTTTGTCTAATATTCAAAATATGCTCAAAGATGATGGAGAAATCAATATGGCTTATTTATCAAATATATGTTCTATATTATATCTGCTGTTTAGTCTTGATTCTGCATTATTGTGATTTTGGACATTACCTTAGTCAGTTTATTATCCCCATGTAGTGTTGGGTGGCCACATGAAGCCTGCAGAATAGCACTACTGTGAAGCCCAGCGCATGTCGTAAAAGGCGACTAAATCTGGGCACTGTTAACTCCCTATTAACTGCCTCCTAAGGCCTTGCATTTTTCAAAGAGATGGGTGGGGGTATTTTTTACCTATTTATGCTTTTTGTTTATAGATTGAAGTAACTTGGATCATAATTTGGAAAGTGTATGATATTGATTAAAAAATTACAACAGGGCTGGTTAGCTCAGTTGGTAGTATGTATGAGTATCCATACAGGGGTTGTGAATTTGAAACCCTGCTGGCTCCAGTTGATGTCATGATTGATAAGCAACATTCATCTGATTGTCGCTGCTGATTCAAATAGGAAAGTAATCAATTTCTCTTCACGATGGGATGTGCTTGAGTACTGGTTAAACATCAAGGATCCTGGGAAAGACTAGTTAGGTTAACTGATTATCTGTTAGCTCTCTATGACAGGGAATCGATGATAAATATTCAAACAAGCAAATGAAATGCATTTGGAGGCTTTTATTATTGCAGGGGGCTTTTAATAGGTAGTTAACAGTAGTTTTTAAGACTATATTGGTTTTAATATTAAAATATTGATCATGTAATAGCTAACAAGTATTTTTAACAGGAATTATAAGATACAAATTCATACAACTTTCAACACATGGATATAAATTTTATCTTGTTTCTTTTATTTCACTATATTTTATTACATTCTTTATTCTGCTGAAATCGCATTTTTGTCAACTGTCAATAAATATTGATGTGGCTAAATTACGTTGTGTCTCTGTAATTCATGTGTTATCCAGAAACTTTTTGTTTATTTTTGTACTGAAGAAATGTCTATTTTGTTCAACAGCAAGTTTTAACTGTGTTTGTTCATCTGTTAGCCGCAGCGGTAGTTTGAAATTAGGGAGCACCCATAATAATGATGAGACTTTAAGTTACATGACTGTCATTTTTACATCTTGCATATGCAGACGCTCTACCACTGTGTTTTATATATGATGTATAGTTTTGTTTGCGACTACAAGTATGCTGTATTTTGTCACCTTCATAGCGGTAATCAATGATTGTAATCAAGGTTTGAATCCCAACTGATTAAAGATGAGACTGCACAGTTGTCATTTGGTCAGTTTTGTTTAACCCTTCCCAACTGTTCTAGTTTCCAGCCCTTGTGAATATCATTAACTGTGAAATAATCTGCTTATCATCCACAGTATTGAGAGTAATTTATATTACAGATCTCCACAGCTGAGGTTATGCATTTAATTGATCAACTTTATTTCAGTAGGATATGTATCAGACAAAATGATGATGATTTTGATGATGGTGATGATATTGATGAATAATAATGTGAACATTGAGTTAGTTAGGTCTACTTATTATCTATTGGCTCTCGATGACAGGAAAAGTATGATAAATATTAAAATGAACAAATGAAACACATTTGGAGGCTTTGAAAAGGAAGTTAACGATAAGTTTCTGGATTCATGTTACTCACACATCGAACGGACAAGTTTTTAAGATTATATTGGTTTTAAAATTGAAATAATGATTTTGTAATAGCTAACTAATATTTTTAACACGAATTATAAGATACAAATTCATACAAATTCATATAACTTTTCAACACATGGATCTAAATTTTATCTTTTTTCTTTTATTTCACTATATTTTATTACATTCTTTATTCTGCTGAAATCGCATTTATGTCAACTGTCAATAAATATTGATGTGGCTAGTTACCTGGTGTCCTTGTAATTCATGTGTAATCCAGAAACTTTGTTGTTTTATTTTTGTACTCAAGAAATGTCTATTTGTCCAATAGCAAGATTTAACTGTGTTTGTTCATCTGTTAACTGCAGTGGTAGTTAGGGGTCTCACATATGATGACTTCATAGGGAGATTGGATAAATTTCAGGGTCATAAAGATATAAACTAATCATGCAACACCTGCAGCTTTTTACCAAGGTAACATAATTTCATGACTGATTTAATATTTCAATTACTATGCAAAACTGGTGATTAGTAAACTTAAAACCGGAAATACAACTTCTGGATAAATATTTACATAGTATGACACATGTGACAAAGAAAATCCACTTTTCAATAGCTGTATGTATATAAAAAAAAAGTATATATATAAAAAACCTGTTGATACAAAGATTGACAAAATTCTTCATTAGGCTCCACCCACTTAAAAATATTTCCTGGAAGAGCTTCTGCACAGCAAGGCAGAGATCAGTAACAATGATTTATTTCATGTAAAAATTATTTACAACCAATTTGGCTAGTTCAAACCTATTGATAACTTGAAGTATATGAGATAAAAAAGATGTTTTACTGTATAAACTGTTTAACAAATCACTGCATACTTGTAATAAAAAACAATTTATCTCGTGTAAAAATCATTTTCTAATTTAACCTATTTATGACAAGTATATTGGATAAAAAAATGTTTTTCTGTATAAACTGTTTAGCAAATGAAAATGTTTTGACATGAATAACTGCAGCAATGGTCTAGTGACGAAGCATCTGTGCCTCACATGCAGAGGGTTGTGTGATTGATCCCTAGTCTGGTCATACCAAACACTTGAAAAATGCTTCCTTACTCGGTACTCTGCATTTAGAGGATAGTTTGAGGTCTGGTCATCCCAGTGTCAATATAATGCGACTGGGTAGGGTAGGGGTATCACACCATGTGTCTGCAGCATGATATGCCAGTGCAGCAGCGCTAGCATACTATCAAGATAACTGAACATTGGTGGAAAACAATGCTTAACATAGTATTACAACATCTTCAACTTTTGACTCAGAAATACATATTGACTTGTGATAAATTTAGTTTAAAGAGCTGGCCTGGTCTATACACATCTTTAAAACTATATCTCTCATTAGACAAGATGTTAAACTGACTGTCCTAGGTACTTTTTCTATTAAAAAATAAAAATCTATATTTCTTTAATATAATTAAAATTCCTTTGAAACAATCAGATGTGTAAATATTTTATATATCAATTTATTCCAATTACAATATTCAAAGAGTTCACAAAAATTATTTTTGGGTTTATTGGTAAATGTTACCAAAACATTTAAATATCATGTATGTACTGTTGTTGATAAATTACCAGACAATATTAACAGATAAAGAGCTGTGGACGAAACAGCTTAAAAGAAAATGACCTAGCCCATAAGTTTTCTTGCAAGCTATCAAATGTTATTATGAATATTACAAGTTTGTACTTTGATATATCAGATATTATTATAACCTAGAAGATTTTTATTGTTGTTGTATGGTGTTTAGCATCACTTTCAACAATTTTTCAGTTATATCTTGACGTTGTCTTCAGACTATTCTGTAGACACATAATATGATACTCCACCCGTCACATTATACTGACACCAGGCCAACCAGACATAGAACTTTCCTCTAAATGCTGAGCACCAACCAAGGACACTTTAGTACTATTTTTCGAGTCTTTGGTATGACCTGGCTGATGAACAAACTCATGACCTTTCCCATGCGAGGCATACGTTATACCACTACACCATGCTGTGGTTAACATTCAAGAACATGAATATGATCAAACATTAGCAATACAGCTGGTCGCTTAAGAAAATTTCGATGAGAATCTAGCAATTAATTTACAATGTGACCTCTGGATCAAGCAAAATTTATCTAAACTAAAAATTCATGAGGTCATAATTATAAATGCCTATATAGCAGGGCTTCTAAATTCATTGTTTTTTAGGGTTTTGGACTGATTGATGCTGTTCAAAGCTGGTTTTCTTTTCAAGATTTAAAGTCATTTCTTCGAATTACTTTTAGTACGGAGAATTTTTTTCAATTTTGCACATGAGGACTTTGAAGTAAGACATGTTTAAAACACTTGAAAAAAATATAGGTCACCATGCTCGTTTTTTGCTACGACTAATTTTAAACTACACCATTTTATATTTTTTAAAGAAAAGACAGCAAAGAAGTGCAAGTTATAAATTATGTTTTTTTTTACTAAAGTGATATATTTCAACAAAATATTGTTGTCATCCATGTAACAAAAGATAAAGTATCTAAAACGGAAAAATCATAATGCCGTTTTGGATTTCACTTTTCATACTATGAATTTCATAAATTGCTATGATTATAAATTTGGCTGCAAATATTGCAATTTTACACTAATTCAAAAATAAAAACACGGAGAATTATTTCAATCTTTCTTAAATGAAGCACTATAACAAGCCATATCAGAAAATAAAATAAAAAAAATATGTGGCCATGCTTGTTACTAAGTTACAGTTCCAAATATTACATCCCCTTTTCATAAAATGGCCACTTATTCAATAATAAAAAGATTGATGCATTTTCACACTAATTCAAATATAGAAAGTGCTACATATTACCTCCTCTTTTCATGAAATGGCCTAAAATTGTCAAATTGGTGAACATCATCTGTTGTAAATTTTTATAAATGAAGTTCCATTGCAGAGGTAACTTTCATATTTGCAAATGATGTACTTCATTGCAATTATAATATTTTGAAGACACAATACAAGGCAGATCGTCCTGAAGTTTTTATGAAAAATAGAGAAAGTGACTGGTTTTTTTTTAATTATATTTTCCTAATTTTCTTTATTTAATGTATTAGATTGATTGTTAGTGCTCTTGATTTTCAAGAAAAGTCATAAGTGCTGAAATCAACCCATTCCCCACCCACTATTCTTTAACAGTTGTTCATTAAACTTACAAAAACATTTTCCCGCTGTTATGTTTTTATGCCCCCCAAAACTTTTGGGGTGGCATATAGTAATCGCAGCGTCTGTCCGTCCTTCCGTCAGGTATTTCGTTTACGGCCTGTTTCTTTGTCATACATAAATGGATTTTGTTGATACTTAGTACAAATGATCAACATAACATGATGACGTGTCGCGAGTATGACCCACGCCTGTACCTCAAAGGTCAAGGTCACTATTTGAGTGACAACATTTCGAGTTTGTGTGAGATTTCGTGTTTGGCCTGTAACTTTGTCATGTATAGATGGATTTTATAAATACTTGCTACAAATGATCAACATAACATGACGACGTGTTGCACTTAATACCCAGACTCCCACTTCAAAGGTCAAGGTCAAAATTTAACTTTTGTTTTTACACTTTGTCATTTTAACATTTCTTGTTCGGTCTGTAACTTTGTCATCTATGGATAAATTTTAAAAACACTTGGCTCAGTTGATCAAAATGACATAATTAAGTGTCGCATGTAAGACCCAGAACCTTTCCTCAACGGTCAAGGTCACACTTTCAATTACTCATGTGTGCACTGTACACCACTTCACGAAATGGAGGATGGAAAGAGTGTTGTAAAAAGTAGTAACTACCATCTGAATTGTTCAGGAAACATATAATCGAGTGTAATTAAAGAAAAGATAATGAAATACATATGAAGTGACAACAGGGGTGCTAACTTGGAGTATATATGCCATGGGTAGCTTAGACCATAATTATCATGTACAAACAGTATTATCAAATTGGTGAAGTTGATGTTGTGAGTGGGTGCGAGTCGGATTTTATCACATTTTCATGTATAATTAGATTTTTTTTTCATTAATCTTCGTATTATATTGGTGGTCTGATGCCAAAGTGAACTAAGTCTCACAAAGGTCATTTTGAGAAAACTTGACTTAAAAATATTTTGAATTCCCCATTAAACATGATTGAAATTCATCATCCTCATCAGACACTGTCCCAGGTGTCATACAGTGGAGCTTCTTTATACATTTCTTGCATTCTCTGAGATCTAAACTGCTTATTGTTATACAAAATTCAAAGTGCTTAAAGTTTTCATAAAAGAACTACCAAACAGGTGGCCGTTTCCATCTGGGCGAGAATTTGAATACACTTAGGTGACTTCCACAGTGCGTAAGCATACATTCATCTGGAGATAGAAAAGTACTGCAGTCAACATTAAGTTCCTTAATATTGACACATTGTGGTAATTCTAGAATAACAGATTTGTTCTTGCCGACCTTCAAACTTTCAAACTGTCATTTCAAGTTTTAGTAAAGATGGGTGGTTCGATAAATGACTTAAAACTCCGAGGAGTCAATAAAGTTGCATTTACTTATATTTAAGAACTTTAACTTTGGCATACATTTTACAAAGCCTAAACTTTGTACCAAAAGATTTTGGCTTAATTAAGATGTGTAACATTTTTACAAAGGCAAAATTGCGACTGAAGATGCTAATTTATAGCAGAAGGTTTTCCATATACATCGTACATATGTCCACAGACACCTTTGTAGCTTAAAGACAGAAAAATTATCAGCATGTTGACCAAATAAGTGCCAATACTTTCATTATTGTACAGTGTGCCAGGGCTTATTTCTATGGTGGAGCGAGTCCTTCCATAACTGTTTGTCATGAACTAGTTTGTAAAGGTATTTGCACGAAGCTGCAACAGATAATAGTTCCTAAACATCCAGATAGTATTTTGAGGATCACTTCATCTGGCAAATCTGTAAGCAAAAAAAATAAATAAATAGATCATAAAAGTCCAAAAATATGAACTTGTCAGCTTCAGCATGTCAGATCTTGTGACAATGCACATTCTTCAACGTTTGTTCCAGTGATTGGTTAGGAAATTAATGTGGGTTTTAGAGTGAAAGCAAAGTCAAATATAGCAAATTTAAATGAATCAGGGGCAGTAACTTTGGATAGATTAATAAGTTCATGCCAAAAATCGTAACTCAAAACAAAATTCTCAAGCTTACAAGCTCTGTGTAAATACAGTCAGAAGAAACGAAGGTGCTGGAAAGTAAACATGATGAAATATGGTAATTTTGTATATTAAAGAGCCAAATTTAATAACGATATAAGACTGATTTGAGCAGTTGAACTCATCAAAGATTTTCCTGTCCATTTGTTCATGTGTTAATCTGTCAGAGGTCAAATTGTTTGAAGCTGTTATGTATTTCTGGTTTTTACCTGTGAAAGATTTTGGATTTTAAGCTGTTTTCTGTATTTACCCATATACATATTTCTATTTTTTATTTCAGGTTTTAACCTGTTGTATATTTCTGGCTTTAACCTATTATGGATTATTAGTAGCTTGGCCCTCTGCCACAACAGTTATCCCGAATAACAGATATAACAGATTTTTCCACTCACAACAACCTACAATACAACCCTTACTTTGTGATTCATTAAGATTTTTATTCCAGTGTATTGTTCATAGTAGTGCAAGGATACATACTATTTATGAATGAATATGTCTTAGCATGAGGAATTTGTCATAGCACAAGGATTATATGAACAGCATATTAATGTGATAGCACAATGAATGTACATAAGCACTGCAAGGGGGCTGTGTGATGAAAAATCTGTACCAGGTAAACCTTGTCCGGTATGTAAGAAATATCTGGCTTTAACCCATTGTATATTTACACCTGTTGAAAATTTCTGGCTTTGTGTTATGGAGTGATACGTATTTTGGTTTTTATCTGTTAAAAGGAAATTGATTTGTAGAAGTCAATTCTGAAATGGTTACTAAGTCTTCATCATCACAAGTCTTCTTCTGTCAATAACAACTGTTCATAATATTCACAGGCATGCTCATAAGGTCTTCCTTAGCCAATGAAATGTGTTGCATATAATTAACCAACCTGTAACATGTTAGAAGTTTATATATAATATATATATGCACAGGAGGTCATCCTTCGGTAATGAATCTGTATGCATATAGGCTAGAATGTGTTGAAAATGGTAATGAATCGTCAGTATGTAATTTCCATAAACGGTGCCATTATTTGCTATATTTATGAAACATGTAAATATGATCCTTCACCTTAAGCAATCTACTACATGTGCTGGGGGGAGATGCCAATTAAAAACTGTTTGCATTATCTTGGATAAACAAAACACAAAATGATTACATAAAACATATTTATCTTTATTTTATACTTAATATAGCTCCTATGAATTAGTTGTGATTGTTTGTTTGAATATTTAAACATGATTTAATAACAATGAGAGCTAACAGATGATGGGTAACCTAATCACTCTTTCCTAAGATGCTGGAAGGTTAACCAGTTCTCAAGCATACATATCACCTGCAAGTGACTGATAACTTTCCCCCATGAATCAGATAGGGAGACGGAGACAAATGAAAATGGGATGCAATTTCTTATAATATCCATCACAGAGAATGTGGCGAGGCAGGGATTCAAACTCTGACTCCTTGGTTGATAGTGAGATGTGCTACTGACTGAGCTACCTGTTATATCAGGTTTTTTTTATTTTATTTCTATTTCCTACTTGATATATCAATAATCTGGTTACAACAAAACCACATATACATATATATCACAGTTACTGACCCCTTCTGGCTATTATTTCTAACTATTCTCTCTACCTATGAATTTTCTTCAAGAATTTCCCATCTTGTTCTCATTTACCATTTACTATCTCTCATTTAGAATTGAACTACTCATAATGCCATTATCTCATTGCACCTTTATAAAAGTTCAGTGATAGGTTAATTCCATTTTACCCTCTTAATTAATTGACATTTGCACTCCTTATAGTTCTGAAACACCTCTTTGGTATAAACTGTTTGATAGAAGTCATAAAGATAAAGGTCATATAGATGAGGGTTATAAAGATGCAAAGTTACCTGTTGATTCAGATCAGGCTGTATTAATATAACAACAGTGATTATACTGGAAGGTCAACCAGGTATCATTTACAAATTAAAATCATAAAGTAGAGTTTGATGAAACTGCATTTGTCTTTGATACAGAATTTCAGGTCACTAGGCCAAAGGTCAAGGTCACTGTTTATTTTCTCAAAGAAGTTAAACAAATAGCAGCAATAATTGTGTTTGGAAGTCAGTTTACTATGCTAACTTCAGAGAATCGTAGTGTATGCTATAATGTATAAAAAGATTAAAATACTTTTTTATCTTTAATTATAATTATTATACAATGTATTATAGAGCATTATTTTAATAGAAAATGTTTAAAATTGTTAATAATTATGTTGAATAGTTTATTAATATGATTTTTTTAATTCAAAATAATCCACAATGGTTCACAGCTATTTAGGTGTTGAATGTCCCAGAAGTTTTAAGATCAAATAATATAATTATATGTTGTTTAAAAAAAGAAGTAAAAAAATTAAAAAATGAAAATTCGTAAGTCCTCTACCAGTTTACATATTTAATAATAATCCTTACATTTGTGACTATGGGCCACTGAGTTCCATATCACTTGAAGTTGAAGATTTCATCTAATCAAATATGACTGACTGGAAGCCATTTTGTTTTCTTTCATGAAGCAATTACAATATTATGTATATTGCACAAAGGCTGCTCCAAATAATAGGGTGGTTTTCTTAAAGCAATAATGCTATTTTTTTTTCACAAAAAAGAAAGATGAAATATGTCTCACTGAAAGTCATATTGGATTTCTTTCTTGACAAATGATTGTGCTTTGATACAAATCTTATTCAGTAAGTGATGCTGAAATAGGGACACTCTGTGGCCTGAATTGGTCAAAGTCACTCTTATTGCCAAGGTTGAGGATTTGAGCCCAGCTCAGTTCAAAATAGTTTGTGAGAAACTGAACAGAGTTAATTTTTACTCAGATTCATTTGTAGGTTTACTGTTACCAATAAAACCGGATGCTATATATACATGTATCGGCATTTTGCTGTATGTTGAAATTGTCTACATAAACTCATTCTTCCCTTTGCTACTACTAGTGTAACTGACTGTAAAAATACAGTTAAACTTAAAGTTTTTTTCATCTAGTTTTTGTTATTTATTTGAAACTGGTAGGGGATAAGTATTGTTATGTAATATATTTCTGTACCATGTTTGTTGATGATTGTATTGTTATGTAATTTTTCTGTACCATGTTTGTTGATGTATTGATTTGACCTGGGCTCAGGAGACTCTATAATGTTAAAAAAAAAAAAAAAAAAAGGAAAGAAAAAGAAAAAAGAAAGAAAAAGAAAAAAATGAAAAAGAAGAAAAAAAAAAAGAAAATGTGTAAATCCTCTACCAGATTACATATTTAAAAATAATCCTTACATTTGTGAATTTTGGACACTGAGTTCCATATCACAGTTGAAGTTGAAGGTTTCATGTAATCAAATATGACTGACTGGAAGCCATTTTGTTTTCTTTCAAGAAGCAATTACAATATTATGTATATTGCACAAAGACTGCTCTAAATAATAGGGTGGTTTTCTTAAAGCAATAATGCTATTTTTTTCACTAAAAAGAAAGATGAAATATGTCTCACTGGAAGCCATATTGGTTTTCTTTCTTGACAAATGATTGTGCTTTATTACACGTCTAATTCAGTAAGTGATGCTTAAAAAGGGACACTCTGTGGCCTGAATTGGTCAAAGTTACTCTCACTGCCGAGGTAGAGGATTTGAGTCCAGCTCAGTCCAAAATAGTTTATGAGAAACTGAACAGAGTTAATTTTTACTCAGATTCATTTGTAGGTTTACTGTTACCAATAAAACCAGATGCTATATATACATGTATTGGTATTTTGCTGTATGTTGAAATTGTCAACATAAACTCATTCTTCCCTTTGCTACTACTAGTGTAACTGACTGTAAAAATACAGATAAACTTAAAGTTTTTTTCATCTAGTTTTTGTTATTTATTTGAAACTGGTAGGGGATAAGTATTGTTATGTAATATATTTCTGTACCATGTTTGTTGATGATTGTATTGTTATGTAATTTTTCTGTACCATGTTTGTTGATGTATTGATTTGACCTGGGCTCAGAAGACTCTATAATGTTGTTAAAAAAAAAAAGAAAAAGGAAAAAAAAAAGAAAAAGAAAAAAAAAGAAAAAGAAAAAAAAAGAAAATGTGTAAATCTTCCACCAGTTGACATATTTAAAAATAATCTTTACATTTGTGATGTTTGGACACTGAGTTCCGTATCACTGTTGAAGTTGAAGATTTCTTCTAATCAAATATGACTGACTGGAAGCCATTTTGTTTTCTTTCATGAAGCAATTACATTATGTTTATTGCACAAAGACTGCTCTTGAAGATTTCTTCTAATCAAATATGACTGACTGGAAGCCATTTTGTTTTCTTTCATGAAGCAATTACATTATGTTTATTGCACAAAGACTGCTCTAAATAATAGGGTGGTTTTCTTAAAGCAATGATGCTATTTTTTTCACAAAAAAGAAAGATGAAATATGACTCACTGGAATCCATATTGGTTTCTTTCTTGACAAATGATTGTGCTTTGATACACATCTAATTCAGTAAGTGATGGTGAAAAAGGGGCAATATGTGGCCTGAATTGGTCAAAGTTACTCTCACTGCTGAGGTAAAGGATTTGAGTCCAGCTCAGTCCAAAATAGTTTGTGAGAAACTGAACAGAGTTAATTTTTACTCAGATTCATTTGTAGGTTTACTGTTACCAATAAAACCGGATGCTATATATACATGTATCGGTATTTTGCTATATGTTGAAATTGTCAACATAAACTCATTCTTCCCTCTGCTACTACTGGTGTAACTGACTGTAAAAATACAGATAAACTTAAAGTTTTTTTCATCTAGTTTTTGTTATTTATTTGAAACTGGTAGGGGATAAGTATTGTTATGTAATATATTTCTGTACCATGTTTGTTGATGATTGTATTGTTATGTAATTTTTCTGTACCATGTTTGTTGATGTATTGATTTGACCTGGGCTCAGAAGACTCTATAATGTTGTTAAAAAAAAAAAAGAAAAAGGAAAAAAAAAAGAAAAAGAAAAAAAAAGAAAAAGAAAAAAAAAGAAAAAAGAAGAAAAAAAAAAAGAAAATGTGTAAATCTTCCACCAGTTGACATATTTAAAAATAATCTTTACATTTGTGATGTTTGGACACTGAGTTCCGTATCACTGTTGAAGTTGAAGATTTCTTCTAATCAAATATGACTGACTGGAAGCCATTTTGTTTTCTTTCATGAAGCAATTACATTATGTTTATTGCACAAAGACTGCTCTTGAAGATTTCTTCTAATCAAATATGACTGACTGGAAGCCATTTTGTTTTCTTTCATGAAGCAATTACATTATGTTTATTGCACAAAGACTGCTCTAAATAATAGGGTGGTTTTCTTAAAGCAATGATGCTATTTTTTTCACAAAAAAGAAAGATGAAATATGACTCACTGGAATCCATATTGGTTTCTTTCTTGACAAATGATTGTGCTTTGATACACATCTAATTCAGTAAGTGATGGTGAAAAAGGGGCAATATGTGGCCTGAATTGGTCAAAGTTACTCTCACTGCTGAGGTAGAGGATTTGAGTCCAGCTCAGTCCAAAATAGTTTGTGAGAAACTGAACAGAGTTAATTTCTACTCAGATTCATTTGTAGGTTTACTGTTACCAATAAAACCGGATGCTATATACATATGTATCGGTATTTTGCTATATGTTGAAATTATCAACATAACTTATTCTTCCCTCTGCTACTACTTGTGTAACTGAATGAAAAAATACAGTTAAATTTAAAAGTTTTTTTCATTTAGTTTTTGTAATTTATTTGAAACTGGTAGGGGATAAGTATTGTTATGTAATATATTTCTGTACCTTGTTTGTTGATGTATTATTTCTGTACCATGTTTGTTGATGTATTGTTATGTAATATTTCTGTATCATGTTTGTTGATGTATAGACTTGACCAGGGCTCGGGGAAACTCCAATAATGTTTAAATATTACTCCAGACTCCTCCCAAAATTATGTAAATCTGGTAAATACATTTTAAATACCTGATGGATGGAACCAATTTTCCCTCCAAGCTTTTAATAAAAATCAGCCAGTGCAACTATTTTGGTATTGAAGTGATTTCTTTAGCCATGGTCATGTCTGTTTTCTCCTTAAATTTGTAAAAAGATAAAAATAATATTTTTTGTTTGATATTCATAATTATCTTTAAAATGTACACTTTATATTTTATTTTGTTGTAAATGTTAACAAAACACACACACACACACACACACACACACACACACACACACACACTAAAAAGACTTTTGATTGACAACTATAAGACAGCTGTATATACTGTGGACATAATAAGGAAAATACTGAGAAACGACGTAGACATGAAGTCATTATGTTGATAAGTGATTGCCATACAAGAATCTGATCTCATACAAGAAATTGATTGCTATACAAGAAAATAATCGCCATACAGAAAAAAAATCTACAATGTGATCAACATAATTGTGCAAATGTGATATGCATTCAAGTTTTGGCCTACATACAAAGTGATCTACAGTACCTACATACAAATTGATCTACAAAGAAAGTCTCCAAAACAGGAGGAATTACTGGAATGGAAGACACAAGAGTTAATACAATATATACAAAATGATCTACAAAGAAATTCTCAGAAACAGGAGGAATTACTGGAATCCTTTGCAGATGATGGAAGACAAAGAATTGATACAGTATATACAAAATGATCTGCAAAGAAAGTCTCGGAAACAGGAGGAATTACATCCTTTGCTGATATTGGAAGACACAGAATTGATACAATATATACAAAATGATCTGCAAAGAAAGTCTCGGAAACAGGGGGAATAACTGGAATCCTTTGCTGATGATAAAAAGGTATGTTACAGTATAGCATTCTGTTTAACTGAACTGACTGAAGGCATACAATGCCACACAGGTTCATATTCATTGGTGCACATGAACTTGGTATCAGTGCTGACTTACATAAGGAAAAACAGACTGATACCTATGTACTTGGTATCAATGATGACTTACTTGAGGAAATAGGCTTAAGGACAAAGGTTCTTATTTACTTGGTATCAGTGCTGATTTACATGAGGAAATACAGACTGAAGGCTTAATTACTATGTCACATAGGTTCTAATGTACTTGGTATCAGTGCTGACTTACATGAGGAAATACAGACTAAAGGCTTAATAACTGTCACATTGGTTCTTATGTACTTGTACTTGGTATAAGTGCTGACTTACAAGAGGAAATACAGACTGAAGGCTAAATAACTGTCACATTGGTTCTTATATACTTGGTATCACTATGCTGACTTACATGAGGAAATACAGACTGAAGGCTTAATAACTATGTCACATAGGTTCTTATGTACTTGGTATCAGTGCTGACTTAGAAAAGGAAATACAGACTGAAGGCTTAATTACTATGTCACATAGGTTCTTATGTACTTGGTATCAGTGCTGACTTACATGAGGAAATATGGACTGAAGGCTTAATAACTATGTCACATAGGTTCTTATGTACTTGGTATTGGTGCTGACTTACATGAAGAAATACAGAATGCTTCTATGTTCACTTAATCAGGACCGTAAGTCTTTCAAATATTCTTACAGATTTTAATGTGTCATACCTCAGAATGGTAGCTGTAATATACAATAGTGAAGTAAGATATATATTCTTTTGGTTAAAATTGAAACTTCATGGTTGCTATTCAAGTTAAATTAAATTCAACAATCTAATAGAAATGTCACTACCAAACTGATAAACTACTTTGAACTTTTAAATTTTTAGTACAACATTTCTTTTGTATATTTTCAGATTGACAACTTTCGTCACAGTCCCGGAACACATAATGACTGCCACAGCTTATAATGAAAATGTAAGTAAATTACAATTACTGTCTTAGTGCAACAAAGAAATTACTGACTATTTATGAAATGTCTAACAATGTTTTGAAATGCTAGTATCTTAGATTATCTCCTTTAATATTGTTGGGCATCTCTTATACTTCTGTAAGTGATCATTTAAATCAATTATAATTTTATTATGTCCCGATAACTATTTTATAACTTTTGAAGAATAAAATGCATTAAACTGGCAAGATTTAATTAGTGTTTTAGAGCATGCATTAAGTTGAACATACTGACAATTAGCTTGTGCAACTATCAAAATATAAGGAACCATGTCCCATTTCTATACCTTATTATGTATTTGATGTTGTATTTTGTGATATTATCTTTAATTATCAGCAAGCTAATGAATTGTTTCTTATTTTTCAGGCTTTTTAAAACACTCCTGCTGACCAACATTATACAATATCAACATTGTCCAGCAACAACATTGTATGACATCTACATATGACATCAACATTGTACAACAACAAGTTGTATGAGATCATCAACATTGTACGGCAACAATATTGTATGAGATCAACATTATGACATCCAACATTGTATGGCAACAACATTGTACAAGATCTACACAATATTACAACACTGAACGGCAACAACAAAATTATATGAGGACAACAGTATAAGAGACTTACACACATTAAAACTGTTAAAGAACAAACTATTGAATCATTAAACAGCTGTCAATCTGGACATCACAAGTGCTCTTTAAAATTGGACACTCACATACACACTCGCAAACACATGCATATTTTCTTATAACATGTTTTTGAAAAAAAAAAAAAAAAAAGCTTCAAAAAAATATTAAATAAAAAAATAATTATATATATAAAGGGCATAAAAAATAAGAAAAAAAAAGCTCAAAAGAACAAAAAAACTCAAAAAAAAAAAAAAAAAAAAAAGCTCAAAGAAAAGCATAAAAAAGAATAAAAAAGCTCTAAAGAAAAATAATCAGAAGCTCAATGTTTTTGTTATTTATCTGTTTATGTTATTGTATTGTATAATTGTTAACAAAAGGTCTACAAACTTCTGGAACAGCCCTTGAAATTATTGATAAGATAATATCATTAAAAATATTAAATGTTTTCTCTTTCAATGTAATTATCTCGTAATTATAATTATTTTTTAAGTTATATTTTTGTGAATTTATTTGTGGAAACTGGATATTCTATTTTCTTATCGACTACAAAGTTGTATTTTCTGTTATCCTCTGGAGTTAGTGAAGTTTCTTTTCTGTTGACATGATATGTCTCTGATTATGAGGTAATTAGGGTGGTTTTAAGTTAATTGCCTATGATGAATTTTAGTAATAATGTTATTAAATGATTAACTTATAAAAGAAACAAAAATATTTTTTGAAAACTTTTAAAATCTACAATTGTATGTTTCGCCATAAAACGGTCATGGTTTCCTTCATATTTATATCTTCATTAATAACTTCCATCAGGGATTTGGCAGATATTCTGCTACAAAACTTCATGACATTTACTCACTAGCTGAAAATGCTATTTTAAAATATGTTTTGTGCTTCTGGACAAAATATAGATCTGAGTAAAAGAAAAAAAGCTTTGGTTAACTGATCATCTATTAGCCATTGGTGGCAAAAAATGCTGTGAAATATACCAACAAACATCTCTGGCTACTAAGGTCTAATACAATGATACATGTCATGGGTTTGAGTCCAGCTTAGTCTTAATATTTAACTTGTACCAGATACTTTCTATAGGGCTGAAATTCGATCATGTTTTGCAAAAGTGGTTCTATTATTTTTCTTTTTCTTTCATGCTAAAATTAAAGATTTCAAAACATTGCAGAATGAATGTGGCATCCAGTATTTTTAACTGCTGATGGTATGAAAATGGTGTTAAATATTTAAATAAACTAAATACATGACCACCAGAGGGTTGCTGTACATTAAATTATTAGCACTTTCTGTAAATATTGAGACTGAATTACCAGGTCTAAATTACATTTCAGGTTTCTTTTATTTTTCAAACAATCAAAATAAAACATTTCAAGTGAGCTAATTATTTAAACTTTGTGTAACAGTGAGCTTCCTGGTTGTAGCAAGGCAATCTATTTCACCTTGCCGTTGATTTCTGCCTGGCTGATTTTGTCAAGAACCTTCATTGAAGTTGATATATCAACAAATGTCTAACTCATCTGATCAGGGTCTACATTGGCAGACTCCTAGACAGTTACCCTTATGCACCACTCATTCCATGTAAGGACGGAAGAGTTTATTTCTTGCATATTGAATAAGGATTTTCGTGTATTTTTACTGGGTATGGACTTTTCATCCTACACCTCTATGCGCTATAGTCCTATCCTCCTAGCCTATGACATAATGCCATATGGCACATTTCATTCATTAATACCTCACATCCTTTTATCTATCCTATGAACTACTATAAAAAATAGACTAGAATAAAAAAACTTTAAAAATCACAGTTACAGTTGTATGCAAGAAAAAGTATCTTTTCTGGGGTTTTCGGTGCGGCTGGGGAAATTCTCATTACATCTAAGTAAAATACCCAAAATTGTTTAAGTTTATTCCATGAACCTTTGAAAAAAAACACAACAACATTGATATACAAGCACAAGTGGGGAGTACTGATAGATTCCTTCCTTTGGTAGAGCTACATGATAAAATTCTAGTACAGGACATATGACAATAAATTAAATTGACTTGATTTTAAACAACATGCTAAAAATGGATGTCCTTTACTGGACTGAGTTCAACACTGTTTTCAGGAATCTTTAATGCCTTACTACACAGTTGCAGCTCCTTTTTTGCCACGGTAACATGATTCTTGTGCTTAAGAAAAGTCCTATGTACGGTAATTTTGTTAAAAATATTTTCAAATGGTTCGTCAGGACTGCGACTTCTTACTGCAGATGAGTAGAGCAAAAGTTAGCATAGCATATACCACATCTCTAAGGTGTTAAAAAATGTAACTTATATGATATTATTTATGAGACCTGTATAACCATTTATTTGTATATAACCTTTTAATTGTATATACATGTAGTTTTAATTCCATTTTAGTATCCAAGATCCTTCACATACCAAAACAACAACTACCAGTTTGAGAGAGCTGTAGAGGCCTGTTGCTGCATTCAAAACAGCTTCCTACATATTGGTGAAAAACACATCATTCAACACCGGTAGATTGGAAAGTTGACTCGGAGATATTGCTGAAAACACCATTCAACATGGACATATTTGAGAACTAACACAGGGGTGCAATCATAAAAGGTAATAATCAGAATAAGCAAAAAAAAAAATAAGATTTTCGTGCTATGTTGCTCTACAACTTGCCTAATAATAAACATTGTTAAAGTTTTTGGCCCAACCCTTTTGGCAGTTGGTATTATTATATAAAGCAATAAAATATGTTTATACCCAAACCTCAGTTTGCATTTATTTTAAATTTTTGTAAATTTACATTAAAATATATGAATAAATCTCTGTTCACTAACTGTCATATTAAAGATTTTCATATGAACAAATTGTGACACAAAGGAGTTTCATTTGCGCAGTATTTTTTGCAAATCTTAAAAAGGATACAACAGTTTGTAAAATGATTTAAGTGAAACAGTAAATGAATTTTCCAGTTTTCATCGTAACTTGAAAGTTTATACTAAGAAGTTCATAAACTTATCAAACTGCCCCTGATGTAAATTTATCCACCTTGTTCAGATGTGTTGCATGTAATTCCATAGTATATAAGTCATGGTTGACAACAAATTTATTGGTTTGGCAGAGGCCTTGATCTATAGTTTGCATTGTGGTTAGGCGCACTCGCAGTAATCTGGTCTGTACTTTTATGTCTTGGTTATTCACAAATAATAATCTCCGTATATATATATATATATATCATGCATTATAAATGAGCATCTAAAAAGATCCCAAAAATCATAAATTCCGTTGTTGTGAATTAATTATCTCCCTTTATGAAATTAAATATAAATGAATTCACTGTATCTATATTATCCAACAGTTTATAAATCTGTCCTTTATATAGCATGTGAGTAGTCATGTATCCTTAACTGGATCCTACTCATATAAAGCTATCGGTTCATTTATGTAAATTTGTCTACCCTGTCCAGATGTGTTGCATGTAATTCCATAGTATATAAGACATTAAAAATTGTTTAAAGTAACACTTAACAGCATATAATAACAACAAGGCCATACTCTTCTCATATTTGCACATTACAATCATTGTCATTTTTATGGTCGGCCTTGAAAACATCTCCGTTATTGTTAACTCTACTTATTGTTTGTAAAAAGATGACATTGGTATAAGCTAGAAAAATATATATCTAATATTTATCAGTATTTAACATTAACTAGTGAAGATTCACACTTTTTCAACAGATCTACCTTCTTTTGCACAGGTGGTGTTCTATGTCCTGCTACATGTGCTGTGCTGTTATGCCACAATGTCCTAGAGTCCCATGCAGGTTTTATCTAAGAGATACAGGTGATGACGTCTAGCAATATTTGGTATGCATATACTGAAAGGTGATTGGTTTATTTTATATCATACAGAATGGAGTTTTATGTTGATCTCTCCAACATTCAACTTATGTAGAAAAAATGTCTTACTCGGTGACACCACACATGGCTGAGGATCGGACACACAACCATCCTCCGATCATGCAGGGGTTGAAATTTCTTATAAAAGCTACTTGTCCTCCCTTTGCAACATGTTTTATTGTATGCTTAAAAATCAAAGAAATAATAAGGTCAAGTTTCTTAAATCTTAGTCGTTCTGACCAAATGTTCACTCATCATGGTGAGGGGACGAGTGGAATTTTCCAGCCCTGTCATGCGGCCGATGCTCTACCACTGAACCATGTGCTCCACACACAAATTTTACTTTTGAACCTCATTAGTAAAGAAAACAAAAACATGAAACACAAGTATAAACACTGACTTTGTGAACCTTGAATGAAAGGTCTATATCAAGATAATGCCACCTGGTTAAACTTGAAGAATATAGTAGATTTTTGGCTTAAAATCATTTGAATATTTATTACAAAGGTAATGCAGTTGATGATAATTATGTATATCATATATACATGCACGCACACACACACACGGGTGTGCGGCCAAAAGCTAAGACTATCATTCATTTTAGCTCGTCTTTTTGATAAAGTTTTAGTTCAGCTCAGCCTTTTCTCTGATTCTCAACAAACTACTAATGTACTAGTGATTAAGCTTCATAAACACATTCATTTAATGTCATTCAAATAATGTATATAGCCAAGCTATAGAGTTTAAGGCTCAGGTTTAAGTTTTTTGTGTAGGTCTGGGTTTTTTTAATCTCTTTTGTTTTTCATTAATAGACATTGATTCTGTAAACTGATCACCATGATGTTAAAAAAGTTCACATCACTGACCTTAATAGAGTAATAGCTAATACTTGCATAATGTGGTTCAAGATTTATTTTTAGCTCAACTTTTTCTGTTTTTCAACAAAATTCATGTACTTATGTTATAGTGACTATAGTTACAAGCTTGTTTTATAAAGTGTTAGTCACGCATTATAATTTGGCATCATTTTGTTCGGGATTGTGTTTATATGCTCATATACAACTAATTGATCATATGTTTGTATGGGAAATGTGCTCATAACTCAATTAAATTTTTTTTTTTAAAGTTCAAACGTGGATATGTTGCTTTAAACACATTTATATTATGTTACAAATGTAGATAGTAAAGTAACCTAAATTCCATTATTTTGTACTCTATAATCTTGGGTTAAAGTTTTTTGTATAGCTAGTTTCGTTTTACCACTGTAGAATGGTAATTTTCACTACCTCATATGGTAATATTATATATATATCAAAACATCTTCTGTTGTAGAGTTCAATACACAGGGGAGGGAACTCATCCACAGTGATCTCGGAGTAAAAGATAAAGTTAGTTTCAAATCAGAAGTCTCAGGAAAATATGGTTAAATACAGGTTCCAATATTGAGAACATCGTTAGATTCCAGGATAAGCAAATGCTCCAATATGGACAGATTCCAACTGCCACCCTTTTCACACAGCATTAATATCAAACCAAATGGTGTAGAAGTTGGTTGATGATTATCAAAAAATTTAAACCTGACAATCAACTTATGAAAATAAAATGATTGATTGAATATTTAGCATCATTTTTATGCCATCGAGGGCTAACAGACGATCAGTTAACTTGACCACTGTTTCCTGGTATCCTGAAAGGTAAACCAGTTTTCTAGCACACCCCCATCTCTGGAAGTAACTGATAACTTTCCCACTTGTATCAGCAGTGAGAGACGAATGAATGATAATGAGACACAGTCATATATCAATCATCACAGAGACTGTTGACGGGCGGAGATTCAAACTCGAGACCTCTGTTCCCAAGGTGATAAATATTTTTCATGTTCAACTCAAATTCATACTCAAAACACAATTTCTAAGAGTCGTCAACAAACCCAATTTAAATCGCAAACACTTGACTAGGTCTCTTATTTTAATTAATGGAGTATTAATGGAGATTTGAGGTAGAAAATTATACGTATTTACATTTATTTTGTTAAAATGAGCTGAGTTATCTTTGAGTTGAGCCTGGAAAAAATATTTATACCGTTCAGACCCTGGATTGATAGTCACACACGTTACGATAGTCACACAATAAAATTGTTTTTATGAAGTCGCAATGTTTTATTTAATATAAATCAATATTCACCTATACTTAGGTGTATGCAACCACAATTTTCTGTACAATTAAACCGCAACATCAGACGAGTTCACCCGATTGCATGCAATTTGTTCCAGTTAAATTCTATATTGTGTGCCTATCTTTAAATTTGTTTCACCAAATTAGAAAAAAATAATTCGAAAGACCCATACATGAACTGTTTATGCCTTGTTAATATCAGTATCACTGTTTCAATTTGAATATAGAAAACGAGAGAACCAGAAATGCATTTCAGAAGGAGATATTAGGAGTATGATGGGGAAAACTAAAAGAAGCGATTTTGAAATTGCTTTTTACATTTACAAATTGGTCTTGATTGAGTTTGATAACATACTGTTATTGTTTGCAAAATTTGCGATATTAAAAAAAAGAGCATACAAAGTAAAAATTTAACAGTGAAATATACATGTAAGTCACTGCAAATAACAAAATCTTCAGGTAACTTTGATACTTTACAAAACACACCCTGGAATTTATAAATATAATCACATAATGATAGAATATACACGTACATGTATATCTAAACAAAAATGGTGTTCCACGGAGCACTTGTGTAGCCGGAGTCAAATAGATTTTTTTTCTAACAAAAATGTTAAAGATTCTCCAAACACTGGTCACTACTAGTTGGTGGTCATTACCTAGGGCAACAGACTTGTTTTTATTCCATAACCTTTCCTAAAACGCAGCAGAACAGAGTGTAACTCACTGGTTATTGGTTCTTTCAAATCTATTTCAAAACATCATCGTTCTGTGGATTTTTCTAGTCTAATTCAAATCACCAGAGTTCTGTTTTTCTCGTCTAGTTTTGTATATAGCTCCAGTTATAGGGACAGTTATAACGTTGGCTCCATTTTTCACAAAAAAGCACAAACCAACATCGATCATCGTACAAAAGTTTGCAACGCAGCAGAAATCTGGACTGTGTTGAGTTCGCTTAGACGTTTAAATCGTTTGCAAACATTTGATAACAAGTAAACTGAACGACATGTTCGCTTTAAACGTTTGCTTTTATATTAAACACCTCCGCTAGCTGTTTGCTTGTGTTTAATCACTGACTTAATAGGAAGTGGAAGAACAAAGCTGAGTAGACTGATTTCTGTTAACTTTTCGTTCGTTAGCTCACTGCATTTACAACAGAGTTAACATGTTTAACCGTGCTGAACGCAGCCCTGATCTTCTCTAGTCTTGATCATAATTATGCGATGCTTGCTTTTCTAAAAGACGTCTTGGCAAGTTCGATCAAGAATAAAAATTTATTTTTTTAGCCAAAATCAAATAATGTGTTTGATTGGTTGATTCAAATAATCAGACTTCCTCAAGATTTCCATAGTATTTCAAAAGAAATCGTTTGGATGTTTATTTCTATATTATATATTCTCATATTAGATATTTTCTGTGACAAAGATCTTGTGCAAGACAACTGCCTCAGATTTCCATCTAAATAAATATTTTTAAATTTTATAACCATTGCAGAGGTGTGTTTGTTTCAGCCAATCTTACTTCCAGATCCAAATATTTCTTCTGCACAACCATTTGGACCACCTCGCCAATTATCCTAGTCTAATACTTTCGATGACATGATCCAGAAATGGAGTTGTCGATTGCAAACGATAGCAAAGCTGAGCAAAATCCAACAGTTTATACAAAAAAGATAAAACCCTGAGGTAAAAAATATCAATGTTCATTCTTGGCTATAACATTACAGTAACTATGAATGGTAGGATATATAGATCTTATTTCTTCATATATGTGAAATGTATGTAGTAAATAGTAACATTTACATTGAAAAAACTCTAGTCAAAACTGTCTCAATTGGTACCAAGACTGTGAAGAAAGCTCAGAGCTTATATATACTATCCTTAAGTCCACTTCCTAGGTAGAACTGGTAATGAGTGTTGCTTTTAATAGGTAAGGGTCATGCTGGGAATTGAACCTGAATCTCGGGTGTGGGTTGATCAACTGCACCATGGCCATGTGGACTGTCTTTGACCAAATACTTCAATTGCAACATATGCTTCATACTTGTTCCACAAAGGAAGACTTAGACCTGTGTGATTTGTAAAAGTTGCCAGCAGTTTTTTCACAACCAGTATGATATAAGTAATTATGACTCGACTAAACAACTTGAACTAGGCCTAATGTGATTTGATATCCTGGGGTCAATTAAGTCGGCATTACAAAAATCTATCCATGTGAATAATATATGTATATGTAAAATATCAAATAATTTGCCTGAAAACTTGAATAATTTGCTCCACAAGAACTGCAGTATGTTAATTACAGCAATGTTAGTAAAGGAAAGGGAATACCTGCATGACTTGTACACTGGTAAGCTATGATTTCTCTAAATATTAAATGTGGAGCGCATGATACATTAAACTCAGGATTGGAGACCAGTCGTATATATGTGTGATGTCCTTGAGCAAGTTGTTTAATCCACACATTGATGCTTAGTAATGGTTCTTCCCAAGATGACTACATATTTGAGTAAGTTGTAGGAACTTGTTTCACAATTGATGTAAAATAAAAACCAAAACAACAATTTTATCATAAAAAATATGCTAAATACTTGTTTGTTTACTTTCATTGACCAATTGATATTATGATGTATAACTGATTTTGTCTAAAAATATATATATAAGATAATTATGGCTACATTAACAATTTTTTTCATCTGCGATGCGTATCCCAATACTTCATTTTCAGAATTGTACATTTTGCCTGTGAAAATAAAAGGCGATGCATATTGCAATACTGAAGTCGTGATGCAATGCACATCACGATTATGATTTTTCAAGAATGGAACTGCGATGCACGATATCTGACAATCGTATCGGTGCATTGTAGATCTAAAGAATGCATTACATCGCGTTCTATTGGATATTTCATTAAACAACCGATACACACATCGATGGAAAGGTGAATCGCGATCCATCGATAAATCGTTACACCTCTAATGATAATATATCTTCGTTCATTTCAAACATAGACTAGGATTGGTTTAGTAAGCAGATGCATATATATTTTTATGTTGATCACTCAAAAAAGTTACAATTTTTTCCAAAGTTTTGAAGAAGTTTTTAATATATTCACCCCATAATTTGTTTCTGATGGTAGCCATTTTCAATAAACCATATTGATACAGATTGATGTATATTTTACGCTGCAGTTTGAGAAAAAATGACCGTGTTGGTGTTAAATATTAAGTATCAATATTAAATGTGTTTTTTATTATAGAAATTACCGGTAAAAAAACAGAAAAGAGCTTATACTTTTTAGCTTCCTAGGGCAATGTTCAAGGAGAGCAGTGTCGGCTACGTCTGTAAACACCCAGGTTAAACTTTTGTGTTTAAATATCTATGCAACCACTCATTGGATGTGAATGAAACTTCCCATGTGTGTTCACCATCATCGATAGAACACACACAGACAAGAATCATAACTCTGGATTGCATTTTGGCGCAGTTATGGCCCCTTTTTTGACTTATTTTTACAGGTTAAAGTTTGTTTATCGGGCAAGATATCTATGCAACCACTCAATGGATATAAATGAAACTTTGCATGTGTATTCACCATCATCGATGGAACACGCAGAAACAAGAACTGTAACTCTGGGTTGCATTTTGGCACAGTTACAACCCTTTTTTGATTTAATTTTTCAGGTTAGTTTTTTATCAGGTAAGATATCTATGCAACCACTCATTGAATATGAATGAAACTTTGCATGTGTGTTCACCATCATCGATGGAATACACAAAGACAAGAACTATAAGTTTTGGTGTTTGCCTCCAATCTTAATCTTTGCGTGGGTGTTGAGTTTTATCCCATCGGCGCGCTTTGTTGTTTTCTGTTTAGCTTGACACAGGAAGTCTATCAGGGAGGAAGTCTTTGTAGTACAAGAAAGTACAAACTCCTAGGAGTGAGATGTCAGTTCAAGTCTGACCTTGGACAAACTGATAGGCTTCCATTAATTTTTCATATAAAAGCTTTTAATTGTGCAATGAAGTTGACTTTCGTTTTAAATGTTTGGTATAATATATGGCTTATTTATACAAATAAGGCAAACATTAACCAAATTTTAACTTATTTTTTTAAATCTTCATAAACCAGATAATTTCCATTCGGTGAAGTGTCAGTCATACCAAAGAATTGAAAAATTGTACTAAAGCTTCCTCTCTTCGGGTTCAGCATGAAGACCTTAGCCGACCTGGGATAAGTATAATGTGGCTGTGTGGGGTATCATACCATGTGCCTGCATCATGATACAAGTGTGGTAGTGCTCCAAATACTGTCTCAAGTAGACACCATCACGATATGAAATATGGTTGAATGTGACGCTGAACATTCATACAACTGTTACAACAAATTCTCGACGGTTACAATTGCTTAGGCATTGCACAAGGCCCAGATCATTATATGACGAAATTTGTATGAAATAAAATCTGGTTGGAGACTATAGATAGGTACATAAATAATGCATCTTACTGCCTTCTTATTCATCCTAAAATAATGCTAGCTACTGATGTGATAATAGTAGTGTTCTTCCTGTCACATTACTTTATGCTATTTTTTAGCTTTATTGTGAAGAAAACTCCTAGTTTATATGCACTAATCTCTCGAGTCTGCTTGCTGGGTAAAATTACTCAGTGTTGTTTTTTGAGAGGCGTTGGGCTAGTGGGTCAAGCTGTGGATGAAACCTCTGATATGAGTGGGTGTGCTAACTGCAAATGATTTGGTTTTTGTGATTTTCTAAACCTTGTGAAGTAACAAAAATAAATGCGCAACTTATCACATCAAAGAATTACAAATCAGTCACCGTCTGATTGAGAAGCTCCAATTTGTGACGCATGATTTTAAATGTCGTAATTTGTCTTGGTCACAGGGACTATAATCTTATATATTCTATATCCCTATATAACGAAGGCGGAAATAGCTGAGCAATAGCGATGTTCTGCTTGGTTAGAGCGTCTAGTACATGTTGCTAGTCTGGTACCTTGCCCAACTCCAGTACAAAAAGAAATTGGGCAGTGTCCTAGACTAACATGTTGCCAGAAACCCCCAAAGTTGTCAAAAATTGTTTCAAGCAGCCAACATCTCATTTTTAAAGTAAATTGTGACCAAGTTTACTAATTTTACATAAAATTGATCGAATTAGGTCCTTTTTTTCTTTAAGGACAATTATCAGATATTACAATAATACTTAATATCCAGGTGGGGTTTTATACCCTATCAATGTAATGAATTTTTTTTAAAAAAAACATGATTTTTTAATTGGGAAGCCACCGAATGTCGGCCTCTGTATAATAAGGTAAAAAGGCCCTCGCCTATATAAAATCCTTGTTGCGGGGCGCTCATAAAAGGCGGGGTCTATACAGGACCCCACAATTGCTGCAACACCTACACTTACGTTGCGTATGTACCAAACATCCGCAAGTCGGTCTCGGAAGTAACAAGAAAAATCATAGGCTATTTACATAGACTATGAATGACGAGCGACAAGATGAATGGAAAATCTTGTTATGCCATTGCAGACGTAATATGTATATTGCATATTCTTGATGTAACTTGTTCCAATTTTTTTATGTTGAGACATGAAAGTGAAGGAATTTATCCGCTCATTGTATTGAATAATATTAATGAACTTTAGTGTTTCGTTTGAAAATGGGTCACATCAATTATTGTCATAAATGTAAATGATAGTCATACATGTTGTTTGTAGTTGGTAATTACAGCTGACAGGTCGGGAGTTTGAATTTGTGATGTTTGATATATGACATTGTGTTTCATTACCATTCGTCTGCCATTGCTGATTCAAGTAGGGAAGTTATCAGTTACTTGCGGAGATGGGATGTGCTTGAGTACTGGTTAACCTTTCAGGATCCAAGGAAACAGTGGTGAGGTTAACTGATCGTCTGTTAGCCTTTGATGGCATAAAAATGAGGCTAAACATTCAATCAACCAATCAATACAACTGACAGGCACATGGAATTTTACTTTTTAAAGAAGCCAACGTGTGCTATCTATCCCATATAAAACATAATTAAAGTTTTAAAAATGAACTTTCACTGGTTTTAGATAACCATTGACACAAACTGATTTGAATAGTTCACATGTACTTAAATTCCAAAATTAGCAGCTGAAATATCCAAATACAGCCAAACCTGTGTAGGTGACCACCTTTACTAAGCAGCCACCTGTCATAATCAATCATATTTTCTATTTCCCCATTTCTATGTTTAAGAGTAAATTAATTTAATAACCTGTATTAAGCAATAACCTCATACGGTCACTTGCTCATTTCCTTGACTGGCTGCTTAACATAGGTTTGAATGAATGAAATATACAATCCTGACATAAGTTCCCTTCAATTCTTGTCTAGATTCTCCTACAATCTAGTTATAATACTAAACAGGAACAAACAAAATAGACAAAAATATAGCATATGCTGGGATTTGAATACCAAACTAATTACTTTGTATATTAATCACTCTACCTTTTTAACACTATCTGTTTAATGAGAACATTGTAAACTGAAGTACACAGAAAATGTATACAAAATATATTTTTTAATGTATAGCAGTCAGAAAGAGTAAGCACAAAAAACCCTGATGCCTCATAAAACTTAAAATATTAAAAGTAAGATTGAAAATGTTAGCAGCTCAACAAAAATTTCTGTAACACTGGTAATTGCAAGCAATAAAAAAATATGTTGTCCATGAAGCAACAAACATTATTAAAATACAAATTATATATATAAGTATTAATTATTGAGATATTTAAAAGAGAATAATTTCATTAAAAAACAGCTTTTTCACCATATTGAAGCCATCTCTTTTCCATGTTTGCAAATGCTGGGATTTGAACCCAGAATTTCTACCAAAGTGTAGATGTGTTTGCCAGTTACACCACAAAAGCACATCATGTTGTACTAAGATAATGGACTTCAACACTTACCAAATCAAATTATTTATATTAAAAGTTAAAAGTATTTAAACTAGTCCCATTTTCTATATATAAAATACTATTGTAACACACACTCACAGCAGCACATGTTTTTTTAATAATATATAGTATAATATCAAATAAAAAACCAGGTCTACTCATCCTTTTAAATGGTGGGGGAAAAAGCCTAACCAAACTGTAAGCCAGTCTTTAATCAAAACATACATATTGGTTTCAAATCTGGTTTAATTAAACATTTAAAGACATTTCTTCAAGTTACTTCTAGCGTGGATTTTTTTTTAAATTTTGCAAACTTACCTTGCAGTAAGACAAGTTTAAAACTCTAGAAAAAAATATAGGTCGCCATGACTGTTTTTTGCTATGACTAATTTTAAACTACACCATTTGATATTTTTATAAAGAAAAGACAGCAAAGGGGTGCAAGTTATAAATCATGTTTTATCTACTAAAAGAGTGATATATTTCAACAAAATATTGTTGTCATCCATGTAACAAAAGATAAAGTATCTAAAACAGAAAAAATCAAGATGCTATTTTGGGTTTCACTTTACAATGACTTTCATAAATTGATACGATTATAAATTTGGCCGCAAATATTGTAATTTTATACAAATTCAAAAATAAAATAAGTTCTAACATGGAGAATTGTTTCATTCTTTCTAAAATGAGGCACTATAACAAACCATATTAGAAAAAAAATATATATGTCACCATGCTTGTTACTTAGTTACAGTGCTAAATATGACTCCCTTTTTCATAAAATGGCCGCAATCGATGCATTTTCACAATAATTCAATAATAAAAACAGTTCTAACTTGCAGTATTGTTTCATTATTTTTACAAAGAGGCACTATAACAATACAAATCGAAAATAAAATAAAAAAAACAGGTCAACATACTTGTTACAATGAATGAATAGGGTTTTATGGCATACCAACACAATATAGTTATTCGACGCTAACAGGAAGGAAGATTCCAGGTTCACTCTTGAAGATTTCATGTACAAAAACAACAAATTAACATACAGATTAAAAAAAATACATCAACAAATGGATATGCAGAATGAACCTAGAACCTTGATACCTATAGAGTTTCAGGAAATTCTATCATATTACTCAATTTGTCGCTTCTTACGTCATACATAAGCCACAGTGATCCTATTCTTGCCATCACTCATGGCTGAATGCAAGTGCAATGTAGGTAAATAAATGATGCTGTGCAAAGTTATCGTCAAATCTACAATAATCTCGTAATGTAATGAAATGACAGAAAGCATGGTATAAATCTAGTGTAACATGCACATTCTTCATGATTGGAACCTGAATGCAGCCACATAATTGGTATATGAACTTTCGTGTGCAAAGGTAGCTCATACCATACAATGTGGTCGAAAAAGGAGCAACTAAAGAAAAATATATATAATTACATCTGAATGTACACTCACACGAAACCTCAGCAATCCCAACAGTGTTTATATTGCTTCTGTAGTAACTTTTTTGGCTAATCCAACCTTACAGTTATGCACTTTGTAGATGTTACCGGCCAAAAGTTGACAGTTGAAGTGCTCCGCTTGTGTGTTCCAAAAAAAAAGTCAATTTTCCCAGTTGAGTCAGTCAAAATGCCAGAGATGCGATGCTGCTGACCCCAAGGCATCAGGGCAGTTAGCTGTGTGACAGTTATATGTATGTCAACCTCATTGTTGTTCATGTCCTGTGTAATGCTGCTTATGGTCTGGAACCTGAACATGAAAAGTAACATGGTGTTTTAAATACGCTTACTTATCAGCACATGGCATGTTTTATGTATGTTGAATCCAGCAAACAGTGTTTGTTTGGCACAAAGTATTTTATTTTTTTCATCTTTGTTTATCCACGTACACCAACACTGGAACTGGCCACCAAGTGTTACCAATAGGTATCTTGAACCCTCTTCCGCGCTACATGTGAACATGTGCATTGAATGTATAACATTCATTCCTGTTGGTGTTATGAATGGTATGTGCTAACACCCAATGAAACTGCTGGCCAATGGAATGCAGCTCTGGGATAACAAATGACCACAGTGCAACCATTGACAAACTACATGCAGAAATGGCATAACTATAATGCACAGGTTGCTGATAGCCAGTACACGCATTTGTTGACATTGGAGTACATGGCATGAAAGAGTGCTAGTTTTCATGTGTGCATCTACAATGACTGCCAGTATGTAGGTGAAAGGTTTGAAGGTTTGATGTTCTCCAAGAGTTGCCATTAGTTTGTAAGTTTTATATATTTACATTCATTCTTTGCCATCCTGTGCAAAATATCCAGCATGCCAGCTAACCAGACTGCACTATCTTTGAAGGCCAACCAAACTTTGAGAACACACCTGTCAGCAAATAATAAGAACTTTACCACTTGAAGCACAGCGTATGACCACAGTGCAACCACACTCCTGGGATATTACAGTGAGACACAGGGACATGAAAACCACAACTGTTATTAATTACCCATATGTGTTAGTAACCATGCTCAACGTTTGTTTCTCAATGATTCAGATAGTAATGACATTTTTAAACATCACCTCAAATTTGACTGTTTACAGCTGCTGACTATTTTGACCCCACCCCCTAGAGCACAAGGGATTGGGGACAATGCAATATGCAATTTAGATACACACTACCAAAATTGTTTAAGACATTCCATTGCACCAACAGTTTTAGAATACAAAACAAAAATGTGTACAATCAATGGGCAAACAAAATGTTACATCAATTTTTGTTTTGTTTCGATACTCACTTGGCAAAGGTCAAGGATGAAGAAAACATGCAATCCACAGGTGAGATTCACACATAGGCACCTAGATGATTGCAAACAACATTTCAGTACAAATGTAGAAATGTACATGTTTTTTAGAATCAGTAGAAAATGCCAGTAGTATATTCATCGCAATAAGTAACATGAAATGAAATCCGATGCAACATAAGAAATGAGATGTTGCTTCACTTTTGTAGTTTAATACCATCAGGAGGTAGCTAGTGGGTGCATACAGCTACCATTTTCACCAAGAAAATCCTTATTCGTGGAAAGAGAAGCCAAATGGTCTCGCAAAGCAGAACTGCAATGTAAACCAGCAGGTAAGTAAGCATCTGTAATGAATGTGACTGTTGTAGCTAATAAAGCATTTCCTACAAAGGTAGTTGAATACCAGAATAACAGTGCAAATATACATTTGAATTAATACTTACAACATGTTCCTTGGCGACTAGTGACAGCAATAGCAAGAGTCGCCAACACAAACAAGGCAAGCTGGTAGTTTACAATAGCAACAATGCCACGCATTTGAACTGTAAAAACACAGAGAAAGGCATATGTAAACAAGTCTGTATATAATCTGAACATGTTATGATTTTTTGAGTAAACAAGAGGCCCAAGAGCGCCTGAGGACGCTCTACTGACTCATGAACCCTCGGGGTGGGGTCATTTTTAACCCTAGGGACACCATTTGAACAAATCTAACAATACTATAGTTGGTCATCATTACTACATAAACATTTTAAAAATCTGTTGGGCCGTTCATGAGAAGAAGATTTTTTAAGTTTTGGATTATTTTTAGTAACTGCGACCATCTTGAATATCAGATCGAAAAAAAAAAAACTTTTGTATTTTCTCCTATGCATCAAAAACATGCAGGTGAAGTTTCAGTTTAATTGGCCTAATGGTTTCTGAATAGATGAAAGAAAAAGAGAATTCTCTGTTTTCCCATAGTATCCCTATGTAAAATTCTAAGTCCCCTTACAGGGCCCCTATAAATTTTAGCCCCTTAATTCTTATCTGCAATCAAACCCCTACACATAGGGATAATTTATGCCAAATATGAACAAATCTGACATACCGGTTCTCAAGAAAACAATTTTAGTAATTCCTAATTTTTACCCTTTTGGGGCCCCTCCTGACCCCTTAAGACAGTGGAACCCATTCATTTTTACAAATCTGTACCTCCTTCACCAAACAATGCTTCTGTGAAGATATAGGCAAAATCATTTCCAATTTAAAAAAAAATATAAAAAAATATTATAATGACATGTGTCCCCTAACTGAACCCTCGGGGCGAGGTCATATTTAACCCTAGGGACACCATTTGAACAAATCTAACAATACTATAGTTGGTCATCATTATTACATAAACATTTTGAAAATCTGTTGGGCCGTTCATGAGAAGAAGATTTTTTAAGTTTTGGATTATTTTTAGTAACTGCGACCATCTTGAATACCAAATCGAAAAAAAAAATCTTTTGTATTTTCTCCTATGCATCAGAAACATGCATGTGAAGTTTCAGTTTAATTGGCCTAGTGGTTTCTGAATAGATGAAAGAAAAAGAGAATTCTCTGTTTTCCCATAGTATCCCTATGTAAAATTCTAAGTCCCCTTACAGGGCCCCTATAAATTTTAGCCACTTAATTCTTATCTGCAATCAAACCCCTACACATAGGCATAATTTATGCCAAATATGAACAAATCTGACATACCGGTTCTCAAGAAAACAATTTTAGTAATTCTCAATTTTTACCCTTTTGGGGCCCCTCCTGACCCCTTAAGACAGTGGAACCCATTCATTTTTACAAATCTGAATTTCCTTAACCAAACAATGCTTCTGTGAAAATATAGGGAAAATCATTTCCATTTTAAAAAAAAATAAAATATTACAATGACGTGTCCCCTAATTGAACCCTCGGGGCTGGGTCATATTTAATCCTAGGGACACCATTTGAACAAATCTAACAACACTATAGTTGGTCATCATTACTACATAAACATTTAGAAAATCTGTTGGGCCGTTCATGAGAAGAAGATTTTTTAAGTTTTGGACTATTTTTAGTAACGGCGGCCATATTGAATTTCAAATCGAAAAAAAAAAATCTTCTGTATAGTCTCCTATGCAATAGTAACATGCTTGTGAAGTTTCAGTTTAATTGGCCTAGTGGTTTCAGAGAAAGTGCTGCTAACAGACGACAGACGACGGACGACAGACAACGCGCCATCGCATAAGCACTTCTGGCCTTTGGCCAGTAGAGCTTAAAATGGAGTATGGTAATTGAAGAATGGAAGAACTTCTTAAAAACTGATATTATATATACATATATATATATATATATATATATATCACAGTGACTCACTTTTGCAAGTTTTGATATTTAAGCATCCACAATTAGAGAGTGGAATAGTACATCTCATCGCAGGAAAACCACATGCAACCCCAGGGTTTTCCCCAGGCCTTTATCGCGTGTCGCATGCGACATGCCTTCAAAGTTGCGGGTCATTTTGCAACAGGTCATAACCAGCACGACATGCCTTAATTCCCAGAGCGACAGACCAAAAAATATCTACTTCAACAATACACAAATTGATCAGGTCTCATAAAAAATACATGCATACTGGGCCGATATCATAACTACCATACCACCCACTATTGTTTCCTGTGCAGACCTTACTGCACACAGGCGGCTATTTCTTTAATCTGTCAGGGTAAGCAGTAGACCTTTTTCTGATTGTTGTAAAATGTGTTTGTCGTAAACTGTATCTCTCCATGGGGCTTGCATAATTACGTCACAGGTGTACCTGTCAATCAAGTGTAATACTGACGAGTAACATTGTAACTAGCCACTTGTACGCAAGATCACTGCAAATCTATTGATTTGACCACACCTACTCCTTAATCTACCACGTGCTTCAATCAACTGTTGATTGAAATTGGTTTGTTTATTCCAATGACTATGGAAACAATGAATGTGTTAATGGGAGGGTCAGATAGGGACAGGTACACAGCGTGACCGTTCACATTGTATTATCAAGAAAATAGATTTATTAATTGGTGGAACAGGAGTAAAAAAAAACGTAAATTTGAGGCTGAAAGTATCGTAAATCAATCAACAGCTACCGAGGAGGCCACTAGCACTGACAATGACACTGTCCCAAGCTGCAGTAATATATCCGACACTGAAGAACAGCCCGTTAAATTGAACTCTCCTCCTGTTGTAACAGATTCTACCATTCAATGTGAACCAGAAATTTCAAATTTTGATGGTCTCCTTCAGTATGAAAACAGGCATGCATGGCTATACTTCAGTCCAAAAATAAAATACCCTTTTTCCAAAATGGGCAATTATCACACGTGAATTTCCCAATTTGAAAGACAAAGGCCTCTTCCCAATTTTCTTCTAAAAGCCCTGCATTCAATTTCCAAACACTTAACCTTGAGCTATGACCTAAACTTTTGATGAACAGCCCCAAGTCAATTCACATGACACATCGTCTTGCCTCAGTGAACATTTTGCCAAGTTATTTAAAAGTCCAACGACAACTGAAGGAAATACGGTGCAGACAGCAGGGGACACAGACAGACGCACCCCATTTGGGATGAAAATATTAGGGATGAAAAATGGACATTCTCATGAAATTACTATTTAAAACAAAATAATGAACACTTAAAAAAATCTTTGGAAAGATATACACAAAAATGGAACATCCGTCCCCGTAACGTCCGCCTTCCCTTCCACCACCTTCATATACATTCTATTTTTTTTTTAATTTATAGAATCGATTTCACTTTTTTCAATGTATTAAGTATTTTATGTTTGCAGAGTGCAACTAAGATATGAATAATTTATCAAAAAAAAAAGATTTTTTTTTCAAAGATTTTGTTAAATGTCACTCTAATATAGGGGATGCATATAGGGGATGAACGTTACAAAAAGGGGACAGACGTTACATGATTTCTTACCATTGGTATAGACCCCCTAAATAACTGAAATGTTTAAATTAAGTCATTGTCCATAATACTATGCAATATATTATACATCCTATCTTAAACCCTGGGGTCATAAAACCTGCGGTGAATTATGCAAATTGGGGTACAATATGCATTACCACATGGCGTGACTGTAGTCTTGGTGAATTAGGAAAGCTCAGGACGCCAATAACTGGACAGTAGCATACTTTTGTGCAATATGCCTGAAGGCAAATATATTCCACATGACAATATCCATCAAAGGTTAAAAAATCATATTTGTCCAGGAAACTAGTAGACTAGGTAACGATGTCTTATGGACTAGTTATAGGTAAAATACTGACTGCGTAGTAAACAGTGCATACCTTGATAACACGGCTTGGATGCACAGGCTGATCTGGGTCTACATCGACACTAACCGCAATATTATTTTTGTTTTCTTTATCAAGCGGAGGGTTATTTTCATATTTTACAAATTCAATCATGCTTGCTTTTGTAATGACTGCCGTGCTCGATTAGCTCAGTCGTTAGCGCGTCTGAATATTAATACATGGGTCATGAGTTTGAATCCCCACGGGTCACAATCTCCGTGATGGTTGATATGCATATTGTGTCTCATTATCATTCGTCTCTGATATAAAAGAGACTAATAAATGTTCATTTTTATGTCAGTTCTTTATTCCATAAAGGTATATTTTTGAAAATGATGCTTATATATAAATTCAGATATCTCCGATGAAAACATTTATTCTTTTTTAAGACTTAAACATGAAAACAAGCATATTCCGTCTGTTTGGAAATATGGAACGCTGTACAATTTTTTCCAGACTGTGGACATTTGAAATGGAGGATAGTTTGGTTTTCTTCATCAGTTGTCTGTGGGTATCCATTTCTTAAGTTTGCCATTTTAATCCTTATAACCTCATTCGATCCTAGAATGACACTGTTGTGCTCTTTTGAAATAGTGTAAAATGTAGAACGTGGCGGAACTTTACTTTTCTTGTGGTTACACAAGGACACACAACAATAGTCATCTGACGGCATTTTAATTGAACTAAATAAAATTCATATAATTATCGACTAAAGTCACATATAAATAGTTGATGAGTAAAAAAATAAAATAAAAAATATTATGAAACATGTACAGTATAGTTACATGTGAATGTTCATTTCTGTATGTTGAAACTAGGCTACTACAACTGGTACAAAGCAGCCTCAGAGACGGAGTTTTAAATTTCTAATTCATCTTTTTATATCTATAATATATATATATATATATGTTCTTGAAACAAATTAATTAATTTCTTTTCTTAATAATTTACACTTATTTACCAGACACACACCATTTTACATTATGCTAACAACACCCACTTAAAACAGTAATAAAAGTCACAATAAAAAGGTAATCATGGTCAACAACCGCATCATTTCTTAAGTTCATCATTGATATAATCATACTCTCTAATATTAAACTTTATTAAACCGCTTTAATAAATATTTGTGTTGTTAATGTATGAAAATTCAATTTACTTACGTGAAATCTACATTGTTTCAGCAGCGACTGCGGTGAAACGAATTCCCCTGAGCTCATAGTCTCACGCGAATTCTCGCTCTTGCACGAGACGAGAATTCGGGATTTCAAAGGTCAATAGTTGTCATCAGTGCCAAAACTTGCGTCACATTACACCATGCTCCTATAGTATAAGCCAACGTCACTCTCCGTAAATACCAAATCTGAAAAGTATTGTAAACACAATCAGCAATAAGAAAATATGGAAACAAAAGCACCACATTTTTGTCTTCATGTCAATAAATTATTAAGGTACCACAATTACTTAAACAGACCACCCACTATACAATGATTGATTGATTGAATATTTAACGTCATTTTTATGCCATTGAGGGTTAACAGACGATCAGTTAACCTAACCACTGTTTCCTGGGACTAACCAGTACTTGAGCACACCCTGTCTCCGCAAGTAACTGATAACTTTCCCACTTGAATCAGTGGTAAGAGACGAATGATAATGAGACACAATGTCGTATATCAATCATCACAGAGACTGTTGCTGGGCGGGGAGTTCGAACTCACGACCCCTGGATTGATAGTCAGACGCGTAACCGACTCCCACTATACAAGCTGCAAGACATTAACAAGGCATGAGCAAATATTGTAAGCAAAAGCCCAGCAAACCTATGTGACATGTCAGTATTTTGGACCTCATCTCCCATGTGCCAAGGAATACTGAAACATTGGCAAAATAAAAGCACGACTGCACACATGTACCATCACATTTACTTAAATTCCTGAACTGGCAGCTGAAGTATCCAAAATACAGCCAAACCTGTCTAGGTGACAACATTGATTAAGAAGTAACCTGTCATTTGTAACCATATTTTTTTTTTTTTTACATCTGTTTTGTAGAGTAAATTAAACTGTATTAAGCAACAACCTCACATGACCACACTTATTCCTTCCCTTGACTGGCTGCTTAACACAGGTTTGATTATATGAAATCTGCAATCTGGGCAGTTCCCATCAGTTCTTGCCCAGACTCTCCTACAATCTAGTTGCAAGACTAAACAGGAACGAACAAAGTAAACAAAAGAAATAGCCTCAGCTGGAATTCGAACACAAAACTAATTACTTTGTAAGATAAATCATTCTACCTTTGTAACAGCAGCTTTTTAAAGAGGCCATTGTTAACAGCAGTCAACGGAAAATGTATATAAAATATATTTTTGAATGGACCACAGTCAGGAAGAGCAAACACAAAATACCTTCATGTCTCAAAAACTTAAATTATTAAAAGGAAATTTTGAAAATGTGAACAGCACATGTTTCAACCACAGAAAATGCTCTTAAATTAAAGATATTGAAGTTTTAAGGAAAATTCATGGTAATTCGCCGTTATTTTAGCTGCAGTATACACATTTTTGTAGCCCCAAGCACGCCAACAGTTTTAACACAAATATCTAAGATTAGTATTGTTTTGATGACATTTTCATTCTGCAGTGTAAGAATTATGATTTGTGTTCCAAGTTGATAGGAGTGTATTAAAAGCAAGATACTTGTTAGTGCCAGATATCTTACCATTATTGTGTAAAGAAGTTGAGAGCAGTGAAACTTACATTAATTTTCATGGCAAAATGCGAAAATGTATAGTTGTAATCAGAACAAATGCGTCACATTATACCATGCTGCTATACGCCAACGTTACTCCTTAAAGACCTAATCTGAAAAGCATTGTAAACAGAATGAGCAATAAGAAAATATGGAAACAAAAAGCACATTTTGTTTTTACAAAATCTCAACCAGCCTCTCCATTTCTATATAAATTAATGGCAGGGGTCTTAAAACAGTAACATCAGCTTCTCCATGTTGTTAACCATTGTTATGCACAGAAACACAAAATTAGTAATTATGCAGAACATAACCTATAGAAGGAACATCAAACAACAGACACACTGGCCATTACTTTAAAAAAATAATGTACATGGAAATGTCAGACATAAACATCCTCAATCATGAAGCAAAGCATTATCACAAACATTATATTTTTTAATGTACACCAACTGCTTTGGAAAGGATATACTTATTGTTTTATAATTCATGGCAACATTCAACAAAAACTCGCACATGTATATATTCCTTCATGCAGACTGACATGCGCAATCATAAAACCAAGAATTACTTATTATAATAAACAATTGTGACATTGACGTCAACACCATTGTGACTGACGGTGTGTACATTGTCGTCCGCCATATATCGAGTTGATTCCTCAACCTTCCTTCTCGCTGCCAGCCATAGAACTGACTGGTATCGGTGTCGTAAACAGACTCAAGGATAAAAGTTACGCGGGCGAATTACTTGGTAATTTTCGATTATGCTCAGATACCGTGACGTAACAAAAGAGGACACGTTTCTCGAAACCGATATGTTGGCTGTATGCCATATTTAAGTGGTGGCTTCTAGAATGCCATGTTTACGTCATTTTCATAGTACACTGTCGATCACGTAAAAACAACATGTGTACGAGATCGTCAATGTCAAGGTGGTAAGCTACAACACATTTTGTCATGACGAAACTCTGAGGACACGATTGGTTACACCACATTACAAAAAAATATTAAGTCAAATTCTCATATCAACATTGCAAATAAAAAAAACAGAAGTTAATCAATTCAAATAAGAGGAAACCGAAGTTTATTTTAAAAAAAAACACAAGCTGTTTTGGTTTAGAAGATTAGAGTACTACGTGTTTAGTGCAAACACACGCGCAAATGAGCACAACGAAACCAAGAAATTACACAATAAAATAATGATTGAATGGGAAGTTTTAAGTTGTTAAAAAAGTACCCTATGTAGTGTTTTTTCTAGACCAAGAAAAGGGGCAGGGAACAAGAAAAAGGGGCAGGGAGCAAAGTTTGTGTGCGATTGGCATATTCATTGTCAAACTTTTTCTTTGGTGGTCTCTTTTGATATAGGGTTGTCTCCCCTTTACATTATGCATGTGTAAATCACAAGTATTAGAGTTTGAATAAGATAGGTAGAAGTGAGAGAAATTCAGGGAGAAGTGAATATTCTCTATCAGTATGACCAACTTATTATGTTATGTTTAGTCTTTGTTCTTTATTGAATAACTATCATTTCTGTTCTATCCAGACTCAGTGGCAGTGTGGGAGTAGGAGTTAATTTAAAACATTATTTTAAACATTGTCCTTTTCTTTTTTAATGGTTGCTAACTGTCATAACATACTATAATGACAATGTCAAGCCTCAAAAGCTATTCAATCCATCAAAAAGAACTTTGCAATATGCTAAATAAATGCAATTTATGATAGCCCTTAAATACCTAGAAAATTCTGACTAGTCAACTATATTTCAAATATTTAAAAAAGCCCGAATAATTTATGTTAATTGATGTTTTCAATATTGTATGTAATTCATGATATGACTGTCAAAAGAAAATTATACGCTGAATATACACAACCAGTAAGCAATAAGTTTATTAAATTACTATAGTACCCCACCCACATTTTATTAACCTTTTACTCGATTTTAATATCAACGTTCACTTTGTCACAGAAGAAAATTTACATACATGCAGTTGCAATTATTGTAAATCTATAAAATGTTCATAAAATTACCGGTACCTAAAGCTGACATTATGCAAATCGCAGTCTATCGCGAATTCTCTTCAGAAACATAATCAGATTTTAGAAATTGCCACCATTTCGGCATGGGAGATAATACTTTTATTCCTGAAACCAAGTAAGTTATTTCCCTTTTAAATTTTTAGGATACCCGCGAATAACGTCATCACCTATTTTTAGATCAAATCTCGGCTGATTTTGACGGGAGAAAAACACAGCTTGATGCCGATTAATCCGATAAATGATGTTGATTGTTTATAGGGGTAGGGATCAAACTGGTAAGCCAATACAGTTTAACCTTTAGCGACCTATGTAAACGGTATACTGAAAATTAGGACAAGTCTACATAGCTTTTCCTGACTGCCAGAGCGAAGTCTAAAAGTTGAATATAACGACTTTTACGCTAGCTTGGACCCTGAATTCCTCTGTAATATACCTTTCAAAGTCATATAGAAAGCACAAACGCTTATTCTCAGTAAACTGATATGTAACAACTTAATGAATAATTCATTTAGTTTCTGAAACATGCGCATCGGCAAAAACATAGGAATGATATTTGACCCTTAAACTAACTTCAAAAGTCACTGGAGTGTGACGTTATTTGCTGTATCCACACGCGACAAGGACCTGATTAGCTGAGAATGACTGGTGAATACCTGTGTATTAGGGTCAAGCGTGTCATATCAGTAAACTATCGGCAAATGCTTAACACATGTATGTGATTGACAGTTGATTTGTTTATATACGACTTGTAATTGGGGCAGCAGGGTGCATTTAAACAAAGAAGGGCGGCGTTTTTAGGGCAGAAGGGCGGAGCCTAAAAGGGGCAGGGCGCTGCGCCCTTTCATTCCGCTCTAGAAAAAACCCACCTTATGTGACAATTAAGAGAATTATTTGTTTTTAAAAGGTTCTGCAAATTACTTTAAATTATTATTATATACTTCTGCAGCTTATATTATGTAGAATTTGTGTGATGTAACGCAAATTCCCGGACTCCATATTATGGCTCATAACCAATGGTCCAATTTAGCTCGGTGTGAACTACAATTCCATTATAAAATATTTACTTGCTGCATTATACGACATTTCAACTAAACAAAATGTACAGTAGATGAAAAAAAAAAAAAAAATGTCACTGTTAGGTGTCACATGCCCCCCAACATGTCTTGATGTTATGTTGATCATTTGTAGCAAGTATCATTAAAATTCATCTATGCATGACAAAGTGACAGGCCAGAAACAAAATCTCACATAAACTCAGTGTTGTCAAACAAACTGAAATTGTGACCTTGACCTTTGAGGTACGGGTGTGGGTCTTACTCGCGACTAGTCTCATTTAATCGCCGTTATAGGGGTGAGACTAGCCCCTTTACGTCTCATTTCCATCCGAACAAAACCAAGTGGAAAATTAGACCACATACATACGTCTTTTTCGAAGGCAAATACTGCGTCAACAATCGTTAATTCCTTAAAACGTTGATTTATATTGATAAAATAATGAATAATAAATGCAAGCTATGCAAAAAAACTGTCCTGTAGTTTGATAGACGGTGAATATGACCAAGACATTCGAATTTACCTTATTTCGCTGTCATTTAGCAGCCATTTTACATAAGTGGAGTTAGATGCGAGTTAGATCCGAGCTACTGGGTGGAAACATGTACATGCGAAATCGGAACTTCAGCGGAGTGAGCGTTATGGGTTATATAGAGGAATGAGAAAGTTTACTTCTGTCCGATATTTCGTCATGTTTTTAGTTTAAAATCTATAATTATTTTAATGAATATAATTATGATTAAGTGTTTTGCTACTGCTGAAGAATAAATAAAAAAATAAGATTTAAATTGAAAAAAATACAGAGAGAAATATATGGGTTATAGCAAGGACTTGTATATCTCTAGTTTAGATTAAACTTATTTATTTTACTTCGATTGTGAAACAAGTTCTTACAACTTAGACAAATCACGCTCGAAGTCTTCCTGGGTAGAACCAGAGACGTCTATGTCTCTGGTAGAACCAGTACAAACAATATGCGGAAAAAGTATCTTGCTCACCACACATAGCCGTAGCGGAGGATCGAACTCACGACCCTCCGATCATGGGCTCGGTGCTCTACCGCTGGACCAAGCGCTCCATATCTCTATGGGTTATAGACAAATAAGAAAAGAAAACATTCTTCTGTCTTATGATATATATTTTGTAATTTGTAATATTTTATTACCCGTACCCCACCCCCACATAAACAGAATAAATTTGATTAAATCAACTTGTTTAAATGTTTGCTTTCAGACGCATATTTTCTCGTATTTCTGTTATAGTCATTTTACGTTATGATGTAGGTCGATGTCATTCTGATGTAGTTCGATGTCATTCTGATGTGGTCATTTTACATTATGATGTAGTTCGATGTCATTCTGTTATAGTCATTTTACGTTATGATGTAGTTCGATGTCATTCTGATGTAGTTCGATGTCATTCTGAAGTGGTTCAATGTCATTCTGATGAAGTTCTATGTCATTCTGATGTGGTTCGATGTCATTCTGATGTGGTGACTTTACATAATGATGTAGTTCGATATAATTCTGATGTGGTTCGATGTCATTCTGATGTGGTCACTTTACATTATGATGAAGTTTGATGTAATTCTGATGTAGTTCGATGTCATTCTGGTGTGGTTCGATGTCCTTCTGATGTAGTTCGATGTAATTCTGATGTGGTTCGGTGTCCTTCTGATGTGTTTCGATGTCCTTCTGATGTGGTTCGATGTAATTCTGATGTGGTTCGATGTCCTTCTGATGTGGTTCGATGTCCTTCTGATGTGGTTCGATGTCCTTCTGATGTGGTTCAATGTCCTTCTGGTGTAATTCGATGTCATTATGGTGTGGTTCGATGTCATTCTGATGTGGCCATTTTACATTTTTATATGGTTACATTCCATTCAGACGAGGTCACTTTACATTATAATGTGGTAGCTTGTCATTCGGCAGTGGTAACTTGTCATTCGACTGTGTTAATTGTCATTAGGCAGTGGTTGTTTATCATTCGTCAGTGGTAACTTGTCTTTCGTCAGTGATAATTTGTTATGCGGCAGTGGTAACTTGTCATTTGGCAGTGGTACCCTGTCATTCGGCAGTGGTTACTTGTATTTCGGCAATGGTAACTTGTCATTCGTCAGTTTTAACTTTTCATTCGGCAGTAGTACAATGTCATTCGGCAGTGGTTACTTGTAATTCGGCAGTTGTAACTTGTCATTCGGCAGTTTTAATTTTTGATTCGGCAGTGGTTACTCGTACTTCGGCAGTGGTTGTTTTTCATTTGGCAGTGGTAACTTTTCATTTGGCAGTGCTAACTTAAAACGGTGTCTCCACCAGTCGCGCTGACACCAGTGATACGGTTGTTTACAAAGGCCGATTTGAGAAGCATTCTAGTTTCTCTCAACCTCAGTGGTGAAATTATACAAGATTTATAGATCGAAATGTGAGTTAACGTGTATCTAAATAATGAAATAAAGAAATAAACTTATAATTTAGAAGTTAAACTGACACCAGCAGTGACAGTATCTCTACGTGTATGCAGAACAGATCTAAATATAAGTTAACACATGTTACTGATTCATGACATTATATCAGTAACTGCACGGAATCGGGATTAAAAGTTTACATAAAAATTATCGGTGAAATATGCCGACCAATATGGGACTCGAACTCGCCACACCCGAAAACTAGCAAGATGATGTACATAGGTCCTACCGACTTAACTTGGTCGCTTTCTTAACCAGTAACGGAATCAACACGTGTTGATTGTTTTTGCAATGATCTGAGGTTGTTATAATGTGTGTCGTAAATTTCTAAATATGCTACTTTCGAACTCGCACGCATACATGCACGCTTAATTTTATTTGTAAGACTAAATGCATTAAAAAAAAAAAGAAAAATAACTCCATATCTTCATACTTCCGATTATATCATTTAAATTGTCTTGCGACCAAAGCCCTTCTAATATTAGATAATCATTCACTCTAATAACTAATGTTCATATATACGAAGTTGGAACTTTAAGATCATCGTCAACTTTCAATCTATATTTTCCCAGACAAAATAATGTGTAATGTAAAGTCTACTTTCACTTTGTCAATAATTACCCAATGATATAATCACCCCGTCCAACGTATACGTTACATAAGAGGCAACTACGCCGCATTTTCGGTGATAACTACACACGATAACGGTACTTCCTGTTATTTTTGCGCACGCGGTTGATCAGTGAGGTAAGAATACCCCTTTATTTTCATATTAATATTTCGTTTTTAAATCAAATATGTAGCCGATACGAGCGGCATTGTATTTAAGCTTCAAGCGGGCATGTGTTTTTGAATGGGAACACGACTGTTTCTTCAAACATTCGAGAAAAGTGACGGATTGAACCACTTTCGGATTGAAAACACGTGATTTGCAGCTCAATTTATTACTTCGGAAGCATTTCTGGGACTACTTTATGTGTTTTGCATTTGTTTTATATATCAACATACCAAATTATGTCATTAAAAATACAAGTTGATATTATAAGTGTGCTTAACGCCAAAATTTGCTTGATAGGTGACTACGAAGTACTACAAAACGTTTATGGAATTCAAGCAGTTGAAAGGGCAACATTCTTTTGATGGTTTACGGCTTTCAGACTTAAAGATGAGCACCGTTCAAGTCGGAAAATTGAGATAACTGACACGTGTCACAATGAAAAAATTAAGGAAATAATTGATGGACGATATAAATGTGAAAATATTGCGGCAGAAGTCGACATAAGCACGGTGGCAGTTTATATAATTCTTATTAATCGTATCCGAATGCGTAAGATTTAAGCTCAGTGGATGCCACAATGCCTAACTTCTGACCAAATACAGCACAGGGTAGATGTTGCCAAAATATTGTTAACACGGTATGAAATAGGGGGTGAAGCATTCTTGAATCATGTTGTAGCCACCGACGAGTCGTGGATCCGTTCATATGAACCGGAAATCGGAATTAAAGCGACAATCTTCGGAATGGCACACTCCAGTCTCTCCCGGGCATTCAAAGTTTAAGCGAAAACATGGTAATCTGAAGATGATGCTAATTTTTGCCTATGATACTAAAGGTATATTATCGTCACATCGTGTTCCCACTCTTAATCAAGAGTAATATAGATATTTTCTATCGAAATTCCTACGTCAAACAATTTGCAAAAAGCGTACAGGTTTTTTTAAAGGCACACCCAATTATCATTTTTACCGCCGAAGAACGTATACACTTCATTCCGATTCAATCGTATATACTTGGCCTATTCCACCATCCTTCAGTATTTGATGTATGCAAAGATATCAATGCATAAAAATGTATGGCCAAAAACATTTTTTCCTTTTTGTTGGAACATACTTTTTTGGATATGAGAAGCTGTTTATAGACAGCACTGTATGATAAAATCGCATGGGGAATAGACAGAGAAAAAACATATTGTCATAGGTTTCGAACTCGGATTGCCCGAGTCAAAATTCATAGATAAACCTTTCCGCTAATGCCGTTATATAATAAGATCGGCTTTCTTCTTTCTAAATGTATACTTAACTTAATCGTTGATGCCCTGAAATTTCCTAATGTTTGCGAATCCATAACTGAGATTTCCACAGGTCAGGTCTAATTCATATATCGGCGAAAATAGCAAGTTTAAATACATGTTTTTGCAGAGAAACAAAGTTATTTTGCACCAGATATGATCCAGATAACCACATTCTATGCTAAATAATACAACTATACCAGTTTTTAATTGAATTGAAAGATTAGAACTTACTGGTATAATAAGATACATAATAGTAAGCCAAACTTTCGCGAATGGAACACTAGCAAAAGAACTATTCGTCGAGAAGAAGTTGTTTTAGCTTGGTGCAGGATTTGACATATACGCTATACCCATTCATATCTATTAAAACGTGAACTTGTTCCAGAATGTGTGCCCTGTTTAGCACGCTTACTGTTAAGTAAATACTGATCGAACTCATCAGAATGACATCGAACTACACCAGAAGAACATCGAACCACATCAGAAGGACATCAAACCAAATCAGAATGACATCGAACTACATCAAAATGTAAAATGACCATATCAGAATGATATCGAACCACATCAGAATGACATCGAACCAAATCAGAATGACATCGAACTACATCCAAATGAAAAATTACCACATCAGAATGACATCTAACTACATCAAAATGTAAAATGACCACATCAAAATGACATCGAACAAAATCAGAATGACATCAAACTATATCCAAATGAAAAATGACCACATCAGAATGACATCGAACCAAATCAGAATGACATCGAACAACATCAAAATGTAAAATAACCACATCAGAATTTCATCGAACCACAACAGAATGACATCGAACCAAATCAGAATGACATCGAACAACATCAAAATGTAAAATGACCACATCAGAATGACATTGAACCACAACAGAATCACATCGAATCACATTAAAATGTAAAATGACCACATCAGAATGACATCGAACTACATCCAAATGAAAAATGACCACATCATAATCACATCGAACCACATCAAAATGTAAAGTAACCACGTCAGAATGTCATCGAATCAAATCAGAATGACATCGAACAACATCAAAATGTAAAATGACCATATCAGAATGATATCGAACTACATCCAAATGAAAAATGACCACATCATAATCACATCGAACAACATCAAAATGTAAAGTAACCACGTCAGAATGTCATCGAATCAAATCAGAATGACATCGAACAACATCAAAATGTAAAATGACCATATCAGAATGATATCGAACTACATCCAAATGAAAAATGACCACATCATAATCACATCGAACAACATCAAAATGTAAAATAACCATATCAGAATGATATCGAACCAAATCAGAATGACATCGAACTACATCAGAATGACATCAAGCAACATCATAACGTAAAATGACTGTAACAGAATGACATCGTACTACATCATAATGACATCGAACTACATCAGAATGACATCGAACTACATCCAAATGAAAAATAGCTACATCAGAATGACATCGAACTACATCAAAATGTAAAATGACCACATCAGAGTGACATCGAACTACATCAAAATGTAAAATGACCACATCAGAATGACATCGAACCAAAACAGAATGACACCGAACTACATCAAACTGTAAAATGATCACAGCAAAATGACATCGAACCACAACAGAATAACATCGAACTTTATCAAAATGTAAAATGACTACATCAGAATGACATCGAACCATAACAGAATGACATCGAACTACATCCAAATGAAAAATGACCACATCAGAATCACATCGAATCACATCAGAATGTAAAGCCACCACGTCAGAATGACATCGAACCAAATTAGAATGACATCGAACTACATCAAAATGTAAAATGACCACATCAGAATGACATCGAACCACAACAGAATGACATCTAACTATATCAAAATGTAAAATGACCATATCAGAATGACATCGAACCACAACAGAATCACATCGAACTAGTGACTACATTAGAATAACATCGAACTACATCCTAATGAAAAATGACCACATCAGAATGTAAAGTCACCACGTCAGAATGACATCGAACCAAATTAGAATGATATCAAACTACATAAAAATGTAAAATGATCATATCAGAATGATATCAAACCAAATCAGAATGACATCGAACTACATCAAAATGTAAAATGACCACATCAGAATGACATCGAACCACAACAGAATGACATCTAACTATATCAAAATGTAAAATGACCATATCAGAATGACATCGAACCACAACAGAATCACATCGAACTAGTGACTACATTAGAATGACATCGAACTACATCCTAATGAAAAATGACCACATCAGAATGACATCGAACCACAACAGAATGACATCAAACCACAACAGACTGGCATCGAACTACATCGTAATGTAATATGACCACATCAGAATGACATCGAACCACAACAGAGTGGCGTCGAACCACAACAGAATGACATCAAACTACATCATAATGTAAAGTGACCACATCCGAATGAAAACTTACCACAGCAGATATCTGACCATATCAGAATGTAAATAAACCATCAAAGTCGTGTTTGGCGTTCCATAAAAATGTAATAATGACTCTAATCTGCAATAGTGTCAATGTATAATAAATCATCTAATATTAGGGGCAATCTATCTTTTAGAAAAAAAATGAATATTATTAATAAAAATCTCTGTTCATTTTGCAAAAATCATGCTGATACAATAAAAGATATATTATGTGAATACAGGGTCACAAACATGTTCTGGGTCAATCTTACAAACTTCAAAAATCAAAAAGTCCAACAAAAGATATACAATGGTAAGACATTGATATAATTTTGGGCAACACTAATTTTGATGATGTTATAAATAATAGACTGTTTTCAGCAAAATATTATATTTAATTAATAATGAATATAATGCCTTTTTATGAATGAAACATGATAAATGTATATGGAATGTGCCGTATACTCAGCTTTGAATGTGTCGTATCCTCAGTCCATGAATATGCCGTATCCTCAGCCCCGAATGTACGGTATCCTCAGCCACGAATGTGCCGTATCCTCATCCACGAATGTGCCGTATACTCAGTCTCGAATGCGCCGTATCCACATCCCCGAATGTGCGGTATCCTCAGCCACGAACGTGCGGTATCCTCATCCCCGAATGTGCCGTATACTCAGCCTCGAATGTGCCGTATCCTCAGCCACAAATGTGCCGTATCCCCAGCCCACGAATGTGCCATATCATCATCCCCGAATGTGCCGTATCCTCAGCCACAAATGCGCCGTATCCTCATCCCCGCATGTGCCGTATACTCAGCCTCGAAGGTGCCGTAGTTAAGCCTCGAATGTGCCGTATTCTCAGCCACGAATGTGTCGTATCCTCATCCCCGAAGGGGTCGTATTCTCATTCCTGAATGGGCCGTAACCTCAGCCTCGAATGTGCCGTGTCCTCTGTCTCGATTGTGCCGTGTCCTTAGCCTCGAATGTGCCGTGTCCTCAGTCTCGATTGTGCCGTGTGTGCCGTGTCCCCAGCCTAGAATGTGCCGTATCCTCAGTCCACGAATGTGCCGTATGCTCAGTCCACGAATGTGCCGTGTCCCCAGTTTCGATTGTGCTGTGTCCTCAGCCTCGAATAGGCTGTGTCCTCAGTCAACGAAAGTGCCGTGTCCTTAGCCTTAAATGTGCCGCGTCCTCAGTCTCGATTGTGCCGTGTCCTCAGTCTCGATTGTGCCGTGTCCTCAGTCTCGATTGTGCAGTGTCCTCAGCCTCGAATGTGTCGTATCCTCATCCCCGAATAGGTCGTATTCTCATCCCTGAATGGACCGTATCCTCAGCCTCGAATGTGCCATGTCCTCAGTCTCGATTGTGCCGTGTCCTCAGCCTCGAATGTGCCGTATCTTTATCCCCGAATATGCCGTATCCTCATCCCCGAATGTGTCGTATACTCAGCCTCGAATGTGCCATATCCTCATCCCTGAATGCGCCGTATCCTCAGCCTCGAGTGTGCCGTTCCCTCATCCCTTAATGTGCCGCATCCCCAGCCAACGAATGTGCCGTATCCCCAGCCCACGTATGTGTCGTATCCTCAGCCACGAGTGTGTCATATTCTCACACTCAAATGTGCCGTATCTTCAGCCTCAAATGTGCAATTTCCTCAGCCTCGAATGTGCCATATCCTCGGCCTCGAATGTGCCGTGTCCTCAGCCTCGAATGTGCCGTGTCCTCAGTCTCGATTGTGCCGTGTCCTCAGCCTCGAATGTGCCGTATCCTCAGTCCACGAATGTGCCGTATCCTCGGTCTCGATTGTGCCGTGTCCTCAGCCTCGAATGTGCCATATCCTCAGTCCACGAATGTGCCGTGTCCTTAGCCTCCAATGTGCCGTGTCCTCAGTCTCGATTGTGCCGTGTCCTCAGTCCACAAATGTGCCATATCCTCAGCCTCGAATGTGTCGTATCCTAATCCCCGAATGTGCCGCAACCTCAGCCTCGAATGTGCCGTATCCTCATCCCTAAATGTGCCGTATCCCCAGCCCACGAATGTGCCGTATCCCCAGCCCACGTATGTGTCGTATCCTCAGCCACGAATGTGTCGTATCCTCACACTCAAATGTGCCGTATCTTCAGCCTCAAATGTGCTATTTCCTCAGCCTCGAATGTGCCGTATCTTCGGCCTCGAATGTGCCGTATCCTCAGCCTCGAATATAACATATCATCAGCCTCGAATGTGCCGTATTTTCATCCTCAAATGTGCCGTATTCCCAGCCCAAGAATGTGCCGTATCTCCAGCCCACGTATGTGCCGTATCCTCAGCCACAAATGTGTTGTATCCTCACACTCAAATGTGCTGTATCTTCAGCCTCAAATGTGCCGTATCTTCAGCTGAATGTGTGGTATACCTTAAATGTGCCGAATCCTCATACTCAAATGTACCGTATCTTCAACCTCAAATGTGCCGTATCTTCAGCCTCAAATGTGCCATATCCTCACACTCAAATGTGCCGTATCTTCAGCCTCAAATGTGCCGTATCCTCAGCCTCGAATGTGTCGTATCCTCACACTCAAATGTGCCGTATCTTCAGCCTCAAATGTGCCGTATCCTCAGCTTCGAATGTGCCGTATCCTCACACTCAAATGTGCCGTATCTTTAGCCTCAAATGTGCCGTTGCCTCAGCCTCGAAGGTGCCGTATTCTCACACTCAAATGTGCCGTATCTTCAGCCCCAAATGAGCCATATCCTCAGCCTCGAATGTGCCATATCCTCAGCCTCGAATGTGCCGTATGCTCAGCCTCGAAAGTATCCTCGGCCTCGAATGTGCCGTATCCTCAGCCTCAAACGTGCCGTATCCTCAGCCTCGAATGTGCCGTATACTCGGTCACGAATGTGCCGTATCCTCGGCCACGAATGTGCCTTATTTTCACCCCACAAATGTGTCTTATCCTCAGCCCACGAATGTGCCGTATCAGTTTCGAATGTGCCGTATCCTCAGCCTCGAACGTGCCGTATTCCTAGCCCACGAATGAGTCGTATCCTTGGCCACGAATGTGCCTTATTCTCAGCCACGAATGTACCGTATCCTCAGCCGCGAATGTGCCGGATCCTCAGCCTCGAATGTACCTTAGTGGAAAGACCATCGGAATACAGCTGTGACCACTTCGTTTCAATATAAAATCGTTTTGCGTGTTAATGCTGTGTTATTGTTATGCTGCTGGAAATAAAACAGAACGACAATATGCTGTTATATGTTCCTACTTTTTATTACAACAATTTCAATAATGGGATCAAGGTAACACAATACGTGGTAGTAATATGCAGAAGAAGAGAAACAAATCTTGGTGTCTTGAAGGCTGAGCTATAAACTGTTTTAGTAAAACAGTTCTGAAAGAGACGTTTCATTTACCATTTAGAACTGTAATCGCTTTTTTATGACCCCGTCATTCAAGGATTGTGGTGAATATGCATCCAGTGTTATGTCAGTTCTTGTAAATTAATAGCCACTGACTGTTGATTTAGCATTGCATTGAACTCTAAATGTGAGAGATTATCTAGTTTCACAAAGATTCTATTATTTGTGGCTTAACTGATCTGCCATATTTTGTCACATAAACGTTTGGTTGTAAACATGAATTTGATGCATTTGCTGATAGTTCAGGTGGTGTAATACTATTTTCACTGGGCTGGGAATTTACATTTTGGTAATCAGAGATCAGATTGTCTGCATTTTCTGTATCTGGTGAATGAGATTCACAGGGGGTTAAATTAGAATTTAATGGTGGTACATGTATGTCTGATTCCTGGTTTGTTTCTGCTGGGGGTGAATGGGGGTATTGTGATGAGGTATTTGTTTTCAGTAAATGACGCCTTTTCCTACAGTACTCTCAGCCTTCAGGTGTACGTGCGGTATATGAACGATTGTTGTGTTTTTCTATCACAACTGCGGGTTTCCAAGTTCCGTGTTTAATCACAACTGGTTCTCCAATCTTAAGGGATTGTAAAGATTTCGCATTTTTGTCGTAATACTGTTTCTGTTTAGTTTTTTCTTTGTACAGTTTCTCTCTTACTGTCTTGGGATTTGCGCTACTTAGAATCGGCTGTTTAGGGTCAGTAGGTAAGAACGACCTTATTTTCCTTCCCATTAACAATTCAGCTGGGGAAAAACCAGAGTTTAGCGGTGTTGTCCGGTATTCTAGTAATGCTACTGAAAGTTCTGTACCGGACTGTTTGGACTTTTTGAGCATTTGTTTAGCGATCTTGGTTTAAACATATTTATTCATTCAAATGTACATATATACACACAAGTTTAGGTATAAATATGGATTAGAACGGAAGATAAAATCTTATAAAGTTCTTTTCCATGATATATATCAATTGTGAACAAATTTGGCAGATTATCAACAATTTGATTTATGCTCTTAGCATTACGAATATAACATAGTTCAAAATATATTTAATAAAAATGTTTAACATACTTTTAGGAATATTGTTTCTGATATAATTAAGAAATTTAGAAAATGAACTGAGTAATTAGAAAAAAAGAAAGGTGATTAAAATTATTAAAGTAATGGATAATTATGTGAATTCACATAATAATAATGGTTAACATTTTTGGACAAGTTCTGAACGGCATGGACGAAATTGGGAGACGGGCTGACCTCAACACGTAAATAGAAAAAGCCTTGATATTTCTTCAGACTTTCTTACATGTTCAGGAGAAACGGTTAGTGGATAAAATGTATTTGTGAACTGCTTCAAATATTTTAACATTATTGTCATAAGAGAGTTGTGGTTCACCAAAACGAAGTATATTTAAAGAAACTGTACATAACTCATTGACAGATGTCAGGAGTGGTATGCGTTGATGCTGGTAAAGGTGACACTTGAGAAAGAAGTGAGCTGTGCTTTCTATTTGTCCACATGTACACAGGGGGGGGGGGGGGGGGGGAGTCTTCAAAGTGTTTAAGAAATAGATGTTGCTTAAGTGCACTACAACTCGTTCGGAGGCGGGCATGCGATAATTGGCATTTCCTTGTACCTATGTAAAAGAATTTAGGTACTTTTGGTTCGTTACTTTCGAGTTTATGTTTGAAAGCATTCAGAGAAGAGGCTTGTCTTGTTTCAAGTGGGAGAGTGTTCCAGTCACGGACAACGGAAGGAATAATGGAATTTGAAAGCGATCTTGACGCAATATTCAGTTAAACCACTGGACTGTGCTAGTGTGAAGGGGCTCGAACATGGTTAATGTCCCAATCTCTTACAAAGTCCTGGAAATGCTGCGATGTGTAGTTACTAGCTCCGTCTGTCACTAGTTTAGTTGGAATCCCGTGATGGGCATACCAAGTTTTCATGTGCTTAATTACACAAGAGCTGTTTGTGGTGTGTAATTTCCCTAATTCAAAATAGTAAGAGAAGTAGTCACATACCAGAAGATAATCTTGACCATCTAATGGTCTCAGAGCCTACAGTTTGCCAGGGGTACTCTGGGATTTCGTGAGATACCAGAGGTTCCTTGGGGTTTGAACATCTGTGTTTAATGCATATTTCGTAATGACCAACATGACTGGTAATATCGGCAGTAATGCATTGTATTTCGAGTGCGTCTCAGACATTTTTCAACACCAAAGTGACCAGTATGTAGAATGTCAAGCATACTTGTTCTTAATTTCGAAGGAATGATTAACCTTCGACCCTAAAAGATAATGTCGTCCATGACACTGAGCTCATCTTTATAAGTCCAATAATCATGTAGCTGGGTAGGGCAATATGAGCGCTTTTCCGGCCAACATGGCAAAATAACCTGTTTTAGATGTACTAACTCAGTGTCTTAACCTGTGTGTAATCTTATCTCTTGTAACTTTCTGTCACTATACGGCAAGTTTGTTGTGACAAAATGTACATGAAGGTTTGTCGCTTCGGACAGTTCTGAATAAATGTTGGATATAAATTTTCTTGATAGGGTATCGCCCAGGGGTATCTGGGTTCCTGGTCGGCGCTCTAAAGCGAAGTCGTAACCTGGTGCTACATAGCTTGCTTTTTTCATGACTGCTGGAATCAGTAAATGGTCAGAATGTACTGTTATATGGCGACCATATACATCTTGTCTAAACCTATTCGTGCCAAATAGAATAGCGTATAGCTCCTTTTCTATTTGTGCCCAATTGATCTCAGATTCTGTAAGTGTCTTGCTTGCATAAGCTATCGGCTTACCGTCTTGTAACAGTGTTGCGCCTAGACCAAATTTTGAACTATCATATTGCAAAACACTGTGTTTTGTGGGGTAAAAATATGAAAGTATAGGATCTGGTGTTTGGGTCAATATGTCTTTCACTTTCTGAAAAGCCTTAACCTGAGGTTCCTGTCAGTGAAAAACAACATCTTTCTTAAGTACTCGTCGAAGGGGTTGTGTGACCGTTGATAGGCTTGGGGAAAATCTTGATAGGTATACAACCATGCCTAGATAAGATATACTTAGGAGTTTTATAAATTTCAGTTGTATATTAAAGATTGTATAGCAATGAAACTAATTATGACTCAAAACGGCTCTGCGGAAAGGGCCTTTTCTACACGAAAAGGAGCTATAAAACATTAATATCTGAGAGTTTTATCACTTTCAACTGAATTTAATCGATTAAATGATAATTTTGGTGCAAATTACACATAAATATTATTTACGAGTGCTTTGCTACAGATGGATAAATAAGTATGTCATTCATATATATATATATATATATATATATATATATATATATAATGATATATATAATAATGATATATACAAGTCATATGGATAAATATAAGAGAAAAATATGAATATATATATATTTATATTTTTCTCTTATATTTATGCATATATATATATTATTATTATTGTATTATCATATCATTGTATATTTAAAAGCTGTTCGCCACAAGATGATTTTGTACATAGAGACTACAGCCAGCGTGTACTACACTAGGTTGTGATCAAAATATATAACCTATGTTACTACTGTATGCGATGAAATATATTACAAGTAACTAAGTTAATATAAGTAAATATATTATATTTTTTTTTTTAAATCTATTATATATTGTTCCGGCGATTAACACGTGCTGACATTTTAGTAGGAAATTGAATTGAATTGTTATTGTGAATAAGCCAAAGGCACGTGATTTTGTGTATATAAATCCTTGTAAATTTAGCTTCTTAGAAAACGTAAAAACCCTACTTCGTTTGTATTACGCTTTTGTTTAATCAATTAAAATTGAAAAATTTAATTGAACTGTAAGCCAATCGCACGTGTTTTTTTTTATGATGAACAGTTAAACTGACACGCTCAATTTTATATACGTTCCGACCTTTGTTCATTTAGCAATCTGACTAAAATTATCAGGGTTATATACTCTTCTAAAATATTGCGGAATTTGATATATACAGGCACTGGTCACAAACTCTTTTTTTTAGTATTTATGGTCATATAGTATATATATTTTAATAATCAACAAACATCATTATATAATTAGTGATTGAACTTTATGTAGCATAAATGAAACAATATATTGATTTATTAAAATATTAATTTATTTATAAAATATTAAATATTTTTGGTTTACACACTTACGGATGATAACAAACATATTTTACAAGGTCGCTAAGTCTAGGGTAGTGTGTTGTATAGACCCTTTCCGTGAAGAAGAAAAGCTATTTTTGTACAGCCGAGTAATAATTAGTTTTAATTCTCTAAAATCGTGAGAATACAACTTAAATTTACAAAACTCTTAGATATATCTTAAAACATGTTTTTAAAGAAAAGAGTTGATTATATGTGATTTTCACGAAAAAAGGTATGTTTTATAGGCCCTTTTCGTGTAGAAACTCCCTTTCCGCAGAGCCGTTTTGATTTATTGCTGCAAGATCTTTAAAATATAATTAAAATTTATAAAACTCACAGATATATCTTTAAACAAGTTTCTAAACGATTAAAATTAAATTGATGTGATTGGCACAAATGTGTGTTTTATAGATCCTTTCCGTGTTGAAAAGCCTTTTCCGCAGAGAGCTGTTTTGAGTCATAATTAGTTTTATTGCTACAAAATCTTTAAAATTCAAATTAAATTTATAAAACCACAAAATATATCTTAACACATGTTTCTAAACAATTAAAAGTAGATTTCATGTGCTTTGCACGAAAAATGTGTGTTTTGTAGGCCGTTTCCGTGTAGAAAGGCCCTTTTCCGCGGAAAGGGGCCCTTTCATACCGTAAGACATGGGGGACTATCACGGCGTTGTAGTTGTTATGATTCACCGTTCCAATTATCGTGGAGCAAAACAATCTGCAAATTGAGACAAACAGTGAGACGCTAGATTACTTCTAAGCGTTTAGGTAATGCAACATTTTCTTTTGTTTATTTTGCAAATTTTGATTGCGAAACCACAAGTGAGTGTTATGTTTTGGTTGTCATTTTCTCTTCATAGTAAAGGTTTAGCGGCGTGCAGAGTTCACTTCCGGTTTAAAGATGGCTTCCTTAGCGACAGGTGCTCCGTTGTAAATAAATAAATAAGAACTGGGTAAAATATCAATGTTCATAAATTTAAGTTGGATGGTGTTCGGTTGTTAAATCAAGGGTGAGTAAAACGCAACATATTTTTCAGTTGTCTGTAGATATCGTATGCAGATTTAATTTTGTAGATTATTGAATTATATTTTGTAAAGAATCACTGAATGCATGTTTCACATTCGAAAGCAAAATATTCATGAATATATATGCATATTTTTTAATGACAAGTATATCTGCAAGTAGCAAATTTAGATGTCAACTGTTTATATTCTGTTGCATGTTCACTAATATAATTGTAATATAATCTGAAAAAAAAATAAATCAGTATCATCACGGGGAATCGAACTCACACCTCTTACAGATATGTTGAGCATACTCTCTACCAATGGGCCACTAATGCTAGCTCTGTGAGGATTGCATTATATGAAAAAGGTTAAATCTGTAAAGCAAGTGCCAAGAGTGTAAGACGTTTGTCCTTTAGAAACCCAAGTGTCGCAGATGATTAAAACTGTAATCATTCATTAATTTGGTCAGGTTACCAAACTGCTTTAGAACAAACAGAATTATGGTATGCTTCTAAAATGAGATTACCAATACGTTATTGGTGTAGAAAATAGAAATTTTTTTAAAATTGTTTTTAACTTTCAATCAATAAAATGCTGTTGTCTTAAGTGTCATGGTAATTGTTTTAATACATGGCAGTCTTTACTATTATTTTCACCACAGCAGCAGTTATTTAATTACCAAATTCCTCATGAAACCACTTCTGGAACCAGGGTTTTTCAGTCTGTTTGTGTTTTGAATTCTTTTCAACATACATGTTACTATATGGGCTTTGTAATGTAAAGAAATGCAATTCTATCTGTGGGACACAATTGATGAACTTTGTTGCTAACTATTCTCTTATGATAATTTAACTCTCTGATGATGTATTGAATGGATATATATTTCCAAAAATACACATCTCTTAAGTAAGGGCATTGTATTACCTTTAAACAAACTTGTCAATTCGGAAATCTACATGTTTGTCCTGCCGGAAATTAGGCTAGTTGTCCTGATCTCTGGATCATACATTTTTATATACTGTTTATCTACAAAGTACAAATTACAATGTAGCTTCCTTTCATTAAAAAGAATACATCTTTAGCCATATACAGCTACAACCTGTAATAAAATTGATAAGAGTTTCACATTTACTACAAAATTTAATCAAAAGATGACATCATCATTGAAGTTTCAGTTTTTTGGCAATGACTAGAATGTATATGTGTAAGCTCAGTTACACACTATGCATTGAATTAGTTTAAAAATTATCGAGCTGCTTTTAATACATCCACTTGTTATCACCATGCATATACAGGACTTTCAATAAGTTTTGAAGTAAGAGTGTGAAAGGAAAAAGTAGAAGGGGTTTGGGGGTCCTCCAGGATAATTGTACTCCAGGATATATTTAACATGTAGTTCCTGTGTGTTTGTGACTGCAAACCATTTTGCCGCATCTGTGCAGTTAACTGTCTTTCTTACCTTATATAAAATTAGAATTAAATCATTTTTTTTTAAAAAATGGTATTTATAATTTGATGAAGTTATTTTTTTATTTTCAGTTATTGAACATCATTGAAGGTCTTGAATAATAATTCAACTAAAAATGGCAGCCCCAATTATAGCGCCTCAGGGAGTACCAACCATGTTTGGTGAGGTATTTGAGAAGCATGTGACATTTTGTATCGATACATCAGGCAGCATGTACAAAGGTCTGGACACTGTCAAGGAGCACCTGCTTGAGACATTAGATAAAATGGCTAATTCTGGAAAACCCTACATGTTCAATATTGTTGAGTTCAATTCTGAAGTTACGCAATGGTCAGATAAACTAGTAACTTGTTCACCTCAAACCGTAGCAGTCGCTAAAGAATGGATTAACAAGTTAAGTGCAAAAACCGGAACAAACACCAAGGATGCTCTCATTACAGCCCTTTTAGACCCAGCATGTGATTCTGTTTACTTAGTAACAGATGGGTTACCTGACCATCATCCTGTTGAGATTCTAGACCAGGTTGGTGCACTTGGCAAGATGCGCCCAATTCACTGTGTTTACTTATCCACTGAGGATTCAACAGACAGTGCTGCTATTGAATTCTTGGAAGACTTATCTATAGAATCATATGGATCTTTTCATATTGTATGCCTCACTACTCGTGGATGTGTGGAGCGAATTACACCAATCTACAGAGCAGAGCATGCGCACGAACGTGTTATACGCACAGTAAATGGAACAATTCGTCCAAATGTTAAATCATGTGGCATTGCAACAACCCTTCAAGTGGACCCAGAGGATAGTGTAACTTTGGCCCCAAGAGTTTCATGTCTGGGACCTCAACCTTTTTATCCCCCGGGGTATGGAGCTGGCTGGTATAATTGGCTGAGTACACCATTTAGGTACTACTATCCACATGCCTGGAGTAGGTACCGGCCTGCAAAAGGCTGGATCAAAGCTCAAGAACAGATGATAGAGTCCATAGAAACACAAGGCCTTTCTCCAGCAGCTGGTTCCCTTCTTATCGACAAAATTGTTCTTGCACGACGCATTGAAGATGGATATTTCTACAGGGGCAAAGTGAAAAGCCAGGTTTGTACATTTATATCAGCAATAATATTATGTATGTATCTATTTATCAAATTGAAAAAAAAAACAACTAACAACAACTTTTATATTACAGTTTTGAGCGCAGAGTTGAAACCTTTTTTACAATTAAAAATTGTTAGAAAAATATTTTATTAACCACACAGAAATTGTATTTTGTATTAGACCTAAGACGTGTCTATAAAACCTTTTTTTAACACAATTTATTTGGTTAAAGGGTTTAACATATGTATATACATGTATTGAGGACTAACACAAAACTAGCCTATCTACCTTTGTATTCTATATAGAGTTGAGCTATCTTTACACCATGTCCTCAATATTATACACACTTGTAATTATCATATAGATTATTGGCCGTAATCTGGTTAATATTCAATAATAACACAATTTACTATTTTGTTGACTCATGATTCAAGTAATACAGTCCGTTAAAGTTTAACTGTACATAATATATCTGTGCTTTTAAGAATTATGTGAAGTTTATATTTCAGTAATTGATACAAGATACCATTTTTGCTGTATATCAACTAAATTATCAATATCTAAAAATATTTAGTAAGATATATTTTATTAATTATAAATTAATGAAAATTTAAATATACCTTTATTGTAACCTGTAATTATATATATTCTGAAAACTATGACGGGCTTTTTCATCAGCCATATCAGAACCCAAGCATTTGATTAATATCAAAAATTATATTTCCCAAGAACAGAAATAATAATCTTGCACTGGCCCATTTCTTTTAAATGATTAACTTTAGTTTATACACATTTTCAATTCCAATTTTATTTTGAGTTGGTATATGGCATAAATATAAATACAGTTATGACATTTTCTTATTTTGATGCATTAAATAAAACAACATTAAATCTGATAACTTTTTCTGATTAACCAAGTTTTCTGCTTCGTCATCAGAATAGCACTTTTAAAACATTTTATTTGACTGAGGACCTCAGTATAGGATGCCCACTTGTTCCTCAGCACTTGAATTCCATCATGTGGAGAACCCTGATTATCCCTTTATTTCATATAGACGCCTTTGGACACCTAATATAGAAGGCTTTTGAATTATTAGGTGAATTATGCTTAAATAAACTAACAGAGTGGTAAACAGTGCAGGAAGTGTTCATATTGCTTGTTACGAGCAATCTGAACTCTTCCTGCACTGTTTTCAAAGGCCTTCTGTGATTGGTGCGGGAAAACGCGTATCCATGGAGTAAAGGGTAATAATATGATTTGCTTTCAGCAGACATAAAGAACCATTTATGGGAGGGACCTGTAGAGTTGTTATATGTCCTTACGTACAGAGGGGGAGATTTGTGTCAGCTGCGGCAGGCATGTTTTTAGTTTTATTGATAGCTGCTTCCTAGTTTGATGGAGAAGACTCAGACTAATATCATTTATTGTTGTTATCGATACACTAATTTTCATTGAACACATTTTACTTTTAGTCTAAAAAGAAAAATAAAACTACAAAGGAAGAAGTAAGATATATGTGTATGTATACATGTATTAAATGGCGTATTCACAATTCAAAAGTGACAAGTGATTTGCTTAATGTTAATTATAGACACATATTTGTATGTTAGATATTGTGGTCCAGCGAGTAATCACTAAGAATATGTATATGGTTATATTCAGAAGATATTATAGAGCTGAAATAAATCATATGTTACCCTGGAGAGGACTTCACAAATACAGCAATGTTGATATATATAATCAGAAAGATGCGAAGAGACATTGTACAATTGTATAAATAAATTAACCGTAAATGTGCCGCATACAGTTATATATAAACTTGAACAGTTGGGGTTTTGTGTATAATTTATTGCATTATATAAAAAGGTTTGAAGTTTCAAGTTGTACACTATTTACTTTTGATTTTAAAGTAAATCATTTGTACACCGACCAACCATTGTCCATATCAAAATAACCTTGTGCTTGTTTGTAGATGATTTTAATGAAAAAACGAATGATCCGTGAAATTCTTATTATATTCTACTGACAGAATGGGAAGAGTTTTCAAAGAGTTGTTTGTATATTACAGTTATACTGTACCTTTGCACACTTATAATTTATGTGGTGTAAACAGTCCAGCATTGTTAACAGGAACTGAAAACAACCAGGAAAGAGACTAGTTATGAATTAGGATTAAATATTTATCTTGAAAGTGATTTTCATTTTCCTCAGTGTTTGCACTGACAATCTTTTCCTTCTCTTTATGGGGCCCAATGGTCCTGGGTGCTTTTCTCAAGGTCATTTACCATTATGGGGGCAAATGGCCTGAGGTGCTATCCGGTACTAATTCTACCCAGAAAGCCATGCGGGGTCAGCTCAGTCGGTAGTGCGTCTGGCTATCAATCCAGTGGTCGTGAATTCAAAATCCCCACAAGGCTACAGTAACCATGATGGTCTATATATGACATTGAGTACCATTGTGAATTATCTTTCACCTCTGATTCAAGTGGGAAAGTTATTAGTTACTTGCAGAGATAAGTGAACTAGAGTACTGATTAACTTTCCAGAATCTGATGAAAGACTGGTTATGTTAACTGATTGTCTGTTAGCCCTCGATGGCAAAAAAATGATGCTTAATATTCAAAAAACAAATCTACCATGGAAAATGGACTTGAGCTTGATTGATAAAAGCTCTGGGCTTACTTCTCAAGAAAGCTAAAAGAAAAAGTATATATAATTAATAATGAATGACAGAGAATGAGAGATACTGGTGTACCAATATGTAGGTTTTACCCTAGTTACGATATTGGCTATTGATTAACATACAGTATAATTATTGACTATGTTGTAGTGTTGGTATAGTGTCACTGCGTGTGTATTCAGTAATTGTAGCCTGTGCCACTGTAACCCTGTATAATCGTAATTATTGGTATCACCTTCGTTAAGTATACATCTAATCATTAAGACTGTGCCCAGGTAACCATTGGTTACAGGTTACATTTTGTAACAGTATCTATGTCCTTACTGCTAATTAATGTTCATTGATTGTTTTATCGTTATGTTTATAAGGTTTACTATGGTTTTATGTACTGTTTTCTAGGTGGTTTGTATATGCATATATTTGCTGTTGTATAATGTAGGCTCCAGATTTTCTAGTGGGTACATAAACAAGTAGGTTAATCTTTAGATCTACTAAAGATTGTTAAATACCAAAGTGGACACACGGCATTGTTGAAAATAATTACCGTATATTCCCTTATAAACGCCCCCACTCTAATAAACGCCCCCCCCCCCTTTTTTTCTGGAAAATCAAAAAATAAAACGTATATGCGATTTGAGTGTGTATTCACCCATCTTTCCCTGATCAATTATTTTGTTACACAGACAACAATTAGCGAAGTGTTTATTACCTTTGAACTCTTTAACCCATTGTTTATATCTTGGGTGACCACTTAACCACTTTTGGTTGAACAAATACTTCCCCATATTTGCTGTTTAATACTAGTAAAAATACCGTCTGCCAATTAAAACATTACAAAACGTTGACAATGCGGTTAGTCTGTGTATGCTGAAAGCTCATTGATCCACGTTGATAAGAGCAAGCGTCCAAGTGATTTAAAGTGAAGAGTACACTGACCATAAATTCGGATATTCCAGTACGCAGACTAGTAATTTACAGATTTTCAGCTTTTTTTCATCCTATGTCGATTATTTTATTTATTCTCAAATAATTCTGAACCACTTTTTCGGGGATTTAAACCAGATTTAAGGTTTTTTCCATAGCTTTATTGGTTTTATTGTATTTTTAACTGTTGTTAAATTTGATTTTTTTATCTTTTATAAACGCCCCCACCTTGTAAAATGTAACGCCCCCAGGGGCGTTTATTAGGGAATATACGGTATACTTAAATGTTTGTGCATTACTGTGACTCAAGTGTATGAAAATCATAACCATATAGAGAGATCTCAAAAATATGACCTTTGTTTAGAAATTATTAGTAAAACATCTTTAAAAAAACAAAAAGATATTTGTTCGGATTTTTTTATACCCGGTATCATGCAAATTATTTTACTCCTGGGCTGAGTTGTTCAAAGTCTCCATTAAGTGAAATATTGTTTGTTCATTATTTTCAAAATTCAAATTTTACATATCAAGAACATCACTTCCAGGTTATAGAAAAAAAGATCTACATTTTGTTATGGTTGCCCATAAATTGTTACCATTTGAATGTATCAATCCAAAGATTTATGTGGTGTTAGTCTAGCTAACAGTGGCAATAACTGGGCCTGATGTATTTAAATTGTATCTTTATCACAAATGTGTAAAATAGGCTCTCAACCATTCACCAAAGTTACGCCCTCGGGCGTCTGCATACATTCTGTGGTACCAAGTGTGTAGTGTGGCATACCAAGTTACTCTGATGAGTAACATTGGAAATTGAAGTCTTAAAAAAATAAAAAGGCTAAAAAGAACTAATAGGAAAACAGGAGGGGTACAAACAGGTAACCTACTTGAACGTTGCAGTATGAACTGTTCCATGCATAACACAACAGTGTGCCCTTTGTGTAAAAGTGTGCGGACCGAAAAGCAGAAGCCATTATTTATACTTCTATTTCTATAATTATCCCTGGACTCCCATCAGCGGAAATGGGAATTACCCTCGCACACCTTATCCTTCGGTAACTTCCAAATGTGTCACGCTACTCCCTTGGGTACTAGTATATTAATTTCAAATAAATTATTTGTATATTTTTTGGGAAAAAATAGAAAAGATTGATCAAATTTGCCTTGTGTCCCAAACTTTAAAATGATATACCGGTAATGATAGATATTCTGATAAACAATATAATTATATACATTATGAAACCCGGTATATTTTGTGTTAAATTTTTATTTAGTTTACATGATGTATCTGGTATTAAAGAAAGAGTAGGCTTTCACATTGTTATTATCTAAGAACATTTCATTTTCACAGTACTCAAATTGAAACGAATATATTGCAAAACTGTTGTATCATGTCAGAACAGAAACTTTGGTTATAAGTTTGAACATGGCAGTAATATTTGATATCAGGATAACAAAACTTACCAAACAACAGAAACTGTTACTAGATTGAACTATAAGTTTCACAGATTTCACAATTTTAACTTAAGTCACATTTAAACCTATCAATAAAAAAAAGATATAAGATATAATAATATATGTTATAATACCAAGTAATAGTATACTATTTATAATGTGTATTAAAATATAAAAAATAGGAAATAAATTTTCAAAAGAGTAAGGAAGGGAGGTAGCAGCTTAATGCCATTTTCACACATTGTAGATTTATATAGAGCTTCCTGTTTAATTGGTGGATTAAAAAATACTCAAATGAATTAATGTAAATTAGCAAAATTCAAATTAGCTCTGAGCTGAACCATTTTATGTCACTGTTTTAAATAAATTCATTGCTTAAATTATAATTTTTAATAAGCCTGTCGGTATCATTAGCATATGTCATTACATTACTATGGCATTGCATAATATTTTTCTGTGCATGAAACAACTCTACATGAAATTATATTCTATTGAGCTTTAATATCGTATTCATGATCTGTGTAAGATTAATAGATTTCTGTGTAATAGATTCAAGGTGAAATAAAAGGGCAGTATGTTTAAAAGATTACGCATTGGATTGGTTTATGACTGTTGATATTTGAGTCAAGATTGTCAGACTTGATTATTGCATTTTGACGAGCTTATCACAAATGGTGTATTTGCTAACTATAAATTGTTCAACAAGACTATACCTACTACCATACCTACATTAAATTTTCGTTGGCTTTATCTACGTTTTCAAGTGGCACGTTCCATGGTTTAATTTGTATATCTGTTTATATTGATTTTGTATATAACACTTCATGAAGGCAAAGAGACAGAAAGAAGATTTGAATATTATTTTTTTTTTGCTGTTAGCATGTGTAAGTAAATTGAATGGTTGTTTTTAATATCAATGAAATATTTTTTATTTGTTATCAATCGAGGGGTCATGAGTTCGAATCACTGCCTGGCAACAATTGATTAACAACATTGTGTCTCATTATAAATTGTCTCTCACCGCTGATTCAAGTGGGAAAGTTATCAGTTACTTGTGTTGTGCTAGTCAGTATCGGTTAACTTTTCAGGATCCCAGCAAACAGTGGTTAGGTTAACATGGTTAACTGATTATCTGTTAGCCCTTGGTGGCTTAAAAATGACACTAAATATTCAGTCAATCAATCAATCGTTTCCAAATATGTAAAACCCAAAATTTAGATATCAGTATTATTTTCCCGTTTTACAGCAGTAGTCTAGTGGCAGAGATGTCTGCCTTGCATGTGGAAGGTGTGGATTCAATCCCCAGTCGTGTCATATAAACTAGTTATAAAATGGCGCTCAGCGTTTATTAGATAGTTCTAAGTCTGGATGACCCGCTGTCAGTATAGTGTGACTTTGTGGGGTATCATACCATGTGTCTGTTGCATGATTACTCTGCTGCGACAGTGTACAAAATACTATCTCGAAAATAAGTGTAACACTGTTAGGATCATGTTCTAACTAATAATTATCAGATAAAACAATAATACTTAATATCCAGTTGGTGGTTTGATCCTGTTATGTTTAGAAATTTTTAAAAAAAAAATCAATTTTTGGCCTCAATTGGGAAAACATGATTTTTGAATTGGGAAGCCATTGAATTTCGACCTATGTTTAATAAAATAAATAAACCCGGAATGAACATTTTTGAAGAAAGTGCATATGAAATTTTAATGTGCACTGTAAATCAAATGCATTAATAAATTATATATTGTAAAACATTTGAGTATTTAAAGAAGATTACTATTATACAATTCAGGTGCTGTCTGACAAATTTCTTGTTGCGTTTGGACCATGCAAACACGGAAAGTTTACTGAGACGTCTTATCAGGACACTCATGTATACGACATCATCGACTATGATGATGCCAAGCGACACACTATCCTGACCGGGGATAAGGTCCTGGCCCCATGGGAACCCGATGGTGAGAGATACGGACCAGGAACCGTTATAGAGGGACACGAGAAACGTGGAGCTCAAGGTTGGTGTATAATATTTAATATTCATGTAGGCCTTGAAATCAGTGGTCAAAGATTTAGCAGTTGTAATTTTAAGTTGACCATACATTACATCACTGGTTAGTTTCAGATGTTTATCTGTGCTGTTCATTGATATATAATAATTAATATTATACAATAATGGATATGGTGCATGATTTATTTTGATTCAGAAATCTCTTGTCCAATAAAACTTGGCTACATTACCATATACCCCAAAATAAAAGTCCCCATGGGTGATGCATTTTGTAGTAGGTTGGTTGATGAGGGGGGGGGGGGGGCTTTTATTTTAGCAGGAGAAATCAAAATTTAAATTTTATATTAAATGTGTGTAAAAATGAGACATTTATTCAATCTAGAAATGTTTAAACCTGACTAAATAAATTAAAATCAAACTTCCTGAGTGGTAAGTCATTGATAGTGGGGTCTTTAATTATAAGGAGTGGGGGTGTGTTTTAAGTTAGTGGATTTAAGTTTGCTTTCTTCATTTTATCAGTCAGAACAGAATATCAGATATTGATATTCTTACCTTGAAATTAATTTCCAACAGTTTGGACTTTTGTTGATATTCGAATTATTTAAATCACATGAGAGTTAGTATGCCAAACATTTGTTTGCACGACATAAATTACTAAAATTTATGTAGGTTGTTAAGATATATATTCTACTGTCTGTCAGAGTTGGAATCTATGTGTCACCTTTTGCCATTAAAGTGGAACAATAGTGTGGTGGATCAAGTGTTGGCCACTCATGCCAGAGGTTACGGGTTTGATCCCAAACTTGACTTGATGCTTCTATAAAAAATTTGTACTGGTTCTACCCAGGAAGTGGATTCGAGAGCAGTTCAAATAATCTGTAAGCTTTTTTCGTAACCAAGCTAAAATAAATTAGTATAATATCCATTATTGGTGCACAGTCACTTTATATTATTGTAACAAGTAGGCCTGATCCAGTAAATTTAATTATTATATGTAAATTACAGTATTGATAATTTAGCAGCTTCAATATATGAAAATATTAAAATAACATAAAAAAATGTACTTTGTTATAGCACTTTAAAATTGTTTACAGTGTATTTATATTAAAATAATATAACAATATTATTGCATTGTACATTTGCAGGAAGATATTCAATTGCTATAACCCTTGGTAAATCTTTTTGTATACATTTAGTTTGTATAATTGTCAAGCATGCTTCACTACAGTGGGTACATACACGCCTTAAAACACTTGTAGTTTCATATCCCCAACCAAACTCTTGTATCATCGTGCATCTGCCTCTTTGTGAACCATCATTTGTATTTCCTTAACTTATGGTCTCCTATTCTTCATTCATAGTCTGACTCTCCTGTTTTTCAATAACACCTGTATATAATATATATACTTGATTTTTATTATTTAAAAAACCTTACATTGCATATGATTTTATTCTCTTTGCTATTGAAGTCTATGGTTGTCAAGGGTTTCTGTGTGCAGAACTTGAGTGGGACCAAGGCTTTTTTTAAAATTGTCATTGTGTGTTAATTAGTGGGATCAGTCGAAACTGTACTTATTTTCCTGCCATTTTGTGGTTTTGACTGTACTTTTTTTCTTGTCTGTAAGTGTGTGTTAATGGGATAGAGTCCAAACTGTACTTACTTTCTTGTCAGTGTGTGTTTCAATGAGACTGAGGCCACACTATACTTATTTTCTTGTTTTTCTTGTGTGTTAATCGCATCAAGTTCAAACTGTACTTATATTCCTGTTAGTTTGTGTTAATAGTTTTGACACAATAATCTGTCTGTATCTCACTCTTCATTGGGATAATAGCCCCACAAATACTGACTAAATATCCATATGTGCGCGATGAGCAATATATCAACTTGATCCATACCAACACATCCAGTGGATCAACATTCCCACCCTCAAGTGGAGATATGTTTAACCCACTCATCAAGTGACCTTTATAACACCCACCATCCGTTTGGGCCTACACTGTCCACCCCTCAGCTTGATCCAATTATTACTCAGCCTCTCAAGTGGATCCAAATAACCCCAACCCTTTAATAGATTATACTCAAACTTAATATGTAGATATACCTTAATACATTAGTTTAATTTTATATCTCTATGTCCTACTCATGAAATGTATATATTCCCCCTGCCCTGCAGTGAGTTACATACATATTTTGTAGCACGGCAGTATTTCAGTGGATAAAGAGTTGGCCGCTCCTGCTGTTCGGATCAGATCCCATGCTCGACCTGATGGCCTCTCTCTCAAATCAGACAACCCTCAAACCTGGTTCTAACAAGGAGACTGAGTTGAGAATGATTCACATAAGACATGACCTTACTTTGTAGTCAAGCTAAAATAAACAAGTAAAAACTTAACACTAATGTTTTGGGAGTGTTTACACTTACATGAACATGAACATGCTACAAATGACAATTCTTACAGTAGTCACTGTGTTGGGTGGGAATTTGCTTAGTGTCGGCATTTTCCTTTGGACGAAAGTCTACTTTAAACTTTCAAAATATATTTGCAGTTCCACCTAATGAAATACTCCAAAACTGTTTAAACATAATTATTGGGTTAGTAAATAAGTATTGGAGTGATAAACATGAAACTTAGGTAGTAAGCAGGAATGATCATAAAACTCATTGTATTTTTGTGTAAGTTCATTTCCTTTTGAAGTGTAATTTAACAATGCCACCTGTAATTGTGGAATATAAGAATCCACCATGAGTATCTGTGTGGGATAGAAATATATTACTGGAGGGGTTGAAATTACATGCAGGGACAAGCTCTGCTGAGTTCACTGCATGTATTTTGATCCAAAGGGTGAGATTTGGATGAACTCTTATTCTTCCCTTCCATTCATCTCAGTCAAATGACAGATATCCGATGATGGCCTTCATCACAAAAATATTCTATTTTTTAAATGCATGTTTAACGCCCAAAATTTCACAGATATTATTATGAAGAAATGGACATTTTAAAGTACATACTGAAAGTATGTACCAGAAATTACACCTGTTTATCACTCTGCATATTGTTTGTTTAAATCATTCACTTCAAATATATTTTGTACTCTGACATAAATATATACGTTGATGTCATTATTCTGACATAACGTCTATCTCTTTTTTACGGTTTTCTACGACAAAATTAAGTTTTAAAATATTTTCTTAGACGTGAAAATGAAAATGTATATGATGACAATTTGTGGATAAGGTAATAGATTACAAAAAGTGATTTAGTCCAAGATTTTCTTCAGGGCATGTGAGAAAGCTGTCACGTGACATGGAAGATATAGTTTTCCTCCATGAGGAAAACCTGCATCTTCTATGAGCAGAAATTGGAGAAAATGCTGTCTCAAGAAAACTCAGCTAGGGCATGACTCATGTAATTAAAAAAACTGCCATCTCAATAATACTCAACCAGGGCATTCTACCTGCAATTGTTAAAATGCCATTAAAATATACTATCGTAAGATAACCAGCCAGGGTATGCCACCTATAATTGTAAAATATAACATCTCAAGAAATCAGTCAGGGTATGCCACCTGTAATTGTAAAATATAACATCTCAAGAAATCAGTCAGGGTATGCCACCTGTAATTGTAAAATGTAACATTTCAAGATAATCAGCCAGGGTATGCCACCTGTAATTGTAAAATATAACATCTCAAGATGATCAGCCAGGGTATGCCACCTGTAATTGTAAAATATACCATCTCAAGAAATCAGCCAGGGTATGCCACCTGTAATTGTAAAATGTAACATCTCAAGATGATCAGCCAGGGTATGCCACCTGTAATTGTAAAATATAACATCTCAAGATGATCAGCCAGGGTATGCCACCTGTAACTGACCTGACACAAGGGTGACCATCACTCCGCCCGCTGACCACAAGTCTAAGTAAATACAATGAAATACAATATAATGTTTACTTAGACACAATATGCTTGTCTAAGGAAAATGGCACTATAACAATCAATATCAGTCACTGATTGCATTACCAACTTAATTGATTGACAGCCCGTGTCAGATCAATTGTAAAATATAGCATCTACATGTATTGAAGATAATCAGTCAGGACATGCCACCCCTAATTTTGTAAAAATGCTGTCACAAGATAAATATAAGATCATTAAGTGATATTAAAACAAAGACATTTTTCTTAGTTGCATGCTAGTTATCACACAAATAGTGAGTCACTTTCTAGATAGTGTGACCTGTGTCGGCTAGACCAAGTGATACAATTAAGATTTAGAAGTTTATCTGCATTTTTTCAAGACTTAAGGTATATTAATTTGTTGCAACTTGGTTTACGGTATTCAGAAATTTAGCATATTAATTGTTTGCAATTAGATGTGGACTTACTCAGTTAAGATACTGAAATTGACTGGATTTTGTTGTTTTCTTAATTCAGAAGTTGGTGGAACTTTATTATATATTTTGTTTGTTTATTTATTTATTTTTCTATAAACAGAACATCTCTTAAGATGCTTTACTTTGAATTGCTCTTTTCTAAATTAGCTGACTTGCCTATGTAGAAAGTTAGACCTAATCAAATCCAGTGGACAAAGGCTAAAAGCTATGCTTGAGATACTAATTTCAAATTTCTGGTAGAAATTGGGCGGTGATGTAATGGATAGAGTATTGGCCATCCACACCAGAGGTTGCTATTTTGACACCAAGTTCCAAAGGATGGTCTTTCAAATACAGCACTCAGTACTGGTTCTAACCAGGAAGCGAGCTTGAGAGTGATTCACATGAACTCACAACAAAGTTAAAATAAATCTGTATAAATTCTAAACTAAATGTTGGGTACATGGTTTGGAGGTAGAGTATTGGTCCTTGGTCTGGAGGCTCAATAGCTCTATCCTGACAATTGACAAGAGTTTAAGTGTCCCTTAGAAAGACACCGGACTATATCTTAATTTGTTTCAGCAGTACTGGTTATTGTACCCAGGAAAATATCAAGTGTGATATCAGTGTATGTATTTATATAGATTGTAACATTTTCTTGCTTCACAGTTGTTGTACTAACTAACTGCAGAGAGTAGAACTGGTTTTGGTAGCTGTGTTAAAATGGAATTATTTGAAATAGAAAATTAGATTTTGCTGTCCTAGATTGTGAATTGATTTTGATTTGTTAAGTAGAAGTCTCCGAGCTATTATTAACTACCAGCTGTTTATTGCAAAAATAAAAGATATTGTTTTTGTTGAATTGTACAATTTTAGATAAATATTATTTAGCATTGATGTGGCCAATGATTTTATGTTAGGTATTGCTTATTGTTTCATTTTCACTGAAAGAATTATAAAAACTTAGATATTATCAATTTTTTTTTAAATGTGTTTTTTGCTCTATATATATTATAAAGCTTGTAGTATTAATAAAAAAATTGTAGATACAGTACATAATAATTATAGAATAAAGATTCTTTTAATTCCTGTAAGTTCTGAAACTTTAAGTACCTGAACACCAATTTCAAATGCTTGTTTAAATGATTTTAGACGTTAATTGTTATTATATAATTAAACAATCAGTTCATTAAATTAGACAGCATTTTTGTGTAATGACATATTCAGCAATTAATTAACCAATACACACTGGACTCAATGGTCGTTAATGATCATGATCAAATGTATCATTTAAACTAATGAAATTGTCTGATTACAAGAAAACAACCATGTACATTTTGAATAAACCAGTGGAGCGTGTGGTCCAGTGGTAGAGCATCTGACCCAAAATCGTGGGTTTGATTCTTCACCGACGCTATGTGTGGTGTTGTTGAGCATAAATGACTCTTAAATATCCACATATGTGTAGTACTGGATTTTGCCAGGAAGATTTCTAGTGAGATTTGTGTAAAATTGATGTAAAATAAATAAGTTTAAACCTAAAATAACATGAATTTTGATAATGATGTTGAATTATCATTATAGTTAATTATTGATTTTGAATATACATGTAACACCATTGTCATTATTATTGTTTTGTTTTGTTTTGGCCTTGAATTCATCAAAGTTTGAATTTAAACCTTTGAATTAAACACTAAATTTTAAAATAGTATTGAAATTGTTTGTACAAGCACTAAATAATATATACTGAGAATAGTATACAATGTCATGGAGACATATTTCACATTTCATTTTTCACATTTTGTACTTCATATAAATGACATTTCAAACTATATTTTTGTAATTGTTTATACAATCATGGTATACAGTATATGGAGAAAGGCATGCTTCACATTTCATTTTTCACATTTTATGAAATTAACAGAAGTTTTGATTATGATTTGTGTAGCTGAAGCCTATTTAATATCCCATATGGTTAGATAAACCACATTATGTGTAAGTATTTATGTGACATGTGAATATGAAATGCTGTGTGTACCTTTAAATTCAGACTTGATGAACTTAGGCCCACATATGCCCAGTATATTTGTAAGCACCTTACCTTCATAGTGTTTGTTATTTAAATATATTGTTTTCTCTCAGAATTGCCCTAATTATTTTTCTGTTATTCGTTATTGTGGTAATCAGCAGTAATTGACCTGTCGCAAGATCAATTATCGCTCAACCCATTGGCCACATGGCATTGTTTGTCCAAGTAAATACAATGTAGTGTTTACTACGACATCATTTGTTTGTCTAAGGAAAATGGCAGTGTAGCAGCCAATATTGATTGCTACTTGGATTTATCATCTTGTTTGATTGACAGCCCATGTCAGGTCAACTAATGACATGTATTTAGTTGTGTTACATTTGATGGAAAGCAATTAACCTGTATGATGAGAAATACCACTAATATCAAGAATTTTGCTAATAAATGGATTTTTTTTTTAAATTCTGAGTTGACCAATCTTTTTACCAAAAACGTTCAAAATATGTACCGGTATATATTTTATAATACACGTAGACCAATTTAAAATCATTTAATGAGAGTGAGCTACATTAAAAGATTTCACTTTGTGAAAACACACAAGAAAATATGATATTTAATTTATATACTGGGTAGTTCTGGTAACTAAATTTATTTTATAAACTGAAATACTCAAATATTTGACATTGATCAATTGCAGACACCCATTATCTGGAAGAAAGGTCAACCAATATTTTGTTGATTCAGTGAAATGTTCAAATAACAATCCCAGTATCTTAATATAGAGCAAACAAGAAAAATTGAAATCAATATTTGGTATTGTCAGCCAGGTACATTTTGAAGTTCTATATCACAGTAAATGATTATTAACATAAGGCCAAAATTTAAAAGTTGTTTGTTTGTTGTCTCTCTTAGTAACCTACCCATCAAAAAAGCTGCCTTCTCAAAATCTTTTTTTTTAAATTTGGGAAACTGTTATTGCATTGCATGTATGACATTTATTGTATATAAGGATAATATCTGTTTGATATTTAAAAAAAAAGTACCTACCTACCCAATTTTGAAAACCTGAGGATCGGGGTGACAACAAACAAACATTATTTTAATGTTGGCCTAAATGACACCAAGAAAGCACGGACACAATTATCTGCATCTTTAACGTCTCACACCACTATTACATTTCTCATAGGGCTCCTTTGTAACATTTATGTCCAAAACATAGTGAAAAAACAATATCTGCAGCATGTGTTTGGGCTCAAATTCATCACTGGATCAAGATTTTCTAATTATAAAGGAAAAAAGCATACATTGACCAGGGTTTTTTTTTAAATTCAATGCTTTTATGAGACCTATCAGTTCCAGAGTAATAATATGTCAACTATTTGCCCACGATGTGGTTTGAACCAACCATTCTGAAATGACACAGAATTGTCCAGAAAGCTGGTATCAGCATAAATTTTTCAGTGGTGATTTCTACTGACCATTTAACTAATGCCAGGAAAATATAAATCACTGCAGTACAAGGACCTAAAAAAAGGAGAAAAAGAGAACAAAAGTTTTATTTTTACCTCCTTCATCTGTAGGTCCGGAGTACTCAAGGGAGATAATAGTGGTGTGAGTCCTGAACATGCTGTAGAGCTCATCTGGTCTAGCGACACGACCAAGGATCAGAAAGTCATAGATTTGATCCCCTGCCATGGCCATGTGTGGTGTCCTTGAACAATACAATTTTTATGCCTAATATTATGCTTAGTAGTGGTAACTAATGGTGACTTAGTGTGATTTTTCTGTGATTTGTTGTGAGGACTTGTTTCACAACCAATGTAAAATGAGTAAGTCTCAACTAACATTCTGTCCTTCTATCTAACAGGTCCAGAAGACCATCAGATTACTGTGAGTTTCGCCAATGGAAAGGTTGAGAAAGTGGATGGCAATGTTGCCATATGGGTGCCCACACAAGTGCATGAGAGACTCACCCTGGAACTCAAGATGCCAAGGGAAGCACGTGAGGCTCTAGCAGAGGAGGTTTCCTATCCTCAGGAATCCATGGAAGGTGAAAGAACATGTGTTTTTTTATATTCACAGGGCTTGAAAATTTCTTATGAAAGTTACTTGTGCACTCTTTCCCTCATATTTAATTGAATACTTAAAATCAAAGAAATCTTACTCATCCTGACCAAATGTTCACTCATCATGGTGAGTGTAATTTTCCAATACTAAAATATTAAACAACAAAATACAATTGCTAACATCGATAACAGTACAGTCTCTGCTAGTGATCTACTGTTCATTGAAAATAATTGGAAGTATTTTTGCAATATTGTGTTTAGACTTTTCTGTAGTAAATTGTGGACCTACAAATACACCTGCATACTTTTCCTGTTGTAGTATAACAATTTTTTTTTGTACCATCAATTTGATATTTTGATATCACTTTCTTGTAGGGTACCCAACATCTGGAGTGATAGCTGAACCATCAGAGTTCCAGCTTTCTGATCCCCTGTCTTTTGAGAGTGACCAAATTGTTGCAGAACAGCACCGTCCCTGGCGGTACCCCTTGAACCCTTCCTATCCAGTCATCGTGAAGAACACATTAGGGAACCGATCAAGAAGATCAACAACAACAACAACAACAACTACAGCAAAGTCAGCTGTTAAAAGTGAAGACATGAATGCTCTTGTGCCAGGTAATTTAAACATTTCCATTACAATTATTTAGTTATACCCTAGCAAACAAAGTTTGAGATGGTGTATATAGGAGTCACTGTGTCAGTCGTCTGTCTGCTGGATGGTTGGCTGTCGGCAACCTTTTATGACCCCGCTATTTAAAGAATGGTAAAGGGGCATTAAGTGTTAACCCCTGTCCGTCCATTAAACTGTCAGTTTGTTTGTATGTCTGTTTGTTTGAGGTAAAAAATTGATTTCTGATCAAAAACTTCTTAAGGGTTCTGTTATTTAATGAATATTTAGTGTGTATCTTATTAAATACATGTATTAATATTTGTCATGTTTGGTAATATTTTAAATGAGTTTTGGCCCCTTTTTTACTTGATTTTTAGTTAAAAATTGGTTTCTGTTCAATAGCTGGGGCATTCGCATGGAGATATAATTGGAGTTTGTTTTAGCTTGATTGTAAAGTAAGCTCAGACCTCTGGGGTGAACAGCCAACACTGTATCCACTGTGTTATCACCCTGCTTGTACAATGATTTAAGTGAATTCATTGAGATATTTTATTTCTTTTAAAAGTGAAATTAACAAACTGATAAGTCTGCTGTTTTATATTATGTAGAAACAATAATATCAAAGCAAGTCATTTCAGTTTAAGAAATATATACAATTTTGTGAAACACAATTAAGGTCTAGTGACAGAACATTGAACACATCATCTATATATGATAACATGTGTACTAGTTAACTAGTTCTTGCCAGTAAGACTTTTCAAGCATAATTTGTTTAATTTGTGAGAATATGTTTCACATTCAATGTGGAGTAAGTGAATTAAAACTGAATATTCAGAACAATACATGTTTTCTATTCAAGGCACTAACTTGACTCAAAGACAGCTTGATGAGCGTGTTATGTCCCAATTGATGGAGCACAAACTACTTCTGGATGAGAGGGAAACGGAAAAGGGCACCTGCAAAGATGAAAAAGATGTTGACGAGTCTCAACAAAGATCGGAAGTAAGAATGTCCCGCACTGAGGCTCGCCATGAGGCACAAAAAAGATCAGAGGTGAGAGAGTCCCGCACTGAGGCTCGTGATGAAATGGAGGAGGAGCTACAACAGAGATTGGCGCAGCGACGGAAAGAATGGGAACTTGAATGGCAACGAGAGCAGGATGCCATTCAGAGGGAGATTGAGAGAGAGAGATTGTTGAAGAAAAGGGAAAAACAAGAGGAAAATACCCTCAAGAAGTCTGTCAGTTTCAATGATGAAAGAAATCAGATTGAGGACATGAAGGTTTGTATGACAAAGATATTGATTTGACAAAATTATGTTTTTGTGGAATGGAAAGGTTTACAACTTGTGTACCAATTACAAAACAAAGTCAATCATCATAAGAAAATAAATGTAAATATCTGTGACTTTCTACTCCAGATCTGCATTGATACTTTCAAAGTCAAGGCTGTATGAAGTGTTTATACTTTATGTTTTTTTATCAGTATTGGAAATTGTGTTTGAGCATGAGGAAAGTTTTATAACCAGAATCAGTTGTTGGCAGGACTTGGCTGGTAAACCAACAAAGTTTTATAACCTGAGAGTCAGTTGTTGGCAGGATTTGGCTGGTAAACCAACAAAGTTTTATAACCTGAGAGTCAGTTGTTGGCAGGATTTGGCTTGTAAATACAGCCATAAGGAATGCCTGTAAATTAAATTTTAGTACTTCTATGACAGAAGTATTGCTACAAAATTTGAAATTTCCTAACTTTAACTTTTTCCCTTCAATTAGATTTCTAACAGTGTGTGTAATTAAATATAACAAGTGACTTACAATAGTAGAATTCATTATTTTTAATTGGTAAGATGTGAAGATGTTTCTCAGTGCTGAATTTCATCTTGACTATTGCTATAATAAGCAAGGTGATGCGATAATTGCTGTATTCTTTCTGAAGACATGGAACTTCTATTCCATATCATGTAAAAAACAATGCTCAGACTGTTTTATCATTTCAAAACCCTTTTTATACAGTACAACGAGTGGAACATTCGTCAATAGTTCCTTTAGATCAAATATAATCCACATACTATTATTTGAGTATTTTCACGTACATATTCCAGTGACATAATTACATATGTTTATATATCTCTGATATTACAAAATAGATATCATTTCAAGCAGCTGTCGACATAATGTTTATTTTTAACTTGTTCTGTGTTTTAAGCCAGAATGAATTCTTCCACTGTATTTATTCACAATAACCATGAAATGGTAAATGTTTGTGACAGCAACATTATCAATGAAATGGAATCTAAGTTTATTTCAACCTCCGCCCCAAATACCATAGTTAGTAAAATATAGCAGTTTGTTTTACAGGTTGAAGACTATGAGAGTACACGTGACAGTGGTGTCAGAACTGCTACCATGGAAGCTGCTGATTCTGCACTAGAACCAGGTATCTATGTACATGTGTTCTACCTTTGGACTGACAGTTCATTCTTTAACTAGCAATTTGTGTGTTTAATTAAATATAAATGCTTGGGTAATATATAAAAGCTGGGTATTAACAATTGGTTCATTAGGTATGTACATACTGCATGAAATCTAGAGTCACAACTCGGCCACTTATCTAGTAATGAAGTACCTATTCCCTTATATGGAAATCTGGTCAGAATTTCTATCTATAATTACGATTTGTGTTGTGCCGGAGTGAAGTAAACGTATGAATAATTATTTATGTTAACCTAGTGTTTGCACTGCAATTTCACCATTTGGTGTTTTTGGTGTAACTCGTCCCTTGTACATAGACCACCATGTTACTATTGGTCTTACATGAAGATCTAAATGACATTAATCAGTATGACATTATTATGTTAGTTTAAACTGATGGTAACTTATTTGTAAATTTTTTTTATCATTCTTTATAGAGTTGATCTGAAAAATAAATGGTAAATACCCAGTATACCATTTCCTCCCATATCATCCTTCAGCATTGATAAATGAGATGAAATTATGCCAGCACCTTTCATATTTATTTTTCAGATACATACTTCAGTGACCCAGAGGATGTATCCATATCTATGAGAGATAGTGGTGTGAATACTGATGCCAGTCTCTTGTACCGACCACGAAGCAGACTAGTCTGTCGCCGACCACCCTGGAAGAAATACTGGCGTGCTGACCCCGGAATGCCCGTCACCAATAATCACCAGGGCCCATTTAGGGAGACAGCCCTGCAGGCTCCATTTGAAGCCAGGAACCAGAATCAGTCTCAGTATATAAGTAAGTGATAACTGGATTTACTATAAAACATAATTAATTATAATGTTAATATGTAAATATTGAAGTGTTGGTTAACATTACAATGACCTGAATACATGGTTTATTAGAAAGTTTACCAGTTACTTACAGAAAGGGGATGGTTTAATTCAGATTCATGTTACTGTAGGTGCATTTGGGGTCCGCCTCCAACAACACTGTATGTCTGACGATATAAAACCCTAGCATTTCTTATAAATGCCCTTTCTTTAATAACCCCCCTTTCTTCCCATGGACTCAAAATCATATACAGTCAAACCTGTCTTAAGCAGCAAGTCAATGGAAGGAGCGAAAGTGGCCTTTTAAAATAGGTTGTTGCTTAATACAGATTAAATTACTCTGAAAACATACAAATGGGAATAGAATTGACCACTTACACAGGTTTGACTGTACTCTCAAAAAGACGCTTGTGACCTGTTATGATGTAAGTTCTAAATATGAAATAAATGAATTATTGGATGACTTTACATGTATCGTACTATTCACATAGATTTAATATTTTTTATGTAAAATAAGATTTAGGAATTGAAAAAAAAAGTTCTTTTAAAGCACCGCCTTTCCAAAGTATAACACCACTGAAGGAAAATATGATGTATAAATGTTATGTGAGGGAAATGGTGTATATATATATATATGTTTTATTAGTTCATAAAGGTGTCAAGTACCTTCTTATTTTATAATCCACTTGGTGTCTTCTTACACTAGCAGGATGATATATACATTGTACATAAAAAATACAAAACTATTTCTAATCACAAGCCTTTCATAAATATTTAAGTGGAGTATATTATGTCACAGACTGCAAAAATGAATGAAACGTGTAAAAGAGGGTTTATTTTACAGTGGTCATTACTTAAATCAAATTTTATTTAACTAACAAATTTTCTTTCAAATGCAGGTGAGTGGAGCAGTCCCATGTATAAGTTTGTTGACCCATTTGCAAAGCATGATTATTCCAACTCTGTAGAGAAATGTATGAAGGCCCCTCAACCACCTCAGAAGGAGAAGAAAACTAAATATAGATCTGAACCAATCAGGCCCATGTCTGCAGACTCTAAAGAGGCCGCAAGAAGGGAGTTCAAGTATGTATGTTATTATATTACAGTAGTGATTGTAGTGATAGAGATAATCATAGTTTATAGCACCCATGTGTTAACGTTTTGTTCTTCTATCATGCTGGTGAAGTAGGATTGTATCGGCTCCAGTTGCCCATCAGGAAATAATGTTTTATACATCACATGGCCCAATGATATCAAGAAATAATGTGTTATATACATCACATGGCCCAAAAATGTGTTTTATACATCACATGGCCCAATGACATCAAGAAATAGTGTTGTATACATTACATGGCACAATGGCTTGTTTTATGCATCACATGACCCAATGACATCAGGAAATAATGTATTTAATCAAATAACATGGCCCAATGGCATCAGGAAATAATGTGTTTTATACATTACATGGCCCAATGGCATCAGGAAATAATGTTTTATCATATCATGTGGCCAATGGCATCAAGAAATAATGTGTTTTATACATCACATGGCCCAATGGCATCAGGAAATAATGTTTTAGCATACCACATGGCCCAATGGCATCAGGAAAGAATGTTTTATCATACCACATGGCCCAATGGCATCAGGAAAGAATGCCTTTTAAACATAACATGGCCCAATGACATCAAGCAATAATATATTATACATCACATGGCCAAATGAGTAATCAAATTCTACTTTAATATTCTTTGGCACATAACTTTTTAAATCAGTTGTATTCAATAATGCAAACTATTAGCTCAAGAATATATATACAAAAAATGAATGTGCAAAACACAAAGCAAAGCAATTTAAAGCCCATATATATCCTTCAAAATATACAAATTAATTCCCAATAAACTTATGGATGTCCAGTCAAGCTTTAAATACAGGTACAATAATGCTATTTTTAGGGCTTCTGTATGGCACATAACAGGGCTATCTATATTTTTTGTCTATATTGAGTAATTCTAGTTTTGCAGGAAACCGTTGATTTACAATTTTGATAATACTTATTTCACTTTTAAGTAATAGTAAGTGTTCATTAAGTAAAAAATTAACAATTAAGAAACCCAAAGGGAGCGACCAGAGTTTCTTAATTGTTAAATTTTTACATAAAAAAAAATCTAACTGGCTTAGTGTTAAATGACATTTGATTGACAGATTATATAACTCTGGGTGGAGCTACAATGAAAGCTGAGCTGACTGATGTTTGAAAGCCCATTCGTTGCTAAGGCCATTTCTAGGCATAGCTTGCACAGGCTTTGTAGTTTGTACATGACTTGTTCAGAATTGAATCAAGGACAGAGTCTGTGCAATATCATTCACACATGCACAGTGATGACGAACTTCTTAATACCGGTAATTAAGAACTACCTTAGTAATTAAATTATTTTGTCTGCTGTTTAACAAATAAGAGTTCCAAATTTTGAAGAAATGAAGCGATTCCATTGGTTGTCAAATGAGGTTAAACACTAAATAGACTAATCAGTATATATTTAAGCTGCCATATCCACAATGCTGATTATCAAAATTAATTACTAAAGTTAAACTCAATAATGGTCGCCAATGCAGGTGGCTACTTATAAGAAGTTACACTTACACTAGAATCGTGAACATTAGAAATAAAAGATGTGATTGAGATTGTGTAGAAGAGACTATATACATACTTCTTGAGTTTACTATTACCTTTATCTACTTCATGAATAAATAAATGTTTTGAAAATTATTTAAAATTTCTTTTAATAATCTGCTATGTTGTAGGCAACGGAGGGCAGATCAGAGATCAAGGGCCTGGAGTATGAAAATGCAAAACTATGAAAACATGAGGGACGTAATGAAAGATCAACATCGAGAAAGAATACAGGTAGGCTCAAAACTGTACTACAGAACCATAGTGAGAGTGATAATGTGACAGACAGACGGACGGACGGCCGGACAGACATTGATTTGTTATGGTGAAATTACATTATTTTAAGGTGTTGCATCATACAATGACTGACAGTAATTTATATGCCCAATTTTTCTCGTTGAGGTGACTTGGAACTTATATGGTTAATGTACCATTTTCTTGAGTTGTGGTATAAAAAGAATCTTTCATACGTGCTCATTTATTATAACTAAAATCATAAGTAAAAAATTAATGTTGTTATGCTTGCACAAAATCATTTTTGCCAAATCAGTTAATAAATTCAATAATAAATGAGCACTCATGTAAGATCCTCTGTATAAAACAGCTAAACATAAATCATATACACAACAAAATCAAGCATGATACATGAGAGACTGTAAAATCAAATTTTAATGAATGCAGTCATTTAAAATTGGACAAACATATCTATAAAACTATTCTGTGTCCATGTAATTAAATGCTTGCATTTCAATACAATGCTTAAAGTGATCTATTTTTAGGATATAAAGACATGTTGATAAGATTCATTCATACATGTGATTTTGTTTTGCAGTATAGTTGTTATGGCATACTTCATTTATTTTCATTTGAAAGAAGAAATTCTGATTTTCTTATAAATAAAAAAAATGGGTAAGTTCTGTATTAAATCATTAAGTAAAGCAAAAGTTCTTTAGATTTTTTTATATAATATACACTTTTCCTTTTTTTTTTCTAAAGTATTAAAAATACAACAAATATTTGACCCAAGTGTGCATCATTAAGTACAGCATTGCTTTGTTTACTTTCAAACAGGGGCAGATTAATAGAGAGAAGGATCGTCAGCTACAGGAACAAAGAATGATTGAGCAGTCGCGCGAAAACAAGAAATTTGTTAGCAAAGAAGTACGAGAAAAGATAGAGGCGAACCAGAAACGAGACGTTGATAGGGAAGAAATGAGGTTGAAAGCAATGCAGCGACGTCGTGAACATCGCGAGGATGTTCAAAGACAAAGGGAGAAATCTACGGAAGACGTGATGCGAAGACGTGAGGCAAGTTAATCATTTTATTTAGATCAACTTTATTCTTAAACACATGCTACACAAGGGGCACAAGGGAGATTATTTTCAACCTGTTTCAGCAACTCTCTCTCATAAATAAAGACTTCAAGCATGCTCAATCTTCTCTGAAAATGTTAAGAAAATATTTTGTTTTAATCAAGGCTCTGATGCAAAACATCAGCCTGCTTTTATCAATATTTCATCTGTTAATGGAGTGCATGGTCCAGTGGTAGACCACCAGACCCAGGATTGTGTGTGTGGGGTGGGGGGGGGAGGGTTAACTTAAATACTTAAAAGCTTAACTTTGACTGGTCATATAAACATTCTTTATTCAATGTCATTTAAACCAACTGCAGTTTTTTTAAACAAATTTGTAATCATGATCACCTGGATGCTTTTTCTAGGCTTAAGATTCTAGTATAAGTACACTGTAGTCCCGTTATAATGTGGTCCGATATAAGGCAAATTCCTTTATAAAATATTTTTTTGCTTGGCTCCCATTTTTTCGGAGAGGGAGAAAATGTCATGATATAAAACGTGAAAATCTGTGTCAATGATCAAATAACAAAAAATGACAACCAAATCATATGTTGTCACCATGTTGTTATCTCCTGCAGGGGGAGGTAGAAATGGGCTGTGTCTGTTAGTGCATCCACAACATATTTCCTTCAGTGGTGATCGGAATTTTAAATAACACAAATGTTCACTAGGACAAGACGATGTGTCATGCGAATGACTTGGGTCTGTTCGTCAAAGTATATGGTCATAGCTCTGTCCATCCGTCCGCTGCTGTCCTGACTTTATTTTCTTTAGTTGCAATTTGTATCTTAAATAACTTAACACAAACGTTCACTAGGACAAGACGATGTGTCATGCCAGTGACTTAGGTCTGTTTGTCAAAGATCAAGGTCATAGCTCAAGGTCAGGTGTTTGAAAATCAAATGTATACACTGTGTTTCGTCCTGTCCGGACCATATCTTCTACAGTTGTTATTGGATTTTTAAATAACTCTGCACAAATGTTTAACTAGGACAAGATGATGTGTCATGCGAATGACTTGGGTCTGTTCTTCAAAGGTCAAGGTCACAGCTCCGTCTATCTGTCCACTGCTGTTCGGACCTTATCTTCTTTAGTTGTGATTGGATTTTTAAATAAATTGGCACAAATGCTAACCAGCCAAAGATGATGTGTCATGCGAATGAGTTCTGTCTGTTCTTCAAAGATAATTTTTCTTTTGTTTTGGGGTTATAACTTACATATTTATGGTTCGATTTAGAACATCACACCAGTGCTCACTGGGACGAGACAATGTGTCGTATAACAGTCTGCTACGTATTTCAGTTTGTGACACTTACATGTGATTTATGTGCTTGGTGACTTTTTCATTTTTGCATAATTTAAATCCACTTCTCTGAAAATGCCATTAAGGGTTAACGAGGTGGCGGGGGATATGACCACGTTTGTGGCAACCTCTTGTTATTTGATCATCGCTCATATTCTACTCACCAATTAGCCTTGATTAGAACAAACTGTTATAACCATTACCTCATGGTGGTTTAAAGGATAGTTTCAGTAATTAATTCATGCCAGCATTCAGTATAAAACAGTTTGTAATAATCAGAGTGATTCAATAAATGCTGACATGCGCCAAACACAAGAGCCATTTGCAAACTTTGTTATTATCGAGTGATCACGTGATTAAGCAACAAAGTGCATACATAAACATTGTTTTTTACATCCAGGTTACACGGAAATTGTTGCCAATTATAGTTTTATCAAAACATGAAAATTTTTTTTCTTTTTTATAAATTATATAATTATATAAAGTGTATTTGTTGAAACCAAATACGGGTTATATCACATTACAACGCAAACAATACCATTCACTTAATAGGTGTGAAAAAACAACTTTTTTAATTGTCTCTATAAGGCGGTCCGCATATAGCACTTTTCATTTTGTGGACCACAAGATCCGCGTTATAATGGGACCCAAGTGTTTAAATTTAAACATGTTGGTGCAACAGAAGCCAGTTAATAAAATTAAACACTTATACATTACACAGGAAGTGAAGAGACTTAGATCCCAAGAGAGATGGGACACAGTCCAGAGTCGGCTAGATACAGAGGAAGCAGAAGTTGCTCGTAAATCAGAACAGCACCAGAATGCCAAGGTGAATAGAATACAGCACTTTCAACAGCTCGAGCAGGAAGGTCAGCGACGTAAAGATGTGAGAATTGGAGTGTCCGACAGACATCTGTCAATGTTCCAATCTGTTATAAGTTAAATCATTCTTTTGTTTCAAGTGTACATGTTCCTGAACATAGGACTTTTGTTAATGGACATCCAAATGCACCCTAAACATATATTGCCGACCATTCCATTATACATTCGTCTCTTGAGTGAAAAAATAAGCAATATTGAAACCCAAACAAGCTGATGATGTGTGCAAAATATCTTGTTTTTTTTCATCTTTACTCCAATATCAAAATGTTCATGTTGACTGATTTTGAACTGATTATGACATAGTAGTGATGGTACACTGTCTGATAGTGTAATCACATGTTGTTATTTTATATTTAATTACCAGATATATGTTGTTATTCGATTCAAATAATATTTTTCATTTTAATAATAAACTGCATTTTCGAAATGACTAGAAGCTTAATATTCTAAAAAATATAAAGCAATAGGAGGATTATATCTTAAAAGGGATTTAATAAATTTCATTCATAAAGAAAAAAATCTGTATTTTATTGTTAAATCCAGGTGTTGATCAAAATATACCCAAATTATACCCATGTTTATATGTTGGCAACACCAGTTTTAAATCAGTCACATACAATGATAGGGAAACCCAATTTTTTGTTGTTTTCACTGCCAGTGTTATAAACGAAAGTCAAATGAAAAGAAACTGTGCACGGTTCCAGTTTTTCTTTGCAACAATATTTCAGATATTTTGAAATGATTATCCTTTTTGTAGTATTAAATAATTATATGACTGGTACCTATGCAAATATAAATGCTATACAATATGTGTACACATTGCTTCTCTGTGGTTATATACTACATGTATAAAATCAATAACAATTGAAATATTTCATTCCTATTTTTTTCTTCTAAATAAATTTATGTATAAGAAGGAACCCTCACTGTTTCTTTTATTTGGCTAGAGTTGAAACCTGTGTTTTTGTTTTACTGGATTATTATAATAATATATATAATTATAGTTATATTTGATTGTACATGTGATATTTGCATAATGTTTGTTGTTGAGCTATTATTAAACAAATTGATGACTGAGGATAGTTGATATAAACTATGGTGGGCATAAAGTGTCAACACAGTGTGATGAATAAAACCTAAAATAATTTTTTAACGACCAAAACATCCAAAAGCTGTCATGAGCAATATGTTCAATTCTTATTAATGCTGCAGGTTTTTTATTTCTTCGTTTAACATTGTGAGACCCAAGGCATTAAACTTAATTTCACCATTCCTGTAAACTCTATTTTACTGGAAAATGTGACCTCTGTTATACATAAATAATGAACGTAAGAATATGGTATTTAAAATAACACAAAGTCAAATAATTATGTATTTTATATTCTAAAAGAATATACAGTTGCATGTGTGGACAAAAATTAATGCAGTATTAAATAAAGAACAGTTAATATGATAACTGAATGCAGCATTAACTAAATATTTATATGAAATAAGACTTAACAAAAAGTAATACAGCATAGCCTAATGGATTATTGGTATGAAATAAGACGAACAACAATGAATGCAGCATTAAATAAATAGTTACATGAAATAAGACTAGTTAACAAAAATTAATGCAGCATAGAATAAAGAATAATTGATATGAAATGAGACTAACAAAAAAAGGTTGTTATACTAACAGGGATATTTAAGCAGGAACATTTTAAGATAAAACAATTAGATTTTAGTAGATTTTGATTGCAATAGAAATAGGAATGCTTATCATATTAATTTAGAGTTGGTTATGGGATTAGGGATTTTTTCATTCAAGATCATAGAAATTTGTCTATTGTTCATTTTCAATGTTTGTATTCTTTTAAGTGGTATGGCCTTAAGTACAATGCTCAGCTGTAGAGTAGGTTTAATATGCTCGTTGTTATGCTTTTGCATTAAATAATAATAGTGTTTTACTGTCTAGTCTGTTTTATTTATGCCCTCGCCATTTGGAGAATGGAGATGAGGCACTTAATATTAACCGTGTCCATCCGTGCAGTCATCAAATTGGTTTTGTTGTTTTTGTAAAAGGGTCCATGTATATGTAGATATCTATTTATAAAATAAAGATCAAGTTGATATTTGTCAACATTGGTAAATTTTACAAGAGTTATGGACCCTTTTCATATTTTTTTATTGCTAAAATTTACTAACATGTAGCGGGGGCACCCGACACATTTCTAGTGTATAAATTTGAATTTATTGTTTAGAGCTTATGTTTTAACACAACTTGTAGACATTTTTGTTTCCATGTTTTTTTTTAAAAATGAACACCATTTTATAAAGCATAAAATTGAATTTTTGTTTTGTGAAACTGTTTGTGTTATAACATTCCCCCGATATTCTTCCCCAGTAACAAATGTCTATATTAACACATCATTTAATTTTTGTTTGATATCTCAAACATGTGCACTAAACAATAGGTACAAATTTGATAACTTTCATGTTTTTGCGTGCAGTAAAACTTTTTATAATGTGTAGAATATTTGTAAATTTTTATTGGCTAAATCTTCAGCATACATGTCATGTTTTAAAATTGTCAGTAACCAATAACAAATTCAAAATTTAAACAAAAATCTCATACAACATTACTATAAGAGTGGCCCAGCTTGTCTTTTTTTTTTAATATGTGTTATTTTTTTCTATGTTTTTTTAAGCTACTGTTATAATAGTTAAAACCATCCCCAGAGTACGTTAAATAATACTTGTTTTTACAATTGGTATTTCATGAATCACACTCGTCATGTCTAGCGCCTCAGTGAGTATCTCACGACAACATTGATGAGCTGTATATTAATTAATGCTGGCTTTTATTTGTTTCAAGTAACTTTTTATGCCTAGAATCCCGTTATCATTGTAGTAAAACTGTATTTCACACTTTTATGTAAAAACTTTGCTCAACTTGATATCAAAATTGTTGTTGAATTAATATGTGATATGATTCTGTCCACTGAACCAAAGGATCAGAAAAAAAATCAAATCGTGGGTTATTCAATTTGTTCTCGGAACACATTACATTTAAGTTTAATTTAAATCAGTTTCAGACATATTCTTCATTAAAATGAGGATAGGAATTTGTAGTTTAAATAAATGAAATTCCAATTGTTAATCCATTTTAAATGTTTTTGAGATTTTTATTTTATGTCAAGAGCCAGATTCTCACGCTGGAGTGTTTAACAATTTAATTGCATGTCCCATTGAAGTGCAGCACATCTTATAGAAAGACCTGATGATTCTGAGGTTTGAAAGTTCTAGGTGCTTTCTATAATTTTTTATTTAAATATATATTTAGGATGTAGGTATAAGGCAAGTACAAACCAGATAAACTTGCTAAAGCATTAATCTGTTAAAGTGTACACAGTTACCAAATTGTACATAAAATTTGTCTCATAGTTTCTTTTGACTGACAATCAATCAAATGAACTGCATGCATTTTAATGTAATGTACTTTTATTATTTGTAAAGGTTAAAGGTCTTCAATGAAAATTCCATCTATTGAGACCAGTTTTACTTTTGTAAGCCCAAGATTTTTGTACAAACTTTTCGTAAGTGACGCACTCTTTTAGGTGTGTTCAATGTTCATATGAATTTGAAGGTTCTCAATACTTTTTTTAAACTTGTGAGCATTATAGAAATATACCTGAAGTGTGTTAAGTGAGTGTGAAAGAGATATGTTTTGAACCCTGCATCAAATTATGAATTTCAATTACAATAACCTTGGTCTTCAATGACATGTTGACCCTGTCTGGAACTACAAATGCACCTTGAATTTTTTTTATATGACATACAGTAGAACTTTGATGGCTCGAACCCAACAGAGCCAGGTATTGTTCAACATCATACCAAACATGTATATATATCCAAATAGGAATCGGCCGAGACCAAATGAATGGTTCTAGCTATATGTGGTGTTTCAGCCATCCGTGTTGGAGCCAACAAAGTTCTACTGCATTTCTTTTGAAGTAAATTAACATTTATTGTTCCGATTTATTGATGCCATACCAAGATTAATGTTTATCAGTAATCCAAACATAATTTGCAAAATTCATGAGAGAAAAAATGAAATCCATGCGTTACTTGCATATGTCAGATTATGAAAAGGGAAATTGATGTATTTATTATATTTTCTCAAAGATCTGTTAAGAGGAAAGCAATCAAACCTGAGTAACCGAAACATATTTTTATTCATGTGACATGCATGTATTTTATGCTGCTTGCTTTTATAAAAAAAACATATTTTCATATTAACAGAAGTGCAAAACTTTACACACCCATTGATTTTTAATACAAATTTGAACAACACTGATCTGTGATATATATTTTTTTATTCTTTATTTGTTATCCTTATTGTAGATATATTTACCATTTCTAGATGAATCATAATAGTTTATTTACATGTATAGAACATTTGTTTTTCTGTAACTGGTATAACAATTGTTACACAGTTTCATCAGTGGAAATCATGGTATCCGCAAAATATACAACGGTAACATAAATATTTATTTTAATGAACTTTAACCTGTCACTATAAATACCTGCCATTTATTTGTTATCCTATTTTTTTCTCAGTATTTATTGGGTTATAAAAAAAAAAATTGCAGTAAAACAACTGACAATGATGGAGATGAAAATGATTTTTGGATATATTTTTAGGTGTAGTTTTTGGATTAAAACTGTCCTTTACGTTCTGCGGAAAAAAAAAACAAAAAAAAAAAAACAATGGATGTTTATGGCAATAAGTTTGCAATAACATTTTTGTTTCTTATTTCATTGGCAAAAATTGGATATACATTTGTATACATCATATTTTATTGATATAGAAACCTAATGGCATAATATAGTGACTTTTACCATACAAAACCTGACCAAGTGATTTCAGGCAAGACAATAGTGCAGAACACAAATTTACAACACCAAACTTTTATACAACACCAAATTTAATATTGTCCATATTTGGTACCATTGTTGTAAAATATGATTAATAAAATATGTCATGGTTTGAACTTTGAACTCAGTTTCTATTGTAGTTGTTTCTTTATTGTAGAGTTACAGAAGTAAGCATATAGATGCAATAAAATTATGGAAAATAAAATCATTGTGATCTTTTTTTTTATTATGTATACAGCCATTTATTAAATAAAAATATCACTACACACTGGTGATGACACAACCAGTATGACTTATTTGAGTAATTTCCACGCAGCTAGAAAATGGATTGAATATATAGCATTATTTTTATGCCATCGAGGTCTAACAGATGATCAGTTATCCTAACCACTCTTTTCTTGGATCCTTGAATGTAAACTATTATACAAACACACCCATCCCTGCAAGTAGCTGATAACTATCCCACTTGAATCATCAGTAAGAAATGTATGACAATGAGACTAAATGTCATATATCAATTATCACAGCAATTGGCTGAGCGGGGATTCAAACTTGTGACTTAAATATTATCAAAATTGACAAATATCAAACTGGACCTGTATTTTATAATTAAACAGCTACACACCAAATATTAAATAAATACATAGAATTTATTCAGTAGAATTTGATACACTGACAAACAGACAGATAAGGCCCAGGGATAACAGACAGACAGGGCCCAGAGATAACAGACAGACAGGGCCCAGGGATAACAGACAGACAGGGCCAAGGGGTAACAGACAGACAGGGCCCAGGGGTAACAGACAGACAGGGCCCAGGGGTAACAGACAGACAGGGCAAGGGGTAACAGACAGACAGGGCCCAGGGGTAACATTCAATGTCCCTTCATTATTCTTTGCAAGGCTTGTATGATTCTTGCAATATTAAATGTACTTGTACATTTAACAAAATTAAGACATGGTGATTTTAAAAACTTAGTTGAAAGAAAAATCTGGACTGCAGATTAGGTTTTAATGACAAAAATTAAAATCTCCACTTCTCAATTTTGTCAAATTTTTAAACAGTTTTCATAGTTGCAGCCTATCGAGCTGTGTAGAGAGGTGGATGACGCTAGTATAACATGTACAGAACACAGTGGGAGAGATAAGCACCGCCCATTAGCCAGGAATGACTAAACTGCTTTGTCCTTAAGACTTGCTATCCATTTCACCTCTCTAAAAATATTAATGTTCAAATATGACTTCTGCTAATAAAACATTTGATTTTAGAATGTGGTAATAAAATCTTGCTTGATCATTCAAATCTCTATCCTCATCGTTCAAACATTTGTCTAATAGTTCTCCCAAAATATTTTGACATTCTGCTGGCCTTTTGCAAAATATCTGAATTCCCGTCATGAGAAGTTGTCCTTTCACCATTGAATCTAGGTCAGAAAATCTCTCCATGAAGTCTTCTAAGAGATATGTGCTTTCCTTCAGACTCCCCCCAAATCGACCAATAAGACAGAGGGCTGACGTTATACCATCAGTGTCAATGAGCTGCTTACTTATTACACAAAGCTGTACAATTAAATCGTCCATTGCAGAAATGTTGTTGAGAGGTAAAGTCACCAACACCTGTAGGGTATTGGATAAAACATGGTCTGCTTTCAAAGACAGAAGCTTTTTGAAACCTTTTAATAACGACTCCGATAAATCGGGAAATTTTATAATAATTTTCCCAAGACCTTGTATTGCACATAGAGACACCGAGGCAGACCTGTCACTGCAATTCAGAACCAACTCTTCAAGAACATCTTTGAAGTTCTCTACATTTATTACTTCTGTCAGTAATTGTAATTTTTGCTCTTTTAAATATGCTGGATCCTTGTGCTGACAAAACAGCGATTTATATTCCTTTGAAAATAGCTTTGTAACGGCATCACCAAATTGCTGCAAGTGCTGCATCAAAACGGCCATCATCTCCACGTTTCCGGATGAAAGCACGCTCAAAAACACCTTCAAAGATCTTTGAAAAACTTCTTCAACGAGATGAGGCATGTCTTTGGTGTAAAACAAAAACAACTCAAGAGCATTAACAGAAACTGTACAATTATTATGCTGCAGATAAGAATCTAGAACATTCATCAAATCGAATATTTCTTCTTCAGATTTCGGTGTGTATTTATGAAGCATCTTGAGCACATACCCGAGACCCCACGCTGTCAACTCCTCGAATCTATTGACAAGATATTTCACCATATTCTTGCTCATTACAATGCCTCCCTCTTCTTTAAGTATATCCTCGAGGGCCAGTAAGCAGTTCACTACAACTACAGGATCTGGGTCGCGAATAAGCTCGTACAAAGTGTCGACGATGCCACTCTCTATCATATTTTCATGCTCGCTTTTGCTGATAGTTACACAGGACATAGCAGCTGTCCTTCTGACATATGAGCTGCTGTCTTTGAGTCCAGCCACAATACAAGGCAGTCTGTGCTCGATGAATGCTTCATGGTTGACTGCACACATGGCTCGTAGCGCAAGTCCTCGGGTCATGGGGTTACTCTCCCTGCTGTCTTTAAGTAACGTATTTACTGCCAACAACATCAACTCTGACTGACAGCCTGCAATGAAGGGACAAATGGATTAAAAGCTATTTTAAAAGCTAAACTGGTCGTAACGAGCAATCAGAACACTTCCTGCACTGTTTTCCACTCTGTCAGTTAATATAAACATAATTCACCCAATAATTCAAAAGCCTTCTAAATTAGGTTTCTAAAGGCATCTTTATTAGGTGTCCAAAGGCGTATATATGAAGTAAAGGATAAAAAGCTAAACTGGTCAAACATGTTGGTTAATTATAATGGGGAATGAAGATCTCAGCTGCTTTCATATAACTATTCACAAACAATATATCTGAATTGGGGTTTAACCATATTTTCAAGAAGCCTTTCAGGTTATATACACACATGTATATCATCCAACCATTCAGAAGGAAATATTTAACCTCAAACCAAATCTGAGCAAAACTGCTGTCCTTTTTATAGTAACTGGTATTTTTTCACAATGTATTTTTGTTTTTGGACTAAGCTAGACTCCAACCCATGACCTCACAGGTAAAGGGCAAGTGGTCTTGAGACAGTACCTTAGACTACTTGGCCACAGATAACCCTATAACTAGACATGAGTCACTCCCTTACTTCAAACCCAGCAATGAGAAGTGATCACTATATTTGGTTTCCGACAACTTGGACCTTTACAGTGGTCAGATGACCTTAAAGATTATAAAAGCAAATTGTCTTGCAAGAAATGAAAAAGTTTATATACATGTATCCAGAAATTAACATTGTAGCTACTAAAAGTCCTTCAAGCACAATACAATACATTCACAAGATGAGATAACCTTTATTTACAGTCAGTTATGATGATATGACATTCAAACCAGCTCAAAGCCATTTTCTGAAAAGTTATCACTGATGTTTTGAAATTTCAACAGTTGGCTCATAAGCAATGAATTATTACACTCCACAGAGATCTTTGAAACATGGAACAGGAATTTAGGAACATGCCATTTCTTACTGTTTCATAAATTATTATTATTCTTTATCATACTCTTCAGGATGCATTGCATTTTTTGGGGGAAGGGACACAACTGGCAAATATTCAAAAGGAAACATATTTTGCATTTTTGTACTTATATACATTTATGACAAAAAGTGTAAATTGTATTTTGATCTTGTTATTTGTATGATAACAAAAAAAACAATGAAATATCAAAAAATGAATCTTATAGATTTTTAACTTACATTTTCAAAATAAGGCCGACATCAATAGTTATATAAAAACACATTACTTTAATTTCTTAACAAGAGGCCCAAGTGGGCCTGAGGACACTCTACTTGCTTATAGTTACCATAGTATTATTGCAAATTTAACAATATTACCTTTTTGGGAGGTCATCTTAAACCCCTTATGGATAAAAAAGTAACCACCACCACACCCTTGCCGAACGAAGAGCTATTTACTATGAAAAGGAAATGCTTTACATTCCCATACCGTTCCTCTGTAACAAGAAGAAGTCCCCTATACATCCCAGCCCCTTGATTTGTCTAAACTTCTATTGCTCACTCACTGGGATTTGATATTAGCATATAACGCTTTAGACTTTTTTATAAATGGATTTTTTTTTTTATAAACATGGATGCGAAGATGAAAAATTTCGGTTTTCATCATGATATTCCAGTTTAATTACAATCTCACTTTCATATAATGATCTAAATCCTGGATATTAGTGAATTTAATATCTGTAGTTATGAATTCCTTTGCATTTACTTTGCAGTGGATAGTTTTTTTCCATTCACATATTTTACTTGAGGGGTCTCAAACCAATTAAAAAGATATCATCATCAGGATTGAAATTGTAAGAATTTAATTCATTTTTCAGAAAAAATGAAATTAATCCTATAGTAAAAGTCGCCTTACAGGGTCTCTGATAATACATCCAAGCCCCTTGAGTTGCAGAATTTCTACTTACAATTATAACCATTTTTGGGCTCCTATGCCCACTTGGAAAAAACAGCCTACTTATTGAACCAAATCTTATTTGCTAAGACTGGCCAATGCTTAAGATCTCAAACTATAAATTAGTATTGAACAAATGGATAAGAACATGTCAATTTTTCATTATCCTATACTATATGACTTGTTTAGTATATAGAACTCAAAGTCCCCTTACAGAGCCCCTATAAAAACTAGTCCCTTGATTTGTACAAAATTCAAATCCCTACTCATTTGGACGATTTATATAGAATATGAACTAATTTGACAGACCGGTTGATGAGAAGAAGATTTTTGAAAATTTACAATTTTACCCCTTTTGTGAACCCTACTGGCCCTTAATGGAAAGTCAATACTCTTTATTGAATCAAATCTAATTTTCTATGACTGGATGATGCTTCAGAACTCAAAGTGAATAATAATTTTGCACAAATGAATGAAAAAATGAGAAATTTCCATTTTCCCGTAGTATCCCTATGTAAAATTCTAAGACCACTCACAGGGCCCCCTATAAATAATGACCCCTAGATTCTTATCTTCATTCAAACCACTACTCATAGGGATAATTTATGCCAAATATGAACAATTTTGACCGACCAGTATTTAAGAAAATTACTTTTGATATCCCAATTTTTGGGCCCTACTGGCACAATGAGACAGTGGGAACCCAGTCATTTTAACAAATCTGAATCTCCTTAATTAAACAATGCCTCTGTGAAAATACTGATAAAATCAGTTCCATTTTAAACAAAAATATTAACCAGTATGTATTATAATCTTGTGTGTTTACTAATTATAATATATAATTTTTATTATTATATAAATATTTTCAAAATCTGTTGGGCGATTTATGAGAAGATTTTTTACTATTTATAGTAATGGTGGCCATCTTGAATTTTAGATTGAAAAAAATTCTCCGTAAAAGCTCCTATTCAGTAGAAACATCCATGTGAAGTTTTGTTTTAAATGGCCTTGAGGTTTCATCGAAAGTTCTGCTAAGGGACGACGAACGACGGACAATCTTGTCAGCTCATAAGCTCTTCTGGCTTTTGGCCAGTAGAGTATTAATACTTTGATAACATTATCTCCATATGGTTATACACTTACACGGTAAATACTGATTTCATGTGCAAACAAGAGTTAAATATAAATTCAAAATTGATGTGTGTTCCTTTAAAAATATAGATTTTTTCCCTTTCACAGACAGACTGATACAAGAGTCCAAAATAAGCCCAAGTTGTTCACCTGATTTCACTGTTCACATAGTATTCCTATGCAAAAACTAAAGTCCACTAACTGGGCCCCAATGAACTCTAACTTTTTTATTTAAACCAACTTGAAATCCACGCTCATAGGGACCATTTGAACGAAATATGAACAAATTGGACTGATTTTTCTTGAAAAAAGATTTTTAGAAATTAACAATTTTATTCCTTTTAGGGCCGCTGCTGACCCTTACGTGTATCAAATTCCCTTTAATAACCAAGTCTCAATTGTAATGACTAAACAATACCCCAGACATCAAGATGTTTGAAATAATACCAAAAATAATGAGAAAAATATAATTTCCTGTTTTCCTGTAGTATTCCTATTTAAAAACCAAAATCCCTAACTGGACCCCAATGGACCCTAGCTACTCTATTTGAACAAACTCGAAATCCCTATTCTAAAAGATCATTTAAACCAAATATAAACAAATTTGGTTGTCGGTTCTTGAGAAGAAGATTTTTGAAAATGTACAATTTTATTCCTTTTTTGGGCCCCTGCTAGCCCTTTATGGTTATTATATCCCCCTTAAAGGATCCAGTCTCACCAGATCTCAAGATGATTAAAATAATTCCTAAAATAGATGATAAACAGAGAATTTACTATTTTCCCATAGTATTCATATGTTAAAATCAAAGTCCCCTTACTGGGCCCAAATATAACCTAACCGCTTCATTTGAACAAAATTACAACGCCTACTTAAAAGGATCATTTATGCTTAGTATTCATGAATGAATTTGGCCCACCAGTTCTTGAGAAGAAGATTTTTGAAATTTCACAATTTTATCGCTTTTTGGCCCCCTGCTGGCCCCTTATGGATATTTAATCCCCTTTAAAGAACCCGTGGTGGTATTCACCAACAATTCTTAAGAATATTCTTGACTTGAACTCAAGAATGAATTTTGAAAAACACTTTTAGAGCCCATTTTTTAAGACCAAAATTTGCAAGCATGTATGGACACCTGATATATAGTCAAATAAACTCTCACAAATATTCTATGTCATGGTAAACTAATGGTCTAAAGTTGAAATTTCGATTTTCAAGCTTAAGTTTAAGAATATTCCCAAGAATGGTGGTGAATACAACCCCAGATCTCAAATGTTATAACTAAACAATGCTTCAGACGGCATCAATATGATTGGAATTATACCAAAAATGGATGATATAAACATAATTTCCTGTTTCCCCATACTATTCCTATATAAAAATCAAAGTCCCATTACTCGGTCTAATGGACCCTTACCCCTATATTAGATCAAACTTGAAAACTCTACTTATAGGGATTGCTTATACCAAATATAAACAGATTTGGCTGGTTGGTTCTTCAGAAAAAGAATTTTAAATGAAAATTCCCTTTATTAAACTGATAAGTCTTCGGGCGGGGCCAATTTTGACCTACTAGTAGGGTCATGGCTTAAACAAATTTAAGAGAACCTGACTAGGTGATACAACATACAAAACATCAAAGATCCAGAGACTTGCACTTTCGGAGAAGAAGATTTTTGAAATTTTGAAAAAAGCAAAATGATAAGACCCTGGGGCGAAATTTGACAAACTTGAGAGAGCTTTACTTTACAAAGCTTCACTACAAATTTGATGAAAACATGTCAAGCTATTTCAGATCTAAGAAGTTGTTTGAAGCAAAAGTTAACAATGGATGACGAGCAACGAACCACTGACACAGGGTGATCAGAATAGCTGACCTTGAGCTTGCTTAAGGTAAGCTAAAAAGAAACACCAATCTGTCATTGATCAGACTGTATCATAAATTTATTTCAATATTCAGCGAAGAATTCAAGTCATATTCATAAGAAAGATCACAGCACTTGATTTTTTCTTGATTCTTTATAGCATTCCGTCTTCTTCCCGCCCAAAAATAAACAAATAAAAAATAAAATTTGTTATAAGCTATCTAGGCCATGATTGATATTACCTGATGTTTTAGACAGAAAATTACATGCAGTTTTCTTTATCAGCAAGTCTGAATTGGCCAGAAGATTGACCATAACAGGCATCAGAGGTGAAAGGTCAACAGACTTGTTAGAGGTCAACGTCATCACCTGAAATAAAGAAATAAATATTATAATAAATATTATAAATGTCAGATATCATTTTAAGGCCATTCACCATCTTCAAGCGGCTGTCAAGCTGGACAGATGTCTCCTGGGCAAGCTCCAGCCTTCTAAGCGGGTTACGGTCCCTCCGCCTTTACATGGAGGGACTTTTAACATATCATCATTTTTATGCTTTTAACGTAGCTTTAGAAAGGGTTGTTTTATAGTCAACATGAAACAGCATACCTCCTAGAATCATCTTTTGACGGAAACCATCTTATCAACAAATCATCTTTAAGACTGTTATCATCATTTCGACATTGGCTGTACTGGTCTCTCGTACGAAACCAGCGGCAAGTTAGTTGGATTTCAATCGGTATATAAATCAACAATTATTCTGAGCTAGTCAGTTGGTCCATCTACGGGGAGCTAGTCATCACCAGCCTATAAGACAACAACTACTACTACGACATAACCAGCTATCTCCAAGAAACAACTTAGACAAACAACTCAACCGACATAGAAAATAATCATGTTATCCAGCCAGTGGTGCAGCACCAGGAGTAGCAAACCTGCTGATGCTGTCCACTGGCATCGTTATCTTCTGTTCCTGCTCGCCAAAAACCTAGAGCTAAGTGGGAGGGTAAATAAACGCTTATACATACAAGGCCATTTACATTCAGTTGCAAAACAGAAAACTATGAATGGGAACTAGTATAACCACTACCGTTGAGCTTTTTGTTTCCTGTGACATGCTGGAAAATTGGATAGGTAGGAAGGAAATATTTCTCCCCACCCCTCCCCCATAGTTCAATAAAAAAATTTTGGCTCGGCAGTTAAAATATTTACTCTGTCATGTCACAGTAAACAAAACTATTTTTTCATTTGGCTTAAACACCAACAACAATCTCCTTGTTACTAGATAGCTAAGGAAAACAACAAACCAACATTTTTTTCATTTTTGCCTTATGTTATTGTTGGCAGTTCTTATCCAGTCTTTCATGTTTATTAACATAATCATTACAAAAAAGTTTGGTTAAGCCAGGATAAGAACTGACAGTGCTATGGTGTTTACAAGACAATAATCAGTATTTTTCAATAACTGAAGGTCCACAACCTATTTAAACTTTCATGGCCATAAACATTCTGACCAAGTTTAGTAAGGATCAGATAAAAAATGTAGGTGTTGACGCATCCATAAGAAAAGTTGATGCATGGGTGGGGCCTGGGACACACAACTGACACATTACCATGACATAAACACCTCTCACCTTCCACAAGTATGGTTTAAATATGACGGTGACTTTGGAAAATCAAGCTTCAAAATCAGTTTAATAATTGGCAATATCTTACTACATGTAATTATGTTCGTTTCACTTACAAAAATGGCATCGTTTTTCTGATCTACCATAATTAAAATACCAACCTGCACTATAGAGAACGAAACAATTTTTGATGACTCAAGGGCCAGAACTACAGCCTAAGTTTAATGATGATCCAATGAAAAATGCAGGTGCTAGAGTACACACAAGGTAAAAACTGAACATTTTGAATATTCAAGAGGTACCATTTCGATATTATTTGATTCGGCCAGTTAAAGAACTTGTCTTCTGAGATGTATAACATAGTTATGTAACTATTGCGTAGCTTTGTAGGGGATCCAATAAAAAAATATCTTTCCATGTGCCACTATGTCATAATATGTATTTGATACGTGAAATTTTTAAATTAATCTTTATCTTAAACATTTGTATACATATCTGATGGGTGAAATATTGAAAAATAACCTGTATCTTAAAAAATTATTTGAATAAATAACATTGATGCGTGGCCTATCGGGAGCGCTCCATATGAATTTAAAAAAAAAGAAAATTGCAAAAGATTACATGTTACACCATCATTAATTTTGTAAATAATTAAGTGACATGTATAAGTATAAATGGGAAATATTTATGTTTTGTTTGACTCTGATTAAATCCCTTTCTTTATAATGTCATCTCTTTTTTTGAATAATAGACCTTATGACAATTAATCATATACAAGAACATTTAATTGAAATATGTAGTAAGCTGCATATCTATGTAAATAGATTGGTGGTTTTGTATGATACTACTGCCTTGCCATGCAATGAGCTTTTGTTGTGCTATAGTAGAGGGTTAAACAATTGCACATGGGTGCTGGTGGCCAGGTTATAGTCCCCACTGGTGTTAATAATTTTTCTTTGTCATTTTTCTTGTCAGATTACATTGGAAGTGAATCTGAGTGGATTATTATATCGTCCCATTGGTGCAAGAAGGTACCAAGTGCCTTCTTATTTTATATACACTTGTTACCTTATTGCACCAATGGGACGATATGCCCAGGTCATTGTAGGGTGTTGATTACATGTCATTGATATTCAAATGTGTCAAATTTTAATACTTGAATCATGTGTAAAATATCTTACCCTAAAGATGGTAGTATGACAAAGTTTTATTCAGTTTGACTGTATGTAAAAAATAAGTTTATTTATAGCTATTATATAATATCCTCTGTAGTATGTGAAATATGTATTTATTTACTCTCTGATTCCACTCAAATGAGTGTGAACAAATACATAAGTTTATTTAATTGCATGAGTTCGATCCTGACTGGGTCATACCAAAGACTTGAGAAATGGTACTAGAAGCTTCCTTGCTTAATGTTCAGCATTGAGAGGCTAGTCCTGGATCTTGTCAGTTTGGTGTCAGTATAATGTGACAGGGTGGGTTATTATATCATGTGCCTGCGGCATGGTACTCCAGCGTGGCAGCATTTAGAATACTTTCAGCTCAGCCAAGATAAAGTGGACATTTATGTTGCATGGTGGGTGAAAATTAAACATATTCAAATGGTTAAATCAGGTTTATATATGTGTTGGGGCAACCCTTATGCATATTTTCCTGAAATGATTTCCATGTTCCAGATGTCATGTAAAAAAGTTACAGTCAGACAAATACACCCACCTATGACGGCCTACAGACTATACATGCCTAAGCATAACGCATATACTTTAAAGTGTTAAAGGGCCTTTATAAGCATGTTTTTGTCATAGAAACTTTGAACAATATCATGTTAATACAATTTTATGAAAAAAGAAGTAAATGTTTAAGGATCAGTATGATTTTTCACATTATACATTACATGTACCTGAAATTAATTTTAAGGACATATTTTCCATTTAGCATTCTGGTGGAATGAGAAGCTTTTATAAATAATTTCTCCCATGTAGTAAATTATAAAGGTGCTATAAATCAAACCAAATATATTGTTTTGAATTTTTGAATTCTGTAATAACAACATGAACAGGAAATTGTTTACTAATTCAGGCCTACGCACTATACAGATATATATATATATGTTTTAAAAAACTAATCTCAAGTGTCCATTTAAAGATAAATATGTTAACACATATTTTTTACGATTACTTTAGATTACTTTATCAAAATACAAAAAGAAAAGTTTACATTTTGTATAATTAGTAATTAGAAAAAGTAGAAATGTGCTATATTTTGACAAATTCTTTAACAAAATGCTGTTAACACTTCCATATTGTTGTAAGTATCTGGAAATTTCATTGCAGAAAGTAAATAAAACAATATGATTTTCATAAGAGAGATGTACACTAATGTTGTGACATATTATTTATATAAAGTAGACCAGGCCTATGGACTATACATATACCTAGTAAACATTTCTTAGAACTACCATATCTTTCAACAGCAATATGCTCCCATGTGCATGCCAGTTATTGTAATATTTTCTGTGTGGCTTTCCTGTTGTAGAGGTTTTTGATAGTCTTTCAGTAATTTTGTGTCACAGGTGGAACATTCTATTCTAAAGCAATGTGTTTGTCAAGAACACTTACTGGACAGAGTGTCAGGTCAGACAGCATCTTCTTGTCAGTATTTATTACTGTGTAAATTCTGCCAAAATGTTTTCTTATTTAGGATGTCAATGATTTGTTTTCAAGGCTATGTTGCAACAAATTTGACAATGACATGACTTCTTGATTGCTTCAGACACTAGTCTTACTTGTTTAAGCTTCAAGATTTAAAACAATGAAAACCCTATCCATTCATCTCTATTCTGAGTTTTGTAAATTTATGTGAAATATATCTGTCCATGACATTATATACCATGTTTCTGTACGTATATATTTCTTTGCTTCGCCTATTACAGATGTATTTTCACTTCCAATATTTGTTTACGTTTTTGGAGATTCTATCATTTTTTTCCCCAACAATAGCTGCTCTTTCTTTAGGTGTTTCTGGCCATAACGCTTTTACTCCCTTCCCTCCAAAGGATATACTCCATTTAATATAGGGTAATTTTGATGACCCAGGAGTCTTTTGTTCTCTGGCATTGTTCTTGTGTTCATTTTCTGGAGAAGTGCATTCAGTTTCCTGTGTTTGGTATCTCAGTTTTACTCTATTATAAGGTTTTAGCTTCAACCATGGTGTTCAAAGAACAACAATACTGTTTTGCTTTTCAATGCAATGTAAGATGGTGAAAGAGTTTTCATTGTTTTTGGATTACTCTTTCTTTTTCTGACAGGTTTCACATTGACATATATAATATATATTGTATGTGCTTGCTTTTAATTTGTTCTGCTAATTTTTTTTTTACTATTTTGGACTGTTTTCTTTGTTCTTGGTGCTGCAAGCATTTTAATTCAAGACCATTTGCACACATATTTTTTTTATTTGTCAGAATCATTTTTGACATTTTGCTTTTATCTCCACATTTTCTAGCATAACCTACCTAGTCCCCCCTCTGGTCACTTATTCTGATCCTTTTTGCAAAATAGATTAGTGTTTCATAATACTTATTTGAAATGATTGGCATTTTTACTGAAATTAGAGCTAGAACTGCTATAAATAACCGTTATGTTCTTTGTATAGTCCGTAGTCCCTTTTACTTCATTTATGATACTTAACATTGGTTACAGCAGATATTTATTTATAACTATTCTTTTTTATCAGCAGCATGTATACATTTTGTCTTATACATAAAAGTGAAATTAACACTCTTTAAACATCTAGACCATAGGCAAGATAAGGTGTTAATTGTAATATTTTCACTACACATAGTTTTGTCAAAAAATTAATAATTTTTACCGACAACTTGTCTTATCACTTGTATAGGTCCATAATCTACTCAGATCTAATGTTTCTTAGCCAAAACTTGTTGCTTTCTTTATAAATAAGTCTGAAAACATTATATTTTTGGGGAGAGCTACGGACAATACAGGGCTACGGACAACATTGTTTTGTCCATAACATTGTCATGCTGTATGGTAGCAGAAAGTGACTTTCTATGACATTAGCAATAATGACCTGACAATAAAAAAAGATGTCTCATTGTAACAAAGTGTTACCTTATGAAAATATGGCATGATGAAATAAGGGGCTAAGGACTATACAAAAAAAGAGCCTTTTCTTATGGGTGACTGAAAAAATTTGGAATCTTTAAAGTATTAATGCTTGTATTTTGTACATGCAAACATGTCTCTTTAACAAGAAATTGGTAGTTTTTAAACATATTTAGCAGCTAAACTGTTTGGTTTCCTATTTAGAATAGTAATGGGTAAAAAACCTTAAAAGCATAACGAAGGTGTACATTTACATTTTTTAATGTAACTTCAACAATTCTTTGAGAATTGTTGGTCCGTAAAAAATTCCACGCACATAAATGTGTTTTCTATTTAGTAAAAGTCATTTAAACTTAAAAATTTGAAAACTGGATTTAGGTAGTGTCTTAAAAAATACAATTTTTTAAGTGCAACAGCAGAATGCCTAAAAATGGCAATTTTCAGGCCTTTAAGGTCTCATAATTCATTAACCATTCAATATAAATAATATAACTATATATCATTGGAAAGCTTGCCTCGAAACTTATTTGGAAATGTATGTTATTTTGAGAGTTGGTATATCAGAAGCTTACAGCATGCATATAACATAGGCAAAAATGAAATGCTCACATTATCTTGGCTGAGCCGTTTCTCAAGTAGAAACCATTGCAATACAAATGAAAACTTGTTTGATCGGATCTTACTGCTGTGTCACCATAAAGCTAGCATTGTTTGCATCCTTTATTTAGCAAAAGTGAGTACAATGTTCGAGTCTCCACTGCAGTTCCAGATGTCAGGCTTTAGGCCGACTTTTCCAAAAAAAATGAGAGAAACTAGCATTAAACATCTATAGTGCTTATTGTTTTTCTTATCAATGTTGGTTACAAAACTAGTAGGACTTTATACTGTCTTGTCGATGTACGTTGTTAAATATAATAAAATCATCAAAATAGTAAATTTTACTGGTCGCGAAAACTGATAACTTAAATTATCAACAAAAAACAACTTAAATATACGACTTGACCTTTGTAAGTAATAGTCTGCATTGACCGGCATCATTTAAGACAGATGGGCTTGAAAGCTTTACAGCCAGAGCTTCGGGAGTTAAAAGTGCCATCTCTCAGCATCCCACCCTAGTTTCTGTTTTGATGACCTTGACCTTAAATAAACGGAACCGTACGAACAACATGTTTGTAAGAATCATATCAACCCGCGAACGCGAGAGACCACTTATAATGCGGAGATATGTTAAACGACAACTTTCTTACCTAAGATCAAATCGGTTTTTTTTATGTCATCAGCATCTACTATGGAAGAACCAAGTGAATGTTTATTTCAAATTGGTTGTAAAATCAGTTTTGCAGGCACACACTCAATGTAATAGAAATATTCAATTTGAGTTTTGAGTTATTTCAACAATATTTGAAAACTTAATTGTAAACCTAAATTATAATTGGGTGGATAGGTTTATTGGTTTGTTTGAATATTTAGCGTCATATTTATGCCATCGAGGGCTAACAGACGATCATTTAATCTAACCGCTCTTTCCTGGTATTCTTGAAGGTAACCAGTTCTTAAGCACACCCATCTCTGCAAGAAACTGCATGATAACTATCCAGTTTGAATCAATGGTGATACACGAATGACAATAATGACATAGACTGTGGCCGAGTGGAAATTTAAACTTACGATCTCTTGATTGATAGTCAGACGAGCTACTGACTGAGCTAGCTGGGCGGATTGGACTTTTTTTTATCAACTTGATATATTACATCGAGTCCTCAGTGTTACTAAATCATAACAGACATAAGCAAATCCTTAGTACCATTTTACCAGCAAGATTTCGAGAATTGTAAGTTGATGTTTCACAATCAATGTAAGTTATAAATGTTGACAATATATAACTATGGAGGGTTATAATAAAGTCAGCGTGTGTTTTGTGGACGAGAGAGATTTTGTAAAACGAAGGTCCAATGTGGTGAGGAGATACAATAAACTTTAATCATTGCAGCGTATGTATGTACTATTTACGTTTATATTTATTCATAACTAGTCACTTTGGTTAGCAGCTTAATGTACTTGATGATGATGATAATTTTATTTATCGTCGCCACTGGTTTTCCATATGGGCGATTCGTCCAGAACAGTATTAGTAATTTTAGATTTTCGAAGGATATGCCCTAGTGCAGAGATACAGCAGACCATTTTGTAGTGTCACTGGTTCTTTTACATGCACGGTGTTAAACACCGATACATGGGATCTCGGTTTTTGTTAAAGTCACATCCGAAATACTGATTAGTATTTTAGAGGAGCGGGGTATAAAACCTGCGACCCCCGGGTTTGCAGTCCAAGGCGTTAATCCACTCCTTAATGTATTTACAACTTGCTATACACATTAACAAACAAAAAAACAAAAACAGCATTTATTCATTTTGTAACATATTGCATACAGTAATGCATTTATTTTTAAACTGCATTAATACGTATGTTATACTATAGAGGTGGATTAACATCTAAAATGAAAACAAAATAAACAGTTAATAAACACAGTCAAATAAATATAGTGATTGTCTGTACGTATGTTACATGTAACTCATTATGTTCGTGCGTTTAATTAAACGCAGCTATTCGTAGTCTATCCCAGAACCTGATATCTCCCGAATCAGGTCTATTAACCACCAATGGAAAAAGCAGGGAACTCTATGACTGTCCCACAATTCATAGGAATTGAACGCTTACAGATGACGTTATTCAAACTTTCTCTGAAGCGACTGGCCAACCAGCTTGCTCGTAACAATTGCTGTTGAACGGGCCCAATAGGGAGAGCTGGATTCGTTCTACAGACAAAGCATCTTCCTGAATGCACGGAATATTCGTGAGTACCAAGAAAATACTTACGAACAAAAGTATGGTACAATGGCCAACTTCATTATGTATATGCAGAGAATAAAGTTGAGCAGAGTACAACACTGATCAGATATCGCATAATGCAACGAACAGTATTGATGAACACGTGTTACAATGATTCAGTAAATACAATTACGTTGCTCAGCTTATCTGAAAACAAAGCAATGTGTAGATGAGGAACAACACTCACATGCACTTAATAAATAGAATCGTGAAAAAAAATCATGTCTCCGGCGTGGTCTAGTGGTTAGGATTACGTCTTGTAATATGGATTATCGTTTTTAATATTGTCTAGGTTGCATGATGTTGAACAAACTGTATTGACAATAGAGTTCCATTCATGGTTATGGGGACGAAACACGTTCCATATTTGTCAATGATCTGCCGTCATCTAACTTCTTGACCCCTTTGTCGTTCTACATGATCCCGTCCTGACGGTGCTATGAAACCGTCAGTTAACTGTACATATCAGTCTTTTTTATCGCTTTGTCTCTTTACATAACCTCTTTCCTATCAATGCCATGAAAACATTGTCTAACTGTTCTTGTAAACCTACTTGGGTACTTTACGCATTATACATGACCTCTTTCCTATCAATGCTATGTAAATATTGTCTAACTGTTCTTGTAAACCTACTTGGGCCCTTTACGAATTATACATTACCTCTTTCCTATCAATGCTATGTAAATATTGTCTAACTGTACGTGTCAACCTACTTGGGCCCTTTACGCATTATACATTACCTCTTTCCTATCAATGCTATGTAAATATTGTCTAATTGTACGTGTCAACCTACTTGGGCCCTTTACGCATTATACATTACCTCTTTCCTATCAATGCTATGTAAACATTGTCTAATTGTTCTTGTCAACCTACTTGGGCCCTTTACGCATTTAACATTACCTCTTTCCTATCAATGCTATGTAAACATTGTCTAATTGTTCTTGTCAACCTACTTGGGCCCTTTACGCATTTAACATTACCTCTTTCCTATCAATGCTATGTAAATATTGTCTAACTGTACGTGTCAACCTACTTGGGCCCTTTACGCATTATACATTACCTCTTTCCTATCAATGCTATGTAAATATTGTCTAATTGTACGTGTCAACCTACTTGGGCCCTTTACGCATTATACATTACCTCTTTCCTATCAATGCTATGTAAACATTGTCTAATTGTTCTTGTCAACCTACTTGGGCCCTTTACGCATTTAACATTACCTCTTTCCTATCAATGCTATGTAAACATTGTCTAATTGTTCTTGTCAACCTACTTGGGCCCTTTACGCATTTAACATTACCTCTTTCCTATCAATGCTATGTAAATATTGTCTAACTGTACGTGTCAACCTACTTGGGCCCTTTACGCATTATACATTACCTCTTTCCTATCAATGCTATGTAAATATTGTCTAATTGTACGTGTCAACCTACTTTGGCCCTTTACGCATTATACATTACCTCTTTCCTATCAATGCTATGTAAACATTGTCTAATTGTTCTTGTCAACCTACTTGGGCCCTTTACGCATTTAACATTACCTCTTTCCTATCAATGCTATGTAAACATTGTCTAATTGTTCTTGTCAACCTACTTGGGCCCTTTACGCATTTAACATTACCTCTTTCCTATCAATGCTATGTAAATATTGTCTAACTGTACGTGTCAACCTACTTGGGCCCTTTACGCATTTAACATTACCTCTTTCCTATCAATGCTATGTCGATAATTCCGTAATAAGATTAAATAAATGTGTAGATGATAACACATAGTTAACAGTTAGCAACGTTTTAACTATTACTTTTAGTGTCGTTAAACATCCGTCCAATGTGATGTATGTATATTATAAGTACAACACAGTCCACTCAGAGTCTCTAGAATTTCTCGTTGAAATTGTCCGATGGATATTTTACGTTGTTTTCATATATGTGGGCTCGTCCTCAGGATTATGATTGCTAAAGTTTGGCGTTAAGATCAAACTAATGTTCTGTTTCTGGGTATTAAGCAATAATGCTATTTATTTTATCATTTTATATTCTTTTACATGTACCATTATTTCCCATCTCTTGCAGTTTTGCTTTTCTCGCGAAAACGTTTTGTCTTTATATAAGGAACACTTGATGATCAAGGGACTAACATTATTTTTTCCTTTCAGTCGATGCACGTGTTCGATTCTATATCGTCTGAATCAGTGCTGTTTAGATTCCTAACCTTTCATCAGATTTGGCCCAAGCTTCAATATGTGTTTCATCAATATATAAAAAAACTTCACGTTTTGTCTTTGAGAATGACCCTCAGATTTTGTCAAATTTCAATGATGTTTTTTTTTCAGTACAGGTTTCTAATTTCGACAAAATAGTAGAAAGTTAACAGTTTAATTTAGTTAAAGATTTTCATATCTCAAGATTTTTGTTTTCTTTTTTAAGGCCATGCATTGATTTATTAATTTTATCATTTTTTTCTTCTAATTAGCCCTTAACACTACTTTGGTTATCTATTCAGTTATTATATACAGTGAAACAAACACGTAGTTTGATATCAAGCAGTCTGCCAGTCTTTTAGGCATAGTGCCACCATTGCAAAAAGGAAGTGCTTCCGTGGGGTAGTCGCATAATGGCGGTTGTAAATAATCCTCAATTCTTCTTCTTTAAAAATGCATTTTCCTATATTTAATGCTCATTTTTTTATTTGAATGGCATTATTGATGTATTTTGAACATTTTGATAGCATTGTCATGTTTGAATTGTGAATTTAGAAAAAAAAAATGATGCTTGGAAATTGGGGTATGAATTCATGATTTCGGTAGTCTACTTTCACTTTGTCACCAGTGTACACACTGAGCAGAAAAAAAATCTCTTATATGACACATGACCCTACTTTTCTCATCATATTTTGATAGTGCAGAGGTTGACAAACAGTAAAATGTAGGTTTCACTTCATTCATTTGGGACCCTCTATGAATGACAAGCCTTCAAACTTTTATTATTTACTATAGAATAAAGAACAAAAATCAATGGTGGGGTTACACCTTTAACACTATTTTGTATATATATATATATATATATATATATATATATATATATATATATATATATATATTATCACAAGCATAGTTGATATCACAATTTAATTTTTAGTGTGTTACATTTCTGATACCTTCAAAATGTTTCCTAGATCCGGGGCAAGCTGTTTCCTTTCAAATACTCGTCTTGGTTTTGATTACAGTCCAATTAAAAACTGATGGGACAACGCCTTTTTTAATGTCTTTTTTAGAGGTGTCCACTTAAAATCATCAGTCTTGAAGTGGTTGGAACACACAACCGTTGAATCAGTAATTTGAAAGATTTTTTTTTTACATTAATACGGTAAAGGAATGTGAAGATAAACAACGGGATATGTTTACTTTTAATGCTGATTAGCAGACGACTATAACTACATACGAAAATGGCTACACCCCAAGTTTTGAGACATGGACAAAATTGCTTTGTTCCATTTTTGATTTCAGTCTTCCCTAGATTTTCATAACATTATTAAGGGACCTGTGTAATAAACAAATAGTATAAAGCAAAGGACTACTATGGAGGACTACATTGCAATGTAAGTTATGATGTTTACATATCTATCTTTTATTGTTATGCATTTTAAATATTTTACTATTGTTTGTCTTTTATTTGAAATAAATAAAAACTTTAAAAAATCTATTTTTTCTTTAATATATGCATAAACCGCACCATGTAACAACACATTATGTTATATAAAGAATGAAAAGTGAAAAAAATGTGTTACCGTATTACGCCTTATAAACATAATTTTATAGATATGTGAATATACCGGTAGTATTATATATAACAATTTATTGTCAATATTTTAGAATATTGAATGATATTTGTATCTTTCATTATAGGGTGGGAATGGACTGTATGAATAAATCCAGCACTGTAAACCAGAAGATAAAATCAGCAGGGTAAACCAGAAGATAAAACCAGCACTGTAAATCAGAAGAATCCAACCCAATCAAAAGTATATTGATATGCTGGAGAACATAAGAAAACATTGAAAACATGATGACAGAGACACAAAAAAGTCAGAAATTTAGTCCCCATAAATTGGTACACCTGTAAAGTATATATTTGCAGGAATGCACTTGACACTCTGGAAAATGTATAAGTCCCACTATACGACTACATACACTAACAATCAGCTTCCGAAACAGTTGGATCTACGCTGCTTCTGTCTGTACAACTGATATGTAAAGTAAATTATAAGCTTTATTTAAATGTAGACATTGTTTTGAGACAAACTTGTAATACGATGAATTCGAACATGTATATTGAGTAAATAAAACGTTAATTGCCTTTATTTGATATGTTTTTTCATTATTTCTCTGTTACACCCCCTTTTATGTCATATCCCCTTCCCTATTTTATTTTTGTTTTATAAAAAAAAAGAAAAGAAGGATTTGAACAAAAATAAAATGGATAACTGTTCTGTTGTGTTCTAGACAATGGACACTTATATGAGTACACATGGTAAGGCACAAATATTCATGGAGCCTGACATTATACAGACGGTTTGTATCCTTTCTAAATCACTTTCAAAGAGAGGTGTTAATTAGCCTTAATCTTCAGGAATGTTTACACAGGTCAGATGTGAATGAATTGATTTAGAGCAGACCTTTTCCTCCATGCCCCACACCCCTGAGAATTTGTAAATACATTCAGTTATCAAATCATAAAACACGGTTTAACCTGTATAGAAATACACATGCTGAATGATATAAAAACTTAATTTTCAAATTATTAACTACTTAAATCAATAATTACATATTGTATTTTGACATTTACATTAATTAAACTGTCAACAAATTTAAATTACAGATGTAGTCAGTCTTATATCTCAATTATTTTCATAGATAGCCATGAATTCTTGATGTGCGCTAGTGTTGCTGTAAGATAGGAAGTGCTCCTAACCACGTTCTGGTGTAGATATGCATATTCATGAGATAATATTAAGACCTTGAAAAAGGGTCCCTCGTCTCTTCTGATTTTTACAATCCATTGTTTTCTTAAACTTTCATTATTTGGAAATTTGCGAAAACTGGCTGTGTCTGAATATCGGTCATCAGACACACATAAGGGAACACAACAATGTCTAGCACTACTTCTACCTGTAGCAATTTTCCTGGTCAGTTTGTTTGCTCACCCAGCCTCGTTCTGATAATGGAATCTAAGTCATGCATACAATTTGAGAGAGGAGCATATCTTGCTAAATCGTGCTTTACACATAAATAATCTTGAGGTGTTATCATGGCGACATTTAAAGTGGTCCCAACAGTTTTCCATAGAAACCCAAAGGCAAACGTTTAAGATGGAGGATTCGTAAACAAATCAATTATTTAGCTTTTGAAAACCGACGCAGATAATATAATTAGATGAATTGTAGTTATATATTGGTATTCAGTGGTAATGGAAATCCGTAAGAGGCCTTGATATTGTATCTATGGTTTGCATTGTAGCTAGGTGCACTCGCCGTAGTCTGGTCTGTACATTTATGTCTTGGTTATTCACAAATAATTATTTCCATATATATATATATCTTTGTAACGTTCATCTTTATTTACGACATCAATATTTACAGACACTTTATGTAATTCTATACTAGCGGAAAAAAGAAACTGTGCATGTGTAAAATGTTCATGTATCGCTCAATTTTATCAACTAAAGCTTGAAACTTTACACATGAAAGTTGTGTATCCCTCTCGGTCATTTACAATGGTCAGTGCATGAGTTGCACGGGTAGTTTGTCTGTCTAGCCAACGTCTTCGTTTTCACGTTTTTTTTCGGCCAGCAGTCAATCGCAAACACGTTTGTCGCCTAAACCTGTATAGAAGCATAGTGTTAATACCTGTAAGACACAAAACCAGCATAATTTTGAAAAACGTCTTTGATACGCCATGCCAAGGTTGAATGAAACTGACAGATGCCGCGCCGTACGCATGATTGAAGCTGGTGTACGTCATACTGACGTTGCCAGACAATTTGGTTTTCACTGAAATACTGTAAACGCCTTGTGGAGACGGTACCAACAGTTTGGGACCACCAGAGACCGGCCTCGGTCAGGACGTCCACGCGTAACGTCTAATCGCCAGGGTACGTACATCCGGGTGGTTCATCTCCGTGAACGACCCAGAACTGCTACTTTGACGGCTAGAGAAGTATTCCTGGCCTTAGAAGAATTAGTCCCCGAACGGTATGTAATCGATTGCTTGAACGAGGCACACGTCCACGACGTCAAGCCATACGTCCTGTTTTCCAACAAAATCATCGTGTAGCACGTTTTGCCTGGTGCAGACGACGCATACACGTCACGCAACAGGACTGGGCACATGTTCTTTTCACGGATGAGTCCAGGCTTTATCTCGACAGTAGCGACAGTCGTTCTAGAGTGTACCGTCGTGTTGGTGAACGTTTCCATGACAGTTGTGTGATTCAGCGATGTCCATTCGGCGGAGGTAGTGTCATGGTGTGGGATGGCATCTCATCCCGTGGCAGAACAGCTCTTTTGGTTGTGGACGGCACACTTACAGGCATCAGATACCGTGACGAAATCATACGGCCTCACGTCCTTCCATTTGTGCAGCAACGTAATGCCATGCTGCAACATGATAACGCTCGCCCGCACGTCGCGCGGGTCGTCACCGACTTCTTGATCCAGAACAATGTGCTGCCCTGGCCTGCAATGTCACTGGATATGTCGCCTATAGAACACGTGTGGGATGAGATGCAGCGTCGCTTACGTCGCCTCCAAAATCAGCCGTTGACATTACCTGACCTGTCACGTGCGCTTGTGAGAATCTGGAATGGTATTCCCCAGGCATTTTTCAGCACACTTGTCGCATCAATGAGGCGTCGTTGCCAAGCATGCATCGATTCCAATGGTGGACATACACGGTATTGATGAGATGAACTTTGTTTAGAACTGATCTCTATCCAAGATGCTGCTGATGCAATAACCATATCAATTAAGCTGGTGTTAAATAAAGGTCAGATGAAACCCTGTTGAATTTTTTTTTGTGATTTCTAATATATCTCCTAAGTTATAGCATATTATACCCATGCACAGTTTCTATTCCGCTAGTATATTTTGGAAAAGGATATAACGAAACTATGGTAAATGGCTGATAAACGTCAGTCGCGTATAGTATATTTGTGATAATCTATGGCAACAGTGTTAAATGTATTTTAATATCGGAAATGACACGCTCAGTTTTTGTTCCAATTAACTCAGAGGTTAAAATGCTTTTATGAAGCCTAATTCAAAATTCGTACTCAAACACATTTTACACGTTTCATATACAAACACACAATGAAGCACTAACACTGGACTCAGCCTCGAATTTAAAAATATTAATGCAGATTAGAGGAAAAAATTTACCGTTGTTTAAATTTATTTTGTTGTAATGAGTAAATTCGTTTTCAATCAAGCGTGAAGTCTTTAGTTGAGAATGGAACAAAGTTTTATAACCTCGGACGCAGATTTACAATTCCGTAAAGCAACAACTGTGGAACAACGTGATAGAATCTAAAGTGAAATTTATAAAATAACTGCCATGGAAACAGAAAAACAAACCTTAAAGTGTTTTCTGTTTGCTTTCCACATACTTTGTTAAATGGATGACTTTGATTGAAAAACAATTGTATATACAAGATAGTCCACAAGGTAAGTTATAATATACAGAAAAAAACAATATAAGGATTATGATTTTATTGTTAATTGCCTGTAATGCATATATGTGTTAGAAATAGTATTACATAGTAATCAAGGAAGTGGTAAATCTGCATTTCAGCAAAATATTGTACAAAATTAGCATATTTAGGCCTAAAAAAAGTACGATTTCACGGAAGTGTAAACTTGTTCCGTTGCCCCAGTATAACGGAGAGTTCGAATAGATTCGTTTGGTTAAGTTACTTGTATCTTTGCGTCCAAATATTTTGCGACAGATTGTACTTGTTTAATCAGCCTTTTCACATGTGGTTATTTTGCAACTCTTGAGACGTCGTGCAGAATACCCAAATTATAATAAATATCTGTTAATCCCCACCTTATTTGATAAAACAATATTGAAGAAAATACAAAAAGCAATGCGTTATAAGTCTCACTACACAGTTGAATTTTGTTCTGTGTTCTACAAGGTCTAGAATTTTCAAGGTAAAATAAATATTCCACATAGAGTGTCTTCAAAGCATTTTTTCATAGCATGAATGTATCCCCAAATAAAAGTGAACAATAACTGCCATATTGTTTTTAACGATAGTACAATGAACACTAAGACTATTTTTAAAAAACGAAGTCCCCAAATGTTTATAAATACATGTATCTGTTAAAATCCTATAAAAGTTACATTTTAACAACAGTGATGTAGCAAGCAATCACAACCATTATGAACCATTTTGAAAACATTTCAAGCCAAATTACATGAAGTGCATGAATCGTGTTACCGTGGTAACAAGAGGCCCAACTGTGTAGCAGATGTATAATCTGATACTTTCAGGGAAAAGTTGAACCACGAGGATCTGTTTAAGTATTTAAAATATATGCATACATGGTTGTAGTTTGTGTACTGTGTCACTCTTATGCATATTATAAGGTCTATACTTTTATCAAATTCGACAAGAATAGGAAAAAAAATATAATATTACTTGCAAAATATGTTATATAATATATACACGAAAAAAGTTCCCTTATTGCAGAATTCATACCATACTTACAAACATTTTAAGCAAATAGAGAGACTTAATTGAATGGGGAAACATGTAAACTAAAATTACAAAAAATATACTGCATCCAGCTTCTCATCTGTTAATTTCTTTTACTCTTATATTTGCTTCTTCACTCTCTTTAAATTTGTCTTTATTATTTTCTTTTTTTAAATTCACTCTTTAACCTTTACTTGTATAAATGTTCTGTTATCTACAGTTACCATGTAATGTGTTAAATTTCAAACTTATATATATATAGCTTGTATTGATACCTGAACAGTTTTTAAATAACATTGTATTATGTCTTACAAGGTATAAATATATTCATCACATAAAAAACTACAATGCAACATTCTTCAAAATAAAACGTCACTATTGAACATTGAGTGAAAGTCTTTTTGTAGAGGAGAATTTTTCAATAGGTTATCATTGGACGTGTTGTCATTATTTCTATCAGCACAGGAAGACTCCTTACAAAGTATGCGCATTGAACACACCAAGCAGCGTCACCTTACGGGAATACAAAGTTGGTGCATTGTACTGAAAAAGAATAGCATTTAATAAAAAATAACATGACTTTATATTTACGATATCGATTTACTGTTTACAAATTTTGTTGATTATATGCATCTGTCATAATACATAACTAGGCATTTATTCATATAAAGCTTTATATGAAAATTGTTAACTAGACAATGCATTCTTTTAGTCGTAATTTCATTTAATAAAATGTATCTTGTTTATACTAAATGTGCGTTTCATTTCTTTCCTGCTATGAAAACGCAACGCAGGTTATAGAAAAGACGTTTTACAATGTACTTGAAAATGAAGTCAGTGACACAAGTACAGGAGGTAACAAATCATTCAATAACATCTCAAGTAAACAACCAATGGCATCGTTAGATAAAAATTATCACTGTAGGATATGGATATATCCACTCCTGCTAAATATGTTACGTTTTCAATATCTTGAATGTATATATGCTATTTTTATCGCAATGAACCGTTCTATCTTTTATTTGTTCAAAAATGTTAGCTAATAGTATCATAGTTTGGTGCTTTTTTTTAAATATCATACATGTATCAACTCTCAAAATCAAAAAAAAAGGTAAAATAATCATAGTTGGAATTACAACGGAGAAAATATGTCAGTACCATCAAGATTTAGGAAAAATACAAACGTCTGCGGCTGCCTCTCTTGATCTATCTCCAGATTTTCATTTACAAAACCTTAGTGTTTACACTTATCATCGCATTTAAATAGGGAGAATCTTGAATGCTGGATGATATTCAGATATTTTACAACAAACCTGTGACAATGGCTTTGGTAACAGTTGATACTCATTATGTATCAGTTGATACTCATTATATTCAACTTACTTTTGTCTTGCAAAAAGATGGTTCTCAGATTACTCATTTTACCAAATTTGAGGTTTGTGTTCCGGCTTATATCTCTTGCTACATATTCAAAAGGCAGATCATCCAGTGGAGAAACATTGGAACCTTCTTCTACCGCGGGGACCTTTAACATAACGGCAAGATCGGGCTCTGGGCATGTGCTGTTTGACACCTGAAAGTTGCTGCACACCAAAGACCAGAGGTATCTTTCAGGACAGGATGAGAATTGAATCTCCAAAGGTATATTCCCTGGCACCCCTGTAAATGTTACATTAGGCAACATGAGACAAATACATATATGTGTGACGTATGTGATATAATTCTCTCCATACTAATATGTGGATGATGTCTTTGCTAAATATTATAATATATGAGTATTGTAAAGGAGAGTCCAAAAATAGAAAAAGAATAAGTTTTGCGTTGATCTGTTGTTTTATTGTTTACATCGTTTTTATTACGATTTATTGCTAATGTTTCAAAATGTTTTATAACTAACTAATCTGTTGAGATTCCGTCACGAATGACACCAATGATAGTGTTTTCAGATGGTGTTTTCAAACAACCCGAACGGTCTGGGCGACAATCCCTTTGTTGGTGTGTTAGATTTTGGAAAGGAACTGAATCGGTTCGAGTTTTCTCTCTTCCAAACAGCTTCTATGTATAATGTCTTTAACCGAAGTTCCATTATTCAGATTATTTTCATTAAGTATTTTTTTAAGAAATTCAGCAATATAATCTATAATCATACCCGGATATACAATTCTTTTTAAATAATAACTTTTAAGCTACCATCATACGCACCTCCAACTGTTCTTTTTATTTGATAAATGGCTTTAGTTGAGTTCTTGAAGTATGGGAAACTTGTACCATTGCGACCGACGCATGCGGAGAGGTTACTGAAATTACCATCATTTAGATTAGAGTATAACTATTAAATAATAATTCGTGTCAGTTATTTAAACTGTACGTCACTTTTTTTCATAATTACATTATCAACATGTACATTTAACGCTCTGGTGCTTATTTTATCAAGAAAAAAGTGTTAAAATGAATATTGTTTATAACATAAATTATTTTAATTGTGTTTGGAATAGTTGTCATTTTTGTGTTATTATTTATACTTGTTGAACGTATTCGTTAAATTTTTACAGTTATTAAGCACGTTGTTACTATTAAACACTTTTTAAGGTGTCAAATCGACCAAGTCAACTGTATGTTATGAATTCACCTTACATTCTTTAAACAATATTTTTAATACAAAATCTTACAGTCTTTAAGTTGACCTCTTTAACAATATCAAATGATAACAGACATCTAGGACATAATTTTAGAAAAATCATGAATATAGAATCGTTATATCATTAATTTGAAAGCGTCTGCGAAAAATAATATTTGGGTAAAATACTCATCGATTTCAGTAATTTATAATGCCCAAATATAGAATAAGAAAATTGTTCATTTCCAGGATAGCGAATTTACGTGACTTTATGACATAAGGACTGATTTTTTATATTCAGCAAATGTTGATGAAACAAAGAACACATTAATACTGTCCACGATACATATGATCAGATATACGTGTTATATTCTTAAATTCTTCGATTAACTGATTTTCGTGAATGCAACTCAACGAAACATCGGTATTTAGCCTAAATTGAAGTGTTTGAGGAAACCATCCAATATATTCAGATAACTATAACTGCTGTGATAACACTAATTTTCTAGTGCTATTTACAGTTTAATTTATAAATATTCACACTTAATGTTATTATTATTCGTTTAGGAAAACTATCCCATCGAATTTAAAGCAAACTTTGAACATTTTTTCCATCTTAATTCTAAAATCTGTTCTTCTGAAACATTCAAGAACAACTAGATTGGCAAAATATAAGCCTTTTTAGGTGTAATTTTGTTAGAAACCTCCATTAAACTAATATCTCTTAACCACGCATTGAGTACATTCTTTTTTCTTTAAGCAAAACCGTATCTGAAGCTTGTCCCATTTTAAAAACATGCTGCGTTCGATACCAAAATGTCACGTGGGTTTGCTACCCTGATTTCTGTCATAACGACACTTTTCGCGGGTGGGGGCCCTATATCTTGGTAAGTACATAATTATGTGCAAGTGTTTTGATCCCTCTTTTTCGAAATATAATGTAGAATTTTGACCCCTATATATTTTGCATAATGCGATGTAGAGATTTGACCGTCTTTTCTGGACATATAATGAAGACATTTGACCCCTTGTTCAATCCGAGGTTCAATCAACTCCTGCCTAAGAACTCAAAGCTAGGAACTTCCTGGCCAGGAACCTGACCCCACGTGTGGCCGCTCAAACACAACAAAATATTTTGTTCATAAGACACGTGCATTTTATTCTTAATGACATCCAAGAGCTTATATCATTTTGTAGACAATATTTTAATATATTAAGTTATATTTAGATTAATGTAGAATTTTGACCTTTATATTATTTGTTTGAATGTAGAGTTTCGACCCCTATAATTGGTTTGAATGTGGAATTTTGATCAACACATTTAAGGCTGAAATGTAGAGTTTGTGCCTATGTTTTGAAGTTTACAGGGCACATATTGACATATTATTTGGGCAATTTTCACTTACAAGACAGCATGTTTTTTATTTCACTTTATGACAAAAGCACACAATATGTTATGCACCTATTACATATATAATGTAATTAATCAGTTAAACTTTTTAATGGTGTTTAACGCAATTTGCGATACATTTCAGGTAAAATTAGACATAAACAGTTTTATAAGTGGTGTAAGACATGAGGGTGATCTGAGCAGAACCACCGTATTTCTGCAAGTAACTGGCAAATTTTCTCACATAAAGGCTTTGAAGCGACTGTGACTCGAACTTACGACCAAAGTGGTGAAAGGTAAGTGGCATTGAGACGGTGCCTTGGAGGCGCCATTTCGATAAAACTGCTAATGAGGTTAATTGAACATGATTCTCAGTAATTAACAATTACGAATAACGATATCAGGACTCTTTTCACATTACATGGAATATATTGTAAACATACAGGTGAAAATAACAACGTAACAAATAAACATTCATCGTAACATAACAATACGAGGGTCATAGACACATACTTCCTTTTAAAATTATAATTTAGAACTCTCCAAAGTGTGTAACGAGGGTCTGTTGGGCGATGTGTTTGTTTCATTTTAAGGTTGTAGTGTTCGAACATTCGCCCGTCTTTCACTTGAATATTATAAACACCAACCATATCCTTGTTAAGGTACTGTAAAGGAAATGAAACAGAACAGAATTATATTTTATTTCGACATACGCATATACAGTTCATCATCATATAACATACAAGTTATCAATGCATGCGTGAAATACACAAAACATACATCATAAACCTATACATATAGATGACACTAAATACAGAAACGATTACACAAGATAATTACATGCACACGGTGCACACACACTTCTCTGTATGCTGCCAGATTATGGCAAATATGCAATTTAATTAGATAAGTTAATTCGACATCATATAATACGCGTCTCATACACAGTTAAATTGGAACTACCTGATAATATGTCTGATGATACAATTATATCAAAATAAAAGACGTACAATCGCTGGTCCAAATTTGTAAAAGAAGTCCTTACCATATCTTCAAACTGGTCGAGTGTCAGCACATCGGGTCCATTAAATCCGATCTTTACAGATTTAATATGTTTCTTTCCACACTTTGAACATGCTGGCGTAGCTAGAAAATGTATGCTTAATATAATATTTTACTTAATGATATTGTTTTAATAATGAAAACACAGTGTGTGTGTGTGTGTGTGTGTGTGTGTGTGTGTGTGTGTGTTTAATGGAATATAATACGTGTCAAACAATGGTGTGCGTCTGTGTGTTCTTGATAGGGTGTAGAGTACGTGTCAAACAATGGTATGTGTCTGTGTGGTGTGTTCTCGATAGGGTGTAGAGTACGTGTCAAACAATGATATGTATCTGTGTGTGCTAAATAGGGTGAAGAGTACTTGTCAAACAATGGTGTGTGTGTGTGTGTGCTTAATAGAGCGTATAGTACGTGTCAAACAATGGTATGTGTCTGCGTGGGCTTACTGGGGCGTATAGTACGTGTCAAACAATGGTATGTGTCTGTGTGTGCTTAACAGAGTGTATAGTACGTGTCAAACAATGGTATGTGTCTGCGTGGGCTTACTGGGGTGTATAGTACGTGTCAAACAATGGTATGTGTATGTGTGTGCTTAACAGGGTTTAGAGTACGTGTCAAACAATGGTATTTGTAGGTGTGGGCTTAATAGAGTGTATAGTTCGCGTCAAACAATGGTATGTGTCTGTGTGGGCTTAATAGAGTGTATAGTACGTGTCAAACAATGGTGTGTGTCTGTATGGGCTTAATGGGGTCTATAGTACATGTCAAACAATGGTATGTGTCTGTGTGGGTCTAATAGAGAATATGATACGCGTCAAACAATGGTATGTGTCTGTGTGGGATTAATAGAGTGTAAAGTACGTGTCAAACAATGGTATGTGTCTGTGTGTGCTTAACAGGGTGTATAGTACGTGTCAAACATTGGTATGTGTCTGTGTGGGATTAATAGGGTGTATAGTTCGCGTCAAACAATGGTATGTGTCTGTATGGGATTAATAGACTGTATAGTACGTGTCAACCAATGGTATGTGTCTGTGTGGGATTAATAGACTGTATAGTACGTGTCAAACAATGGTATGTGTCTGTGTGGGATTAATAGACTGTAAAGTACGTGTCAAACAATGGTATGTGTCTGTATGAGATTAATAGACTGTATAGTACGTGTCAAACAATGGTATGTGTCTGTGTGGTGTGTTCTTGATAGGGTGTAGAGTACGTGTCAAACAATGATATGTATCTGTTTGTGCTAAATAGAGAGTAGAGTACTTGTCAAACAATGTTATGTGTCTGTGTGGGATTAATAGACTGTATAGTACGTGTCAAACAATGGTATGTGTCTGTGTGGGATTAATAGACTGTATAGTACGTGTCAAACAATGGTATGTGTCTGTGTGGGATTCATAGACTGTATAGTAAGTGTCAAACAATGGTATGTGTCTGTGTGGTGTGTTCTTGATAGGGTGTAGAGTACGTGTCAAACAATGATATGTATCTCTGTGTGCTAAATAGGGTGTAAAGTACTTGTCAAACAATGGTGTGTGCCTGTGTGTGCTTAATAGAGCGTATAGTACGTGTCAAACAATGGTATGTGTCTGCGTGGGCTTACTGGGGTGTATAGTACGTGTCAAACAATGGTATGTGTCTGTGTGTGCTTAACAGAGTGTATAGTACGTGTCAAACAATGGTATGTGTCTGCGTGGGCTTACTGGGGTGTATAGTACGTGTCAAACAATGGTATGTGTCTGTGTGTGCTTAACAGGGTTTAGAGTACGTGTCAAACAATGGTATGTGTAAGTGTGGGCTTAATAGAGTGTATAGTTCGCGTCAAACAATGGTATGTGTCTGTGTGGGCTTAAAGGGGTCTATAGTACATGTCAAACAATGGTATGTGTCTGTGTGGGTCTAATAGAGAATATGATACGCGTCAAACAATGGTATGTGTCGGTGTGGGATTAATAGAGTGTAAAGTACGTGTCAAACAATGGTATGTGTCTGTGTGTGCTTAACAGGGTGTATAGTTCGTGTCAAACATTGGTATGTGTAGGTGTGGGATTAATAGAGTGTATAGTTCGCGTCAAACAATGGTATGTGTCTGTGTGGGATTAATAGACTGTATAGCACGTGTCAAACAATGGTATGTGTCTGTGTGAGATTAATAGACTGTATAGTACGTGTCAAACAATGGTATGTGTAGGTGTGGGCTTAATAGAGTGTATAGTTCGCGTCAAACAATGGTATGTGTCTGTGTGGGCTTAATAGAGTGTATAGTACGCGTCAAACAATGGTATGTGGCTGTGTGGGCTTAACAGGGTGTAGAGTACGTGTCAAACAATGGTATGTGTCTGTATGGGCTTAATAGGGTGTAGAGCTCGCGTCAAACAATGGTATGTGTCTGTGTGGGTTTAATAGAGTGTATAGTACGCGTCAAACAATGGTGTGTGTCTGTTCGGGCTTAATAGAGTGTATAGTACGTGTCAAACAATGGTATGTGTCTGTGTGGGTCTAATAGAGAATATGACACGCGTCAAACAATGGTATGTGTCTGTGTGGGCTTAATAGGGTGTATAGTTCGCGTCAAACAATGGTATGTGTCTGTGTGGGCATAAACGAGTGTATAGTACGTGTCAGACAATGGTGTGTGGATGTGTCGGCATAACAGAGTGTATAGTACGTGTCAAACAATGGTGTGTGTCTGGGTGTGCTTAATATAGTGTATGATATGTGTCAAACAATAGTGTGTGTCTGTATGTGCCTAATAGAGTGCACTATACGTGCCATACAATGGTATGTGTCTGTGTGGGCTTAATAGAGTGTACAGTACGTGCCAAACAATGGTGTGTGTCTGTGTGGCTTAATAGAGTGTCTAGTACGTGTCAAACAATGGTGTGTGTCTGTGTGTGCCGAATAGAGTATATAATACGTTTCAAACAATGGTGTGTGTCTGTGTGTGCCGAATAGAGTATATAATACGTGTCAAACAATGGTGTGTGTCTGTGTGTGCCGAATAGAGTATATACAGTTGATACTCACCAACTCGAACTCTGATATTTCGAATTTCCGGTTATCTCAAATTTGAAGTTTGGTCCCGTTTTTTTCCCTTCTTTTTCTATATTAATCAACTCCTGATATATCAAATTCCAGTAATTCGAATTATTCACTATTTCGAATCTGTTTTTCGGTATAAAATACGTGTCAAACATTGGCGTGCATCTGTTTGTGCGTAATAGAGTATATAATACTTGTTAAACTATGGTGTGCGTCTGTGTGTGCATAATATAGTAAATAATACGTGTCAGACAATGATATGCCTCTGTGTGTGTTTAATAGAGTATATAATACATGTCAAATAATGGTGTGCGTATGTGTGCGCGTAATATTGTGTATAATACGTATCAAACATTGGCGTGCGTCTCTATGTGCGTAATAGAGTGTTAAATACGTGTCAAACAATGGTACGTGTCTGTGTGTGCGTAATAGTGTATATAAAACGTGTCAAACAATGGTGTGCGTCTGTGTGTGCTTAAAAGGGTGTATAATACGTGTCAAACATTGGTCCCGTTTTTTTCCCTTCTGTTTCTATATTAATCAACTCCTGATATATCAAATTCCAGTAATTCGAATTATTCACTATTTCGAATCTGTTTTTCGGTCCCTCCATCCTAAAATTTATTGATTTCTCACTCGTTATTTCGAATTCTTATCACCGCGTGAAGATGAAAGGCAAACCGTCGAAGGTGATAATTGTTGATCCCATACCTGTTATTTATTGCTTCATGTGTCTGTACTGGCCGGTAAGTTAATTGTGTCATCAAATTGTTATGATACAAACACGAGCGATACGCATGCTAATTAGACAAACAACGCCGAAGTGTTAGAAGACGTTTTTGACATGTGCTATTTTTCGTCTTATTTTTTATTTGTAAAATTGTAGTAACCATTCATTGTATATAACCTGTGTTTATATTTCAATTGCCTATTCTATTTATTTGATATTCATGTAAATTAAAAGTATAAAAATTAAAAGTATATTTTGTTTATCTATTAAATCACACTCAAAAATATACAATGTTCACGCACAGTACAAATAGATAATTAGCCTACACACGGATAACAACGCACAACATACGTTTGCGTAGAAGAAAATAACGCATGTAAACAGTAGAATTTACCACGATTTAAGATAAATCCACAGTACACATCAATATAAACAAAGTTTATATAACGACAATGTGTTATATTGAAAAAAACAACAAAAAAACAAATAGAGGTATTTATATGTACAACGTGTATATTTTCAACGATTTATGAAGTGGGGTGGGTAACGGTAAAAAGTTGAACAAAAAAACACTCCTGATAAATCGAAATTCGGATATTTCGAATTATTTTTACGGTCCCACGGAATTCGAAATAACGAGTTTCGACTGTAATACGTGTCAAACAGTGGTGTGTGTCTGTGTATGACTAATAGAGTGTATGTTACGTGTCAAACAGTGGTGTGTGTCTGTGTGTGCGTAATAGAGTCTTTGGTACGTGTCAAACAGTGGTATGTGTCTGTGTGTGCGTAATAGAGTATAAAATACGTGTCAAACAATGGTACGCGTCTATGTGTGCGTAATAGAGTGTATAATGCGTCTCAAACAATGGCGTGCATCTGTGTCTGTTTAATAGAGTATATAATACGTGTCAAACAATGGTGTGCGTCTGTGTGTACGTAATAGAGTGTATAATAAGTGCCAAACAGTGGTGTGCGTCTGTGTGTGCTTAATAGAGTATATAATATGTGTCAAACAATGGCGTGCATCTGTTTGTGCATAATATAGTATATAATACGTGTCAAACAATGGCGTGCGTCTTTGTGTGCTTAATAGAGTATATAATACGTGTCAAACAATGTTGTGCGTCTGTGTGTACGTAATAGAGTGTATAATACGTGCCAAACAATGGTGTGCGTCTGTGTATGCTTAATACAGTATATAATACGTGTCAAACAATGGCGTGCGTCTGTTTATGCATAATTTAGTATATAATGCGTATCAAACAATGGTGTGCGTCTGTTTATGCATAATTTAGTATATAATACGTGTCAAACAATGGCGTGCGTCTGTTTATGCATAATTTAGTATATAATACGTGTCAAACAATGGCGTGCGTCTGTTTATGCATAATTTAGTATATAATACGTGTCAAACAATGGTATGCGTCTGTGTGTGCCTAATAGAGTGTATAATACGTGTCAAACAATGACGTGCGTCTGTGTGTGCATAATATAGTGTATAATACGTGTCAAACAATGATATGCGTCTGTGTGTGCGTAATATAGTGTATAATACGTGTCAAACAATGGCGTGCGTCTCTGTATGCATAATAGAGTGTATAATACGTGTCAAACGAAGATGTGCGTCTGTGTGTACGTTACAGAGTGTATAATACGTGTCAAACGTTGGTGTGCGTCTGTGTGTACGTAATAGAGTGTATAATACGTGTCAAACGATGATGTGCGTCTGTGTGTACGTAATAGAGTGTATAATATGTGTCAAACAATGATGTGCGTCTGTGTGTACGTAATAGAGTGTATAATACGTGTCAAACAATGATGTGCGTCTGTGTGTACGTAATAGAGTGTATAATACGTGCCAAACAATGTTGTGCATCTCTGTGTGCTTAATATAGTATATAATACGCGCCAAACAATGGCGTACATCTGTGTGAGAATAATATAGTATACAATACGTGACAAACAATGATGTATGTCTGTGTATGCGTAATAGAGTGTATAATACGTGAACAACAATGATGTGTGTCTGTGAGTACGTAATAGAGTGTATAATACGTGTCAAACAATGGTGTGCGTCAGTGTGTAAGTAATAGAGTGTATAATACGTGCCAAACAATGTTGTGCATCTGTGTGTACTTAATATAGTATATAATACGTGCCAAACAATGGCGTACGTGTATGTGAGAATAATATAGTATACAATACGTGTCAAGCAATGGTGTGCGTCTGTGTGTGCGTAATAGAGTGTATAATACGTGTCAAACAATGATATGCGTCTATGTGTGCGTAATATAGTGTATAATACGTGTCAAACAATGGCGTGCGTCTCTGTATGCTTAATAGAGTGTATAATATGTGTCAAACAATGATGTGCGTCTGTGTGTGCGTAATAGAGTGTATGATACCTGTTAAACAATGGTGTGCGTCTGTGTGTTGCTTAATAGAGTATAAAATACGTGTGAAACATTGGCGTGCATCTGTTTGTGCGTAATAGAGTATATAATACTTGTTAAACTATGGTGTGCGTCTGTGTGTGCATAATATAGTAAATAATACGTGTCAGACAATGATATGCCTCTGTGTGTGTTTAATAGAGTATATAATACATGTCAAATAATGGTGTGCGTATGTGTGCGCGTAATATTGTGTATAATACGTATCAAACATTGGCGTGCGTCTCTATGTGCGTAATAGAGTGTTAAATACGTGTCAAACAATGGTACGTGTCTGTGTGTGCGTAATAATGTATATAAAACGTGTCAAATAATGGTGTGCGTCTGTGTGTGCTTAAAAGAGTGTATAATACGTGTCAAACATTGGTGTGCGTAATAGAGTATATAAAACGTGTTTAACAATGGCATGCGTCTTGTGAGCTTAATAGAGTATATGGTACGTGTCAAACATTGGTGTGCGAAATAGAGTATATTAAACGTGTCAAACAATGGTATGCATCTAATGTGCTTGATAGAGTATATGGTACGTGTCAAACAGTGGTATGCGTCTTGTGTCCTTAAAAGAGTGTATGATACGTGTCAAACAGTGGTATTTGTCTGTGTGTGCTTAATAGAGTGTATGACACGTGTCAAACAATGGTATGTGTCTGTGTGTGCGTAATAGAGTATATGATACGTGTCAAACAGTGGTATGTGTCTCTGTGTGCCTAATAGAGTGTATGATACGTGTCAAACAGTGGTATGCGTCTTGTGTGCTTAATAGAGTATATGATACGAGTCAGACAGTGGTATTTGTCTGTGTGTGCGTAATAGAGTGTATGATACGTGTCAAACAATGGTATGTGTCTGTGTGTGCGTAATAGAGTATATAATACGTTTCAAAATAAGAAACAGTATGCCCAGGAGATGTAGCATTCAAATGTCAGGCACCAGAGTAGCACAAACACATTCGTTAGACATTCCAAACTCCTCGGGCACTGCTCGCACTTTTTTTTCGGAGAATTGAGCGAGGTGTTCCGAATGCAAGAACAATCAATAGTACAATCTGATCACCTCGGCCTTTATGCTACGCAATAGACCTCTGATATAATAAGGCGCCATTTTGGAAATACTTTCAGTCACATGATAAGATAAAATGGCGGCCCCCTTATGCCACCTGTTTATATACATGTACGTTGAAAATATAAACGTTTGTTAATTAAGACTGATATTTTAAATTTCCCTATAAATATGACCCATGTCGAGTGTATAAATAAAAAAATAGATATAGCAACGCCATACATAATCAACTTAATGACGGGTACATTATTTGTTACTTTCACGCGAATGAACACAGACTTGTAACACAGGCGATTCGCGTTGGTGTATTCTAGAGCTATACACGAGGTGTATTCTACGGAGGATACGGAAATACCCGATGTTTCACGATTGTCAATAGTATGGACGCTAGAGGTCGACACTTGAGAACGGTAAGCTGCACTATTCGCCACTGGAGAACATTCACCTGGCTTACATGTTAGCCCCGCCTCGCTCCTCCCCAATATCACATGGCGAGACAGCATAACAAAACTTTCCCCGGCAAACTATTCTGACGTATTTCAGTTATAAAATGTTGAGACCATAACAAATTAATGCCCAGGACCATCCGTTACAAAGGAGCAGTTATGAAACAAATTGGCTGCTTTTGAAAAGCATCCAATGGTTAGGTCTTATAAATGATGTGGCAATTAAAGTGAATGAATGTGTAAGTTTGGTTCCTTGTACATGGTACTGAATACATTGGTGATACCAAATCCCGACAAGGTTCCGGCTGACACAGCGAATTCCCGGCTGCAGGTGTACCTGACAGTAACTTGTTTTAATGTACTGATCGCTACATTATGTATTGTCATTTGTGTATTTGAAAAGAAACGTACTTTATCTATTGTCTAACGTACTTACTGCTATGTTCTATACAATTTTCTACTGTGATTATAATATATTTTAAATAATTCGAATACATATTTTAAATTAATTTGTGGTTATTTTTAAAAAACAACAGTTAAAAATTACTGTTTTTCCAAAACTTATGCATGTTCGGCGATACATCTCATTCTGACGACGTGCTGAAAATATGTCGCATCGTTAAACTATCTTTATATTTCTATTGTATCGAGTAAAATAAACAACTGTAGCTGTTTAATTGTTATAATATCAATACTGTTGTACATTCCGATAATGCACTGTTTAGCAAAACAATGGCGACCTCCATGTGGTGAATGCCGTGTTTTAAACACGAAATCGTGACGTTTCAATATGGCAGCGCCCAGAATCAATTTGTTAACTGACCCTTATATATGGTTTGGTCGCTCAAGCGAGAATGAAGTCAGACTTTCATTTTTACATTATAATAAACGGAAGAGAAGAGCAATATTCCTCCGAGCATTTGAATAATCAGACTATGGCGATTGCGTCAAACCGTAATGCTTGCCGCAAGGAACTGAAGCAGCCGCCATCTAATTCAATGAATTTAACCTTATATATTACTAACAAGATGTGTGAAAGAATAAAATCAAATGATTATTTAGCAATACATGGGGATGAGCCAATATGACTTGTTTCATCAGTATTACTGAGCACTGTCTGTTTGAAAACAATGACACGAAGAAAATCACGTACTAGTATCCTAATTATCAATGACTTGCATAGTAAGTTCGATATATTTTGTTTATCTTGAAATTTAAAATATGTTGTTGTTGTTGTTTTTGTTGTTGTTGTTGTTGTTGTTGTTGTTGTTGTTGTTGTTGTTGTTGTTGTTGTTGCTGCTGTTGTCTGTTCATCAAATAATATATGTGGGCTAAGTTTCAAACTTCGGTTTATACAAAGTATAGAAAGAAAACAAAAGCAGGTGAATTAAAAAAGTTGATTAAAAGACAACAGGAGGCATTTAAAGGTTTGGAAATATAACGTAAAACAATATGAAAGACGGATTTCTAAGACTTACTTGGATTCGCCAATAAACACACAATTATCAGGCTTAGAATGATAACTGCCATATCTTGTTGTTTGCAAGATGTATATATCCGTCTCTGAAACAAATATTGTTATTTAATAACAATGGGACAAATACCGACTCATTTCAATGTTTGGCTAATTCATACTTTTTGTATTGACATAAAATTATGCGCTTACCCTATAAATAGTTGTTTAATTTTCTGCGCTTGTAAGAGTTGTCTAAAACAATATACAACTAATATCACAATTAATTTTTAGGCAATAAATGACTCTGAAATATTAGTAAATAGGCCCATTGACACGACATTGTACCTGGTAAAAAATAGGTCTGGTAGTGCCATAGCTACCCACTAAATGCTGAAAGTATCTTAAACGAAACAACCGTATCTCCAGTGCTCCTCACACAGGTACAAAGGTATTGCCAAACTTATGCTTTAAATTATTTTTTTAATTTCAGTCACCAAATATATGTTGAACCATTTAATCACCCCGTAATAGGTATGTGGGGGTCGAGGTGGGCCATTCCCCAACAAACCGTACAAATAATTGACATGCATGTTTTTATATATATATATATATTACAGTATAGGAAGCTTCTAAGTACCTATATTCGTGTATTTGCGTCATTATTATGTTAAAGTGATTACTCCGTTTTGTCAACTTCCTTTTTCAAGCGTTCCCGGTTTCATGAGGCGAACCGCAAAGCTTATGATAATCCATTGGGTTTCTATGTAATGCAAAAACTACCCACCCTCCCACATCCTGCTTTTTAGTTGCTATATGTATGTATCTTTGAAACAAAGTTTTCGGTTGTTCTTTATATATTTTTCAGTATCTCTTCTGGAAGTCGCTTTCTAATATCCAAGACTGGCTTTTTCCAATCGCCATGGCTTCAGCTGAGGACGTAGTACTCATACGTTGTTAATAAAGACTACTGGCAGTATTTCGCGGTCACAGCACCATTTAATGATCATTGTTGTGGACATTTCGAAGGAAAGTTATTTAAATCTTTGTGAACATCTGTACCCAGGGTTCACAGGATCAATTTTTCAGTGACAATTATAAACTGGTCTGTGATATGATCATACTATTTTTTAATGACTTTCATGACTTCACATTTTGTATTCATATATTATGGAAGCCGTGGCCAATTATATTCCAATACTATAAACCAGTTCATTTGTTTGAGTTTTGTCTTTATCCATCTTCAACTTGATAAATTATTTAATTGATGATTGGTATAGGCAACAGTTATGAGTAACAGTTGACCCTGTTAATTTTTTTTTTTGAAACCAAAACACACAAGCAAAAGGAATTCAATTAATTAAGTAACAATATTACTACAATAATGATATGCATTCCAGTATTTTCAAATTTTGCTTATGTATCATTTTTTATTTTTTATTTTTTTGCATTTAATTTTTCAATTTTGTATAAATATTTTATTTGTGGTTTGTTATTGTTGAAAACTGGTTGTCTTCCATCTAACTTGCACTTATAAATGTAATATTTTGCATGTGGTATTATTTTATTTAGTACACGGTCATATATAATATGCTGTAAATATTACTTAACATTACACTACAAAGTAAGCAGAACTTTACTAAAGATAAACTAAAAAATAAGTATTCCACCAATGCAAACGAAAAGAATTCATGAAAATGAAAACTTTCCACCAACATAAACGATAATTGGCAGAAGTAAATTAAAAACAAGACCCCCGAAAAAAAAAGAAGATGATATCGCGCCAACAAGAAAACGGTTAACGGAAGGCGACGCCCTCCACCAAGATGCCGAGGACACGACAATACAGATGGATGTTTCACAACCGTTTATAATTAGTTGTTGTAGTTGTATGGTGTTTAGCGTCGCTTTCAACAATTTTTCAGTCATATCGCGACGGTGTCTACTTGAAACAGTATACTAAGCGCTGTCACACTGGTGTATCATGCCGCAAACACATGGTATGATACCCCACCCAGTCACATTATACTGACACCGGGCCGACCAGACCTAGAACTCTCCTCTTAATGCTGAGCGTCAAGCGAGGAAACTTCTAGTACCATTTTTAAAGTCTTTGGTATGACCCGGCTGGGGATTGAACCCACAACCTTCCGCATGCGGGGCGGAAACTTTACCAATAGACCACGTCGCGGTCTTTGTTTATAACTACCATCGCGGAAAATGAAAAATAAATATCAAACGAAATTTAAATCAATGATTAAAATTGTGCAAATCACAATTCGCCAATTACACATCTATTTGTTTGTTATGATTTGATTTTATAATCTGTTTATTGTAATATCTTATGTCTAAATCTATTAACATGTTTAAGACTAAAAAGGAACGTTTATAAATACAATGTTATTTAAGAACATACCTGCTGTGTATTCAACTAAATAACTCCGTATTGAAAAAGCGCCCGTTTGTCTCTTTACATCTATTATATATCTTGTTCCACCTGCATGATTCAGGAGCGCGTTGGCTGGTATATTTGTTTAGATGTACTGATTTTTGAACGTCTCCCTAACACGAGACAGTATCAATGTCAGATTATTTTCTTAAATTGCACAATCACGAATATCGTGTTTTTTCGTGAAACTTGAACATGCTTAGCGACTATATAATCATTCACATTTTACAGTGCTAAATCATAAGAAATAACATTGCAACTCATTATTTTATATTATTATTATTATTATTATTAGTATTATTATTATTATTTAACATTAGTTTATAGTGGCACTGGGAAGTAGATATTCTCTCTCTTGGCCTGACCCAGAACACCAAACTGCTTTAGCGGATGACCAGCTGAAAAAGAGACGTCCATGCAGTGCGCTGGTGAATCACAGTGGCAAAGTTTCCTTTGATAAACTCTCTGACATGTACGCGATACACGTGACACTGACACATGCTCTAATTTATAACGTGCACTCGACACATGTGACACTGACACATGCTCTTATAGACTACGTGTACTCGACACATGTGACACTGACACGTGCTCTTATAGAGTACGTATACGCGATACATGTAACACTGACATATGCTCTTATAGAATACGTGAGCTTGATACACGTGACACTTACACATGCTCTTATAGACTACGTGTACGCGAAACACGTGAAACTGACACATGCTCTTATGGACTACGTGAACGCGATACACGTGACACTGACACATCCTCTTATAGATTACTTGTACTCGACACACGTGACACTGACACATGCTCTTGTAGAATATGTGAACTCGACACATGTGACACTGACACATGATCTTATAGACTACATGTACTCAACACATGTAACACTGACACATGCTTAGATATACTACTTGTACGCAACACATGTGACACTGATACATGCTCTTATAGATTACTTGTACGCTACACATGTGACACTGATACATGCTTTTATAGACTACGTTTACTCGACACATGTGACACTGACACATGCTCTTATCGACTACGGGTACTCGACACACGTGACACTAACACATGGTCTTATAGACTATGTGTATTCGACACATGTGACAATGACACATGATCTCATAGACTATGTGTACTCCACACACGTGACACTTACACATGCTGTTATAGACTACGTGTAGGCAACACATGTGACATTAACATATGCTCTTATAAACTATGTGTACGCGACTCACGTGACACTGATACATGCTCTTATAAACTACGTGTACGCGATACATGTGACACTGACACATGCTCTTATATACTACATGTACGCGACACAAGTGATACTGACAAATGCTCTTAAAGACTACGTGTACGCAACATATGTGACACTGACACATGCTTTTATAGACTACGTGTACACGACACATGGGACACTGATATGTGCTCTGAAACACTTCGTGTATTCGAAACATGTGACACTGACACATGCTCTTATAGACTTCGTGTACGCGATACATATGACACCTGCACATGCTCTTATAGACTACTTGTACTCGACATACGTGACACTGACACATGCTCTTATAAAATATGTGTACTCGACACATGTGACACTGACACATGCTCTTATAGACTACGGGTACTCGACAAACGTGACACTAACACATGGTCCGTTATACCACGTCTATTCGACACATGTGACACTACCACGTGATCTCATAGACTACGTGTACTCGACGCACGTGACACTTACACATGCTGTTATAGACTACGTGTAGGCGACACCTGTGACACTAACATATGCTCTTATAGAATACGTGTACGCAACTCATGTGACACTGACACAGGCTCTTATAAACTACGTGTACGCGTTACACGTGACACTGACACATGCTCATAGACTACATGTAAGCAACACATGTGACACTATCACATGCTCTTATAAACTACGTGTATGCGACATATGTGACACTGACACATGCTCTTATAGACTACGTGTACTTGACAAATGTGACACTGACACATGCTCTTATAGACTACATGTACTCGATAAATTTGACACTGACATATGCTCTTATGCACTACGTCTACGCGATACATGTGACACTGGCACATGCTCTTATAGACTATGTGTACTCGACAAATGAGACACTTACACATGGTATTATAGACTACGTGTATTCGATATTTGTGACACTGAAACATGCTCTTATAGACTACGTGTACGAAATTCATGTGACACTGACACATGCTCTTATATACTATGTGTACGTGATACACGTGACACTGACACATACTTTTATAGGCTATGTGTACTCGATACATGTACGCGAAACACGTGATACTTACACATGCTCTTATAGACTACGTGTACGCGACTTATGTGACACTGCCACATGCTCTTATATACTATGTGTACGTGATACACGTGACACTGACACATACTTTTATAGGCTATGTGTACTCGATACATGTACGCGAAACACGTGATACTTACACATGCTCTTATAGACTACGTGTACGCGACTTATGTGACACTGCCACATGCTCTTATAGACTATGTGTATGCGACACATGTGACACTGACACATGCTTTCATAGACTACGTGTACTCGAAACATGTGACACTGACACATGCTCTTATAGACTACGTGTACGCGACACATGTGACTCTGACACATGTTCTTAAAGACTACGTGTACTCGACACATGTGACACTGACACATGTTCTAACAGAATATGTGTACTCGACAAATTTGACATTGGCACATGCTCTTATTGACTGCGTGTACTCGATACATGTGACACTGACACATGTTGTTAAAGACTACGTCTACTCGATACACTTGACACTGACACATGCTCTTATAGATTACCTTCACGCGATACATTTGACACTGACACATGTTCTTATAGACTACATGTACGCGACACATGTGACACTGCCACATGCTCTTATAAACTACGTGTACGCGACATATGTGACACTGACACATACTCTTATAGTCTACCTGTACTCAACACATGTGACAATGACACATGCTGTTATAGACTACGACTACTGGACACATTTGACACTGACATATGCTCTTATAAACTACAGTGTACATGTACTCGATATATGTGACACTGACACTTGCTCTTATAGACTACGTGTATGCGATTCATGTGACACTGACACATACTCTTATAGACTACGTGTACGCGATACACGTGACACTGACACATTCTCTTATAGACTATGTGTATTCGATATATGTACGCGATACACGTGATACTTACACATGTTCTTATAGACTACGTGTACATGACACATGTGACACTGTCACATACTCTTATAGACAACGTGCACTCGACACATGTGACACTGACACATGCTCTTATAGACTACGTGTACTTGTGAAACATGTGACACTGTCACATGCTCTTTAAGACCACGTGTACGTGACACATGTGGTGACACTGACATATGCTCTTATAGACTACGTGTACGCAATACACATGTGACACTGACACATACCCTTAAAGACTATGTGTACTCGATACATGTACGCAATATACGTGATACTGACACTTTCTCTTATAGACTACGTGTACGCAACACTTGTGACACTGCCATATGCTTTAATAGACTACGTGTACGCGACACTTGTGACACTGACACATGCTCTTATAGATTACGTGTACTCGAAACATGTAACACTGACTCATGCTCTTATAGACTACGTGTACTCGACACATTTGACATTGACTCATGCTATTGTGGACTGCGTGTACGCGATACATGTGAAATTGACACATGCTCTAATAGACTATGTGTACTCGACAAATGAGATACTGACAAATACTCTTATAGACTACGTGAACTTGACACATTTGATACTGACACATGCTCTTATAGACTACGTGTACACGATACACGTTACACTGACACATGCTCTTATAGACTGCAAGTACATGATACATGTGACACTGACACATGCTCTTATAGACTACATGTACGCGATACACGTGACACTGACATATTCTCTTATGAACTGCAAGTACGCGATACACGTGACACTGACAAATAGTCTTAAAGACTGCTTGTACGCGATACATGTGACATTGACACATGCTCTTATAGACTACATGTACTCGACACATGTTTCACTGACACATGCTCTTATAGACTACGTTTACTTGACACATGTGACACTGACACATGCTCTTATAGACTACGTGTACTCGACACATGTGACACTGACATATGATCTTATAGACTACGTGTACACGACACATGTAACACTGACACATGCTCATATAGACTACGTGTACATGATACATGTGACACTGACACATGGTCTCATAGACTACGTGTACTCGAAACATGTGACACTGACACAATGTGATGCTCTTATAGACTATGTGTACGCGATACATGTGACACTGATACATGCTCTTATAGACTACCTGTACTCGACACATTTGACACTGACACATGCTCTTATAGATTATGTGTACGCGATACATGTGACACTGATGCATGATATTATAGACTACGTGTACTCGACACATGTGACACTGACACATGATCTTATAGTCTACGTGTACTCGACACATGTGACACTGACACATGCTCTTATAGACTACGTGTATGCGATACATTTGACACTGACACATGCTCTTATAAACTACGTGTTTTCGACTCATGTGACACTGACACATGCTCTTATAGACTACGTGTATGCGATACATTTGACACTGACTTATGCTCTTATAGACTACGTGTACTCGACTCATGTGACACTGACACATGCTCTTATAGACTACGTGTATGCGATACATTTGACACTGACTTATGCTCTTATAGACTACGTGTACTCGACTCATGTGACACTGACACATGCTCTTATAGACTACGTGTACATGATATATGTGACACTTACACATGGTCTTATAGACTACGTTTACTCGACACATGTGACACTGACACATGCTATTATAAACTACGTGTACTCGATACATTTGACACTGACACATGATCTTATAGGTCAATGAGTTAAACGCATTTATCATCACAGTCATATGTGTATTGTTGGTCATAGTAGGTGGATAATCAGTACATATCTTATATTCTTATTTCAAATACACTTGGTTCCGTATTGCTCTAATGAGACGATATATGTGTTACAACAATGTTGGTTTGGCAGTTTTCAGATTTTCATGTATGCGAATATTATAATTAAAGTTTTATTTCTTTTAAGAAACAATCATCTTTATTGCAGTCCTATCGATACTGATACGTTGACAGATTTAAGCCACAAACATGTCCATTTTTGACGAAATTTGTTTTCCTTTTAGCATCATTTTCTTACGAAGAAAATTAGGGGTAGGGGTTACTTTAGGCGGATTTTTTTTTCAAACAAGTTAATTATGTTTCGTCTTTTGAAAAAGCTGCACACGTATGAATTATACTAATTTTAAACTAAAATTAATATAAACATGTTTAAACTATTACACCAAAATATGCAATATTTAAGATAATATGAGAATTTTTTTATAATGCACAACAGCCTATGAATTCTTAATAAATTAAGAAATTGGTAACATTGGACCAAATGTAACTCAAATATTGTTTTTAATAGTTTAGGTATTAAAACAAATACAACGTGGGTGGGGTACAGCCGATGTAATATAATTTATAAATTGATTAATGAAACATTTAATTTCTGGGATACATGTCAAAGATGTATAAAACGTGCATAACAAGAACCATTTCACGATACAAAAACACATGGTATAAAAACATATACACCTTGTAAGGTACATAACATCAAATACCACAGATTGATTAATATCACTCCTGGATTATTCCTTAAGCAAAACAACGCTAAACTATAAATAAAACAAATCACATGTATAAACACGACATATTTTATTATTGGTAAATTAATTATTACTTACTTGATTAAATATGTGCATATCTGTGGACAAGTATCATTCATCAATTCTTCTTGAAAGACTTTTTCCTCTATCACACTTAAGACGTTAGAGTTTGATACGGTTATGCTATATATGTAAGGATTGTTGCGCAGCCTGTAAAAGTAATATCGACTGTAATCAATGTTCCTTAAATTACACTCACACTTTATTGAATGTACTTTATATAAATGTATGTATAAATGTGTGATAATGTCAAATTGTTGTTGTTTTCAGCTCTACTGTCCAAAAGCCAGAAGGATTTATACGATATAACATATTTTGAGTAAAATTTAAAAAAAAAACATCACTAGTGTTCGTACCATTAAAAGAATAACAACGGGATATGAAAATCTCACCAAGTATGCAGTATCCATCAAAGTGTAATGCATAACTTAGAAATCCTTGGTTTGTTTCATGTATACTATCTAGATACAATGTATATTTATATATGGAAATATCAACAAACACTTTTTCTCTCCAAATATGCATGCTATTATACAATTAAAACATATAGCAAAAAAAACATAATAACTGTTTCTTTTGTCTTCCGCTTTAATACAATAGAAAATTAAATAATATGATTAAAAAATTTATATATTCGAAATATCTTTTTTGAAGAAACTTTACGTGCCGAAAAATGAAGGGAAAAGAATAAACCTCTATAACTTACTTTATTACAACTTTAAAATTATATTGTTTTCCTACTATATTTAATTGTTATAAGGCGTGTTGAGAGATGGCCCCCCCCCCCGACTTCCATACACCGATGACGGGGTGTACAGTATTGTAATATAATTGAATTGTTAGCATACAATGTCTATATATGATGAGGAAGAAATAAAGAAGCTATATATGGTCTTTTGTGGGGTCTTTGAATGACACCATTGTGTGGGGTTTCTTTAAGAGCCCACATTTTCTATAAATAACGGATATATATAGCCCTTATAAACTAGTATCGTACATGAATGCTGATGGCCCACACGATATACATATTTCCTTATATATATATAGACCACATAAATGCTTATATGGCTCCTGTTACAAATTTCAACAGTTAGATAGCGATTAATGACTTAGATTGTGCTCAAGTTATAACATTTTATGTTGCAAATAAACCCATAACTTCATAGTTGGTATGTTCCACATAAACAAAATGTATTTGCACTAATGTATGTTCAATCATACCCAGGTAACCCTGCATATAAATGTGTTGTTTTTTTTTCATGATTGAAAACATTCTTAACAGCATTTTTGTGGAAAGTTAAGTAAAATGGAAGGTTTTACATCATTTGGCATTTTATAGTAAATGTAGATGTTATAGCTTTGTAAATAGTTATATATTTTTAATGTAGTCTCTTATAATTTAAACTGAATCACATTGTATCTTAAGGTCACCTGAGACTTTGTCTCAAGGAACATTTTGTGATCGCCTTTATCTGTCGACTTCTCAAAAACATAAGTTCAATCGTTATAAAATGTTGTATGCAGCTTTGATACCAAAGGGTGAATCAAAATTGTGAATTGCATGGTCCTCACTCCTTGGGGGCGGGGTCAAAACTGTCAAATTCAAGGTTAACTTTGAAAATCTTCTTACTATAGGAAACACTGGGAAACAAATGGTGAACATGATTATATACGTATACGATACCTTTATAAGGATTGCATGTCCCTGGGTCTCATGGTTTGGCCCTGGGGGTTGGTCTTAAATTTTTTTAGAGCATCTAAACAATTCACATTTTCGAATCCTTCTCAAAAACCATAAAATCAGTCGTAACGAATTGTATACAGCTTTTATACCTAGATAAGACTTGTGCAAATGCTTTTTGGTGTGATTTTTTGTTGCTGACATGACGGTTAATACCTATGTGAAGTTCATGGTCTCCACCCCATGAGGTCTTGGGGACAGGGCCAAAACAGTCGAATTCAATGTAAATCTTGAAAAATTTCTTATTATAGGAACAACTCAGAAGAAAATTGTGAGCATGATTATTGACGACTAGGGGTTCTTAATCAAAATTATTAACTTTATGCTTCTAATTCTCGCGGTTTGGAACTGGGATAAGGCCCACTTTACTAAATCTATATAAGAGAAATTGACAAAAAACGTTATTTCTTATGACTGAATAGACTTCTGCGAAAGTTTTTTTTATGTGATATGATGTTGCTGACACAACGGTTAATACCTGTGTGTACTTCATGGTCCTCTACCTTCCACCCCCCCCCCCCCCCACCCACCCCCACCCCTTCCCCCTCCCGCGTATGATTACTGACATTCTTTATGAAAATTGTGACTTTCATGTCCCCCAGTTGGGAGTGGGGCTACTTTATTAAATCTATATAAGAGAAACAGACAAAAACCATCATTTCTGATGACTGAATGGATTTTGGTGTAATATTTGAGTGTCCCACTCCCTCTGTAACCTTGATCTCCAAAACAAATTTAAATCAAACTTTAAAAATCTTTTTTATTATAGGAAGCACTAGAAAACAAATTGCAAGCATAGTTAATGAGGCCAGGGAGTCCATCATAAAAATTGTGAATTTCATGTCCTCGGGTGTCATGGTTTGACCCTTGCGGTAGGTACTACTTGACTAAATCTGTATAAGAATACATGATGTCATCTGTTGATGCAGATCGTGAGATGTTCAAAATCTTTGTTTGGATTTTTGCCGCTTTCCGAAAGACAAAATATGGAAAATAAGTTCATATAGCTTTATGTCATCAAGGATAATCAGGTAACCATTAAGGCCCATGGGCATCTTGTTATGAAAAGTGATGTCTTGCTATATGTATGTACAATGATAATAGCTTAATAAAAGAATTAACCTACACTTTTGCAGATTAATCTACAAATAATGCAGCTTGTTAGTGGCAAAATGTCTCAAAAGAAATAGTGTACATGGCTGCAATATTAAAATCAAAGGTCTGAAAGGCCTGAGGAAAGGTTCGCTGCTTGTGTTCATTCGAAAATGTAGGTTCGGAAATTGAAAAACTTAGTTAGATTTCTGAAATGTTAAGTAAGAAGGCAATTCATTGGGATTTAGAAAAGAATGTGTTGTGTTTGATATTTCTTTTGTGTATCTATATAAATAATCTCCTGCATACAAAACAGAGTCGATATCAATACTTTCCAACAGTAGCTATCAAATGGTTTTAATAACGCATTTGCATAAAATGCTAAACAACATGGTACACACTGTCTTCCCTGTGAAAATTGACTGAATATTCGATAACCCTGGTGAACATTGCCATTTACAGGGAATTTTGTAAACTGATAACGTGGTGGTCCAGGATTCCTTTCCACATCTTCACATAAAATCAACATAAAAGTTATCAACATGAACAACCTATATGAAAGCTTGACAAACAAACCTTCATATTCTGACGTTTGACTTTTTGATGGATTATTGATCGCCACATGCTTCCCATAAAAGCTACCAATTTTACATTTCCACTGCTCAATATCTATCCCCATTATTCCATAAAAAAAGAAGAATGTACCGCTTTAAAGTGCCTTTTAATAATGTGCAAACAATCACCAATAATGAATGAATTATTGTTTATTTAAAAAATAGTTAAATTCTTGAAAAAACACAAATATACAATTCAAATGAGTCATCTTGTCCAACTCCTCATGCAAGAATTTCAACGTTTCAGCTCTAGATATACATTGTATTTAAACTTTGAACTCCAGATTTTGTTTTTCCATGAATCATCTTCAGTCTGGCAATCATATATTTTGTGCTACAACTCCAGTCAATTTTAATATCTCCAGTTCGTCGTTAATTTTGCATTTGTAAATTTATACATCCGTCAAATGTGTACGTGGTGATATGTGTTTCCATTCTATATATTTAATATAACTCAACTGAATTCGAAAAAAAGGCGATTTTGCTGCTATAAATTTGGACGTCAAAAATTGATGATCTAAAAATAAATTAAAATCCATGTTGAAAATTATATATAAAGACAACTGGTTAGTTATGAGGTCAAAATTTCAAATCTGGTTCCTGGGTTTTGTCGAACGCCCCATAATTAGTTACTATATAGATACTAGTAAACATATAACCAATAGCGTGCTTTCATATATATGTTCATATATATGCCTCGTAACTCAACTTATATGCTATTTCCTTCTGAGACCGACTTCTGGATGTTTGGTACATAACAACGTAAGCGGAAATATAGCGATTATGTGGTGCATCAATTGTGGGGTTCTGTATAGAACCCGCTTTCCCAAAGACATAGTAGGAACATAGACGTATGAACGGGGGTTTGGGGAGGGGGCGCCATCATGCATTTGGTGCTTGTTTTGTGTAATTTAGGTACCTATCGTGTGGTCTCTTGCCGTTGGTGCTTTTCTTATGTAATTGAGGTACCAAACGTGTGGTTCTCATGCTGTTAGTTCTTTAATTGTGTAATTTAGGTACCAATCGTGTGCATATCAAAAAGTTGGTGCTTGTCTTGTGTAGTACAGGTACCAAGCGTGTGCATATTATGCCGTTGGTGCCTGTCTTGGGTATTTTAGGTATCAAATATGTGGTTCTCTTATGCGGTTGTTGACTGTCGTGTGTATTTTAAGTACCATACACGTGCTTATTATGCAGGTTAGGCTTGTCGTGTGCAATTTATTGTGTTATTTAGGCATCAAACGTGTGCTTATCATGCAGTTAGTGCTTGCCTTGTGTTATTTAGGCACCAAACGTGTGCTTATCTCGCAGTTAGTGCTTGCCTTGTGTTATTTAGGTATCAAACGTGTGCTTATCATGCAGTTAATGCTTGCCTTGTGTTATTTAGGTACCAAACGTGTGCTTATCATGCAGTTAGTGATTGCCTTGTGTAATTTAGGTACCAAACGTGTTGACCTGACGCCATTGGTGCTTGTCTTGTCTATTTTAGGTACCAAACGTTTTTTTTTTCATTTCGTTGGTGCTTCTATTGTGTAACTTAGGTACCAAACACGTGCTTATCATGTAAGTAGCGCTTGTCGTATGTAATTAAGATACCAAAAGTGTTATTCTCATGGCCTTGATGCTTTGTGTTATTTAGATACCAAACGTGTGCTTATCATGCAGTTGGTGCTTGTCGTTTTTAATTTACCTAATTAACGTTTGTTTCTCATTCCGTTCATGCTTTAATTGTATAATAAGGACCAAACGTGTGCTTAGAATGCAGTTTGTGTTTGTCTTATGTATTGTAGGTACCAAACGTGTGGTTCTTATTCCGTTGGTGATTTTATTGTGTAATTTAGGTACCAAATTTGTGGTTCTCAAGTAGTTGGTTCTTTTCTTGTGTTATTTAAGTACCAAATACGTGCTTATCATGCAGGTAGCGCTTGTCTTGTGTAAAAAAAGGTACCAAACGTGTGATTCTCATGTCATTGATGCATGGGCATATCATACAGTTGGTGATTGTCTCGTGTAGTTTAGGTACTAAACGTGTGGATCTCACGTTGTTGGTGATCGAAGTTTTGGTTAACACAAAATATAAGTTTGCCTTTTGAAAATTGGTTACCAGCATTTTCCTGAAGCGCCTGATTCGTGGAGTGCTTGGTCCATAGAGCATCGGACCGATTGAGGAGACGCGTGTTCGATACCCCGCCACGGCTATGTGTAATGTCTTTGAGCAAGACCTTTTATCCGCATATGTTTAAATTAGTTTAAATAATAATTTTCTCGGTGTAATGAAGTTACCAACGTGTGTTTTTTTCACGTTGTTGATTAAGTCATAGACACTGGTACTGGTGTGTTTGTGTAGTAAGGTTTTGAACACAAAGGTGTATAGGGAGAGAACATAAAAGGAGAAAGTGAAAATAAGGATAAAGTGTCTTCAAACCCAGGAATTGCAGGTTCGATTCCCCGCTCCTACATCTAAAAATACTTATCAGTCTTTCGGATGAGAATTTAACAAAAATAGAGATCCCATGCATCGGTGCTTTCACCAGGCATGTAAAAGACTCGGGGACACTACAAACTGATATTCTGTATCACTGCACTATCATCTAAAACTGTTCTGGAGGCGTCGCCAATAGAAAAAACGGTGGCGACGATAAATGGAAATATCAACAACATGATAAAGTTATGGTATGGAAGAATGGAAGAATATTAGAACACTTAACGATAGACGACAAGATAAGTGATTAAGAGAGAGAGAGAGAGAGAGAGAGAGAGAGAGAGAGAGAGAGAGAGAGAGAGTGTGTGTGTGTGTGTGTGTGTGTGTGTGTGTGTGTGTGTGTGTGTGTGTGTGTGTGTGTGTGAGACAGACAGACAGACAGACAGACAGACAGACAGACAGACAGACAGACAGACAGACAGACACGATAATTGGATGCTCATGTCTCATATATACAAATATTTAATTTTGGAATGAATGAATGAATTGTAAGAGCATACCCAGCAACAAAATCGTTATAAAAGTTATTTAAAATCATATAAGTTCGAGACATTCAGATATTTTGTGTTTTGGATTTAAAACCAAATATAAAAATATATTAATGTCTGCACAAATATATACTATAAAGATACGCTTTTTGTTCAATTTGCGCAGTTCGTGTGCATATCTATTACATTTGTTCAAAAGATATTGTCAGAGTTTTATAATAGTATGCGTAATACTAGCTGTCATTCTTTGTACAATGACACATGTTGAGTATACATAACCTCTTTTTTGCAGTACATAAACACAAATCTAAGCAAGTTTTAATGAAAACGTTGGTATAATATGTCACTGCATTTTCTCAAAAATAACTTGAGATATGTAGATCTATAGCTTGCTTTTTTTTCCACCAAACCCGCCACGGAGTGGATCAGTATAAGGAAAATGGTAATACAAAATAACATAAGACGTTTTATCACCATAAGGATTAGCATCAGAGAATTCAATTTTCACACGAACATTTTAGAATGCAGCATCTGATTGACGTTTGAAATTTCCCCGGTATGTGCGTGCGTGCGTGCGTGCGTGCGTGCGTGCGTGCGTGCGTGCGTGCGTGCGTGCGTGCGTTGAGGGTGGGGGGCTTCCGCTTCCCACAAACTTCTTGATACAAATACAGATACAGAAAGTAAAGAAAAGAGATTAAAAACGCTCAGGAAATGTGGAACATGAAATATAGGGTTAGGGTGAATAGGGTTAGAGAGAGAGAGAGAGAGAGAGAGAGAGAGAGAGAGAGAGAGAGAGAGGCAGGCAGGCAGGTAGGCAGAGAGGAGAGAATTTAAGAAACATAGGAGGAGCTCCCTTAAGGTAAATCGATTGTTTATTGATTAGTTTAATATACATGTATAATCACATTTCGTAAGTCACTTATTCAAATGATTATGACAACATCCGTAAGTGACTAACTGGCTAAAAATGAAAATCTTTACAATAATATAATTGACTTGTTTACAAGTAGAGACATCCATAACCTTGTATTTTACTGCAGGTAAGGAAGCCTTGATATTGATATGTATGATTTTGCACATTGTATTGTTAAATAACTGTTTTAAAACATATCGCGTGTTTCAATAGCGTACAAACATGACATGATCTGTAACAAATAGTTTGTTAATGTTTTAGTGTTTACTTTATTAAATGTGAAACACTAGAAGGAATATAAAGCTTTAGATAATTGCGGTGTTACTAATGAAAGCAAAAAGATTTGTAAAACTGCTGCGTAATATATTAGCTATTCACATTTATTAGCTTACTAAAATACTTTAAAGGGACACGCTTTAATTTTCACTCAAAACTATTTCTGAAAAGTATATATACTTATTATGTAAAGTTACATTACCATAGCATATGTTAAGTCTTCTGTTGAAAAAAGTGCATAACTCTTATTATAACATTATATTTGGCAGATCTTCGACAACAAGTGCAAATCATATATTAATTTCTTGAGTTGTATCGGAATGATAGAACTTATTCCAAGTATATAAATATGAATACAGTAGAACTTCGATGGATCGAACCCGACGGGACTGAACAAAATAGTTCGAACGAAGAGTGTCAAAATACATTTAAATATGTTGGCTGGACTGAATTTCTAGTTCGACTCGGGGTTCTAGCCATCAGAGGTAGAATAATAGAATTAAGATAGTATTTCGACCGGGACCAGATAAGGGGTACGATCCATGTGTGGTGTTCCAGCCATCCGTGTTCGAGCCAACGAAGTTCTACCGTATGTATATAACATGCTATCCATCTTCCATAACCTAGTGGTTAATGCATCTGCCTCGGAAGCGGGAGGTCGAAAGTTCGAAGCTGGTATAGCATATACTGCAATAAGCCATCATGGTGTTAAAAAAGTGACTTTTATAGGATTTCAACATACTAGTATGCATGTATTTACGAGCATTTGAGGACTTCATTTTTCAAAAAATCTGAGGGTGTCACTGCACCCTCTTTTAAAAAAAACAACGTGGTCAACCTACCAGTTATTGTGCATTTAATGTGGGTTTACATTCCTGCTATGAAAAAAAATCAAAAAAAATCTATATTATTATTATTGCTGTTGTTTTTATAAAGACTTTCATTTCAACAAGACAATATCAGAGACATATAAACAATTAAGGCACAAACGATGCCCTGTCATCTGGCAGGAAACAGGTGCGAAAATGGCACATTGTTATCATAACAAAATTCAAGGACTTGTATAAAGTCTCTATAGAATTCCTTGTAAAATAACTCAGCCGCGATAAGGAGTCATAGAGTCACAACCCCCAATATTTATAATTATAATTAACACGCGTCGTATACGGTAGAGAAATAATATATTGCAGTAAACATAATTACATGCAACTTTATTTTGATAAGAATTGTTTATTTAAATAAAAGGAAGTTTTATAGTGTACAAACAGGAAGGAATAAAACTACCTGGTAAACACAATTATCGTCTCATTAGTGGGGCGTTATGCACTGTTAATGAATCTAAAAATATTAGTGACATGAATAATTAAATGGGTGAGCTTGTAGGTGAGTGAGTGAATGGAAGAATGAATAAATGAATGAAAATATGTAGCAGTATACGAATATGTATTTAAATGACATAGAATTAGTGATTGATATTAGCACTGCAGCCTATGACGCGTGATTTGCAACTGCAAATTGCCTTAAATTAATGGGGTTTTTTTAATTAACGACTCCAGCTGAGGGACGACACCCAAGATATTGTTGTCTAGGATCTTAGTACAATTATACGTAGATAAGGCTGATACACTTGTTATTTTTCTCGCTAAGATAGGTGTACTATTTAATCAGTTATTGTAGATGTACGGTCTTGGAAGTATTGCCACTTACAAATAATGCTTCATGGACAAGTAGATTTCGTTACAGATCGTGACACCGTGACAGTTGTGTTGACATATCTGCATGAGACGTAATATTAACACCGACAAAAAATGATGGCATCAGTCAGTCAGTCTATGTTTGTTTACCCTCGCAGCTTTGCTCAAGGTATTTTGTCGTCTACATATACAGTGTAAATTTTTGAAAGTATAAGAACCAATACTGTATTTATAACATGACTTGCCTTGTTGTTTCAAATAATTTTCTCTGCTAAAATTGATATGGTAGTATAGTTGTTAGCAGGGGTATTTTTTTATTTGTTAGTATGGGGTAAATCATGTCGCCATTGTTAGGATACATTATTGCTTCAGGATCCAGGGGTCTCCAGTTTCATTCCCGGTTGGGTTTCATCACAGTGCCTTATTCGGGTAAGTAAATGAAAGTGTAGTGAATGTACATACGTCACTTACAACATGTTAAGCTAGCTATTATAGCGTTGTGGTTGAAGTGCACTTACTGTATTGGAAGTTGAGCAATGAAGTACACGGTTAGTACTCGGATGGGTGACCGCTGTCACTTTAATGGCGTCGAGGATTAACTTTCAAACCTGTGTCTGCACAATCTCTCTTTCCTTGGGATGGGACTGGATATAGCCAGGAACTTCGGGAAGCCACAGGCTGTGCAGTTGGGGGCTAAGCCCTAAAGGTTAAAGAGGGGAGGAGTGTAGTGAGTGTATATAGGTGACTTACAACAGCCTTACTGTTAAGCTAGCTTTTGTAGCGACATGGTTAAAGTGCACTGACTGTAAGTTGGAAGTTAAGCAACAAATGATAGAGTTAGTACTCGGATGGTTGACTGCTGTCACTTTAAAAGCATGCAATCCTTTGAAGGGGATTGAAAGCAGTTGGTCCCGCTTCCAAGGAGAGTCATTTCCGTGATGTTGATAAGTGGAATAAGCTTCCATCGCATTCATGAAGAGTTTGACATCCCTACCTGATGGCGAAGGGGATAATCCAGTAAAGAGATTAAAATTGCCTGTAAAATAAACATGTGCACTTTGTGCCTGCACATTATCCTCGGGTAAGGGACTCCTATGTTACTATAATTTCTTTAAAATGCAGAGTAGACAGATTGGTTGGAACTGTTTGAAATCTTGAAAACCAGCATTTAGATTAAACAGTTGTAATACCATGCTATTCATTTGATACTTTTGGCCATTTAGGCTTAATTAAAATATTTTGTAGAATTGTGTATTGCTTGAGAAATGGTGATGACCGGGCTGGGGATTGAATATACGATCTTCTACAAGCGAGGCGAATGCTCTACCCCTAGACCACTGGTGCGGTTTTACAGGATGGAGGATTTCCAGTAAATACTAAACTAGCTCCTCTTCAGCACTGATTGTATATTAAACCAAGCACAGTACTGAACATGCATACTTCTCTGTTTGAAAATGATTTTAGTTGGTTACTTGCTGTATTGCAATACACTTGATAAATACAGTTGATTAAGGCATGTTATACACGATATGCCATATTTTGATATTAAGCGATTTCAATATATTGCTACAGTCCTACATATCCAGTTGATCCACAACAATCCTGCTGGTTGGAAACTTTTTTTACCCCATCCCCCAATAAAAAAATGTTGTTGTTCATTCAATAAATTCTAGGTCTTTGCTTACAAGTCCTTTCTCTGTCCATATCCTTTAAAAGGATTTTCAGATTGGATGCAAATTAAAAAAGTCCCCTACCTACCCACCCACCTCCTATCTGGTATGGGTTGGAAATGGCAAACAAACACTTTTTAAGGGTGGTCTTAGTTATCACATATTCAGATAATATAATATACACTTGGTTTGTGGTGTCGGGGTACATCTCTATAGTGTAAGCTAGCACACTTTTCTGTTTGAAAAGAGCTCCAGGTTCAAGTCCTAGTGGGGATCTTGACACCCTTACGAAGTTGTACAAACTAAAAACTCCATTATATTTGTCAAAATTTAAATAAAAGTGTGATAGATGGTGTAAATACAATGTCGACCTTTCTTTACCACAACTGTACACATGAGTGCCCATAACCAATTGACATAGGTAATAATTATATATATAAGACAATACAATTGGTATGGGCTTAAAGCTATATGATGTTAATAGAATGTGGCAACTAGAACTATTACCTGAATACATATAGACAACCAGGTTGGACTCAAAACCAGTCTCAAAATGTTACAATCATGTAGTAATGAAAGTAAGTAAAACAGAAGAGAGGAAGCTAACAGAGAAACACCACAAGTTCTGTTTGTTTACAATAACTGAGACATATACATTATGTCACTGACAATATAGTTAAACCTGTGTTAATGGTCATCTTTATTAAGAAACCATTTTGTTGTAAACAACCACAACCTAGATACTGGATTCTGTCAGCCAGAACTATAATATGAATGTAAGTGTTGTTTAAAACATTCTGTATAAATTATTTTACCAAATAATTCTTTAAGGACTGCACCCAAATATGTACATCTATGGGTTGTTGTTTTACTACCAGGTATTTAACCATAATAAGTGATATTACTTAATCGAATAGGTGATATCATTTATAGTACAAGTGATATCACTTATTCAAATATGAATAAGTGATACCCTCTATTCAAATAAGTGATATCACCTATTTGAATAAGTGATATCTCTTATTAATATGGATAAATAGAAAAACAGCACCGCATATACATAAAATCTTTTTGGTGATATATTTTAAAAAGTTGATTATTCAACCAGTTACTGGTTTATGTCACTGATTCAACCGAATTTGAAAAAATAAGTATTACTGTATACCACTTTAAAAGACTGTTACACTGATATATAATTAATGAAACACATAAAAAATATTTGGTGGCAATTTATTCCCTTAACAAAAATAGATATGACACAAAAGTAGCACTCTGCACAAGTAAGTCCATTTGTATCCCGTTATATACCTTTGGTAAATGAGGTTACTTGTTATATGTCTTTGGTATCCTAGAAAAAAACATTTATGCTAAATAATTTTTCACATTGTAGTTAAAATTAGAAATATAAGTAAATGTCTCTATCCCTGGTTACTCTTTATCCTTCTTTGTCTTTTGGCACTATAGATTACTACAGCAAATATATAGCATCAAAATTTAAGAAATACTAAAAAACATGTCTTTATTTCTGGTTACTTGGTTATCCTTCTTTGTGCGGAGCGTGTGGTCCAGTGGTAGAGTACCAAACCCATGATCAGAGGGTCGTGGGTTCGATCCCCCGCCATGGCTATGTGTGGTGTCCTTGAGCAAGACACATTCCCGCATATGCTTAATACTGGTTCTAACCAGGAAGTCTTCAAGCGTGATTTGTCTAAGTTGTAAGAACTTGTGTGATACAATCGAAGTAAAAATAACTGACGGTTACGACAGCAAATATTCAACATCCAAGCAAGGACCTACATAAATTCTATATACTTCTTTAAGCGGACTTGCACATGGACTTACAAACAGACTTACATATTTTGGGGCATATATGAAACGATAAAAATGCTATATATTCTATTAAACTTTATGGCAATTTATTATTTTGACAGTTATAAATCTTATCCTGACACACTGATTTTAAATAATCTACATATACAGTGATTGAAATTGATAAATCCCCTTTTAGGCAGTGCCTTATTTCATATTAATCTAATTATAGGGGTCGAAACCGAAATCGCCTGAAGGGCGAGTTCGTTTACGAACACGTTACGGTATCACTCGAGCGACATCTAGAACTCGGTGAGAAGTGGTGCATTTTATAAAAAATACGACGACCTTTAACCCATACGTTGCCTCGAGACTATTATTCCAAATAAAATAAAACTAACAAAATCTTGTTTCAAAAAAATTACTGTAATAATGATATTAAAATAATCAAACTTTTTTGATAAATAAAATTCTTAGCTTTAGTTGATAATTAAAATACCAAACCAGACGACAAAGTCATTGCTCTGCAGTAAATATGTTTCGCAAAGTTTCGGTCAAAGTAATTGCGGGTAAAATGAAAAGTGTTTCGATTGCTGTTTATATATTTTTTGCGTTTTCAACAGTTAGCTGGTGTTATCAAAGGTAAATATACGTGTATAGATAATTGTTGCTTAGTATCGTATCATTTTTGTCCTGGAAATGGCTCTCAAAATAATCATGTCCATCTTGCGAGAGTATAAAATAAATGAACAATTGTTTGATGTTTACAATTGTATGGTGCCGTAATGTATTTTCGATCATGACCTGAATTCGATCACTTCCGAGAATTATGAATATCGCTAAAGTGACATCGATCAACCATCCAAGTGCTTATCTTGTACATCGTTGCTTAACCATGTCGCTGTAAAAGCTAGCTTCAGAAAAGACTGTTGTTAGTGACCTATATGTACACTCACTACACTCTTCCCCGCTTTATGGTGCCGTAACCTGTTTTCGAGCGTCACCTGAAATCGATCACTTCCCGTAATTACGAATATCGCACACGCGTATTTCAACTTCCTACACTATTGGCAATATTTACAAACAGTATCCACGTGGTCATTGAATATAAAAGAAAAATATCAAAAATAATGCTTCCGATAGAAGTGAGAAAGTCATTTTATGGTACAGACCTGAAAAAATGTATATCTCACTAGGTCCATTTTTCAGTTTACATAAAACCTCGACAAATGCTAGGTTTGTTTACGAATATCGATTTCATACACGTCTGCTGAAAACTGATGCAATACAAGTCAAGGTCGAAAGTTATTAAATATTTCGCTTGTGCATGTCAGAAATTATCGAGGTTCCGGACGAGTGACCTTCTTATAGATTTTTTTTTAAGAATGAGATTGAAATTAGTACAGGACCACATTTAAATGTAGAATAAAAACAAGCAAACAGTTGAAAAGGTTTGTTATAAGAAGTGGATAAGAAGAGGTGGTTATATAAAGAATAAATAATAAAGTAGCAAATAAAAAAGAAGATATATATATTTTAAATCAGTGTTTTTATTTGGTTACTATGATTTTTAAAAAAAATAAAAAGTATTTTTTTTTAAAAACCTCATGCTGTTAAGTTAATTGATATTATGATGAAATTGACCTATTGAGAAATATTTATTCATGTTAAAGGTAATGCAGTTTTCTCTGCTTTCATTTATTTGTGCTTTTGAAGCCATGTGTCACTTTAGTTTGATACATTACATCATCCTATCATGTGCTCGATATCAGGTGCCGCCATTTTATTGAACGTTTTATTGAACGTATACTGGGTCACCATGATCTAACGTGAATGGTGAAGTCAATGGGCATGTATTTGTAATTGTTTTGGTAGAAAATAATTATTTGATAGTTATTTTAACGTTGTATACAAGCATTTAGTGTCAAAATCCGTTTTGCATTGAAATATTTTAGCAGCGATTATTAAGTGATCGAAAACCGGTAACACAATCATACCTCTAGGGCTTATACCCAACAACACAGCTTGTGGCTTTCAGCAGTTCATTGCCATATCCCATCCCATTCCAAAGAAAGAGAGATTTGTGCAGGCACAGGTTCGAAAGTTTATCCTCGTTGCCATTAAAGTAACATCGAAGTACTAACACTCCCCTAACACTGTACATCGTTGCTCCACTTCCAATACAGTCGGTGCACTTTAACTACATCGCTGTAAAAGCTAGCTTAACAGCAAGACTGTTGTAAGTGACCAATGTACATTCACTACATTGGGTATGGTATTCAATTTCCTGCACAATTGGCAATATTTACAAAAAGTATCCACGTGGTTGATTGTTTCATAAGCAATGTTGGTGATATATATGATGTTGATCACTGTTTTGCCTAAAATTGTTTTAATTAAATTAAAACAAACTAATGCTAAATATTTTATTACTCATTAATTCTTTTCAATTACATAATTATAGCCCTAGCTAGTTCAACAGACCATAACTGGTTCTCACCTATCCACAATTGTCAGTGTTCTTGCTGTATATTTGGCGTGCCACATAACACTATACTAAATTAAGGTTGACAAAACCACTACCTGTTTTTAACACAAAATTAAAGTAAATGAACTGGTAGGTTGATGAAACCACCAACACCTGTGGGCCAAAGCATGTGAAATTGAAACTACAGTCGGACCCAAACTCACAGTGTGTTGAGAGAACATAAACTGCAACCAATTTTTTTTTATCTGTAGTTGTCATGGTGTGTGGCACAAAAGTCGCTCACTCAACATTTTACAAACATAAACATCTACCATATGTTTAAATATCTGTATTTGTCATAGTGTGTGCTGTGAAAGTTGCTAACCTAAAATTTATAGACATAAACATCAAGGAATTATAAAGAGATGGAAAGGCAACTAGGTGAGATTTTGTGAATGCTCATGCCAAATTAGTAATCCTTTGTGTGCTATTTTATCAACATTTAGTCAGGAGATGCAAGTCTCCTATCCTTCTATACAAGTCCTTGTAAACATTAACACTTTTTTTTAATATCTGTAGTTGTCATGGTGTTTGGCGCAAAAGTAGCTTACCTACTTTTACGGACATAAACATCCCATATTGGCGATTACCCGAGAAGAGTGTTGATCTTTTTAGGTTCCAAGGGGATAGTGCAGGTTACAGATTGAAACCAACTGTATGTTTCTTCTGGTTCTTCAGTGTGCTCAGTGTATAGCACCGCCACATGGATCCTCGATTTAAATACCCATCGGAACAACTGTTTTTAATTGGCCAGCCCCGGGGATCTAACCCACAACCTCAATTCTAGTAGTTTTATGATTTACTGACTGAGCTTATGGGGCTAATCAGCTTATACTGGTTATGCTGCGATCAAAACAGTTACAGCTATGTATTTTTGGACATCTTATTGAATACCGCCTGGAGATAATTGATCCAGAGTAGTGATTAACTGGTCAGTGGTAATTAATCCCCATGTGTATGTGCACCAGTTAAAGTAATTAAAGAGACTAAACTTTTGTAAATGGTGACTTGTACAAATTTCTTCTTCGCCAGTGACTTGTACAATTTTCTACTTGTTCAGAACATCTGGCTATAAGATTGCACAGGGGAAGGTATTTTAACAACATTATCAGGCATGGTACTAAAAGTCTAAATATAGTATATCTATACTAAATTTTGTCTATTATCACTGTTACATTGGGCATATATTCACATTCCTTGCATAATTCCGATCAGCAGGGCGTAACCATTATCACTACTAAGAATTCATTTAGGCAGGGCATTATCACTACCCAGAATCCTAATTTTGATAATAGCGCCGGGCAAGGGTTATGGCATGGGGGAAAAAGTGTACATACATGTGGAAGTTGATAATGGGTGAACAGTGCCTTGTAGTGACAATGCAAGCTGTACTCTAGGTGCAATAATGAACAAAAACATAAAAAGGTATCGTAAGGTCTTCTGTATATTCCCAAAAGTAACATCATAAGTCTGAGTCGAACCTTTCAGGGGAAATTGGTTAACTCTAATAAATTGTATGTATATAGCTTGACTTGAACCAACAACTTCACATGTGACAGGTACCTGATCTTTAGCACAGAAGTGCTCTCAGTAATGGAGGGTTCACTCTGGCATCAAAATAAAACAAGTGGGGCATGTGTTTGCTGTGCTCCTTCTTACTCGCTAAAAATTGCAGCTACTTTTAACTTTTTATTGCCTTTCAAAACGTTAACTTTTTATTTTTTCATGATATCTGTCCATTTTTCTTTAAAATACTGAGTTGAGACACAGCAATCAAACATTCTTTTAGGATGACCTGGCCAAATATGGCGAAATAGCTTGGTCAATCTTGATGATAACAAACAATTGTATCGATACACATGGTGCGTCGGCATATTATAGTAGTTGATATAGTAGTTATAAAACTTTAATTAATGAGAACAGTGATTTAAATGCATTCTTTTTTTTAAAATCGGTTTTAACGCCATTTTTAAAACATTTCAGGTTATATATGGCTTAACCAGTTTTGCTGGTGGAGGAACTGTCTACTACTGAACTACTGTTCTTCCGCAAGTAACTGGAAACTTTCTCACATACAGTTTTTGGAGCAAGATTAAAACCTACGACCTTAGCGGTGAGAATTTAGTGATGTTGAGATGTTGCCTTATACCACTCGGCCACAGACCCTTTAAATGCATTCAGTCTACCATTATGCCCTCAACTTTAATCTCAGTCAGTCTTTTTAGGTCACCTGAGACTTTGTCTCAATGGACCTTTTGTCCATCATCATGCGTCCGTAACAATTTACTTTTTTGAGTTCTTCTCAAAACCATAACCGTAATTGTAATGATATATTGTATGCAGCTTTGGTACACACGGGTGAATCAAAATTGTTAAAACGGTCATAGTAAGGTAAACTTTGAAAATCTTTTTCTCAATATAGGAGAAACACTGGGAAACAAATAGTGAGCATGATTATGGACATATATGGGTAATTTATAAAAATTGTGAATTGCATGTCCCTGGGTCACACAGTTTTGCCCTTGGAGTGAGGCCTGCTTTACTAAATCTATATAAGAGAAATTGACAAAAAGTTATTACTTACGACTGAATAGATTTATGTGAATGTTTTTTGGATTATCAGATGACTGATAAGGCCCATGGGCCTCTTGTTTAAAAACACATTATAAATTACGGTTTCCAACGATGTATGTATTCATATAATTATATAAATATAAGTCGGTAACCTCCCTATTCATGTCATGATGTAATTATTTCAATCAGAGAACAGTACTTATAACATACATTTATTGTTAGTTGGCCTTTTGCTTTGTTTTCATTAGAGTTTTGGTAAATACATTGTAAATTCTGACGGAGTTGTCTTTGTTACCTGAAACAATTTTCAAATTGTTTTTAGCTCGACTTTTCGAAGAATAAAGAGAGCTATTCTGCTCACCCGGATGTCGGCGTCCCACCTTGGTTGAAGTTTTGTGTGCAAGTCCCAATCTTAATATCCATTGCATGTATTGACTTGAAACTTAACAAAACACTTCGCAGTCATCAAACATACTATGATAACTAAGTAAGATAACTCTTGGATTAATATAATGCAAATTATTGCCCTTGTTTGACTTAAAAATTCTGGTTAGTATTGCTTGCAAGTACCATCTTGTCCATACTTCATCAACCACTCAATGTATTTGATTTGATTTAAACTTAACACAAGGCTTACCAGTCATAAAACATACTACAATGAATAAGTTAGATAACTCTTGCATGAATAAAATGCAAATTATTGCCCTTATTTGACATATTAAAATTTTACCAGCAAGTACCATCAATTGGATCTCACAACCCTTGAATTGACAGTCAGATACATTATAGACTTAACCTATAACATGAATAAACTCCCAAGGTGCGATTTATTTTACAAAGTGGGGGTATTTATTTGGGACGAGATATCAAAATTTAACCATTTTATAAAGTACAGATATTTATGTTAAAAATACCATAAAACACACAGTTGATGCTTTAGATGTTTCAACCTGACTTGAAATCAATACCTATATTTTTCGATTAAAGACTAGCTTCCAGATTGTTGAAGCGCTCATAAAAAAGGAGAAGTCGATCTGATTTTTAATTTCACAAAATTTGTTATTATACTACATGTATATTGTATTAGAAAACAAACATGTAGTGCTGTGTTACAAGAGTGCATTTTATTAATAGAAATTTAGGCTATTTTAAATATTAATTTCTATTAATTTACATAATTTGATTTGGTAAATATTTAAGTCCATTATCTTTGTACATGATATGCTTCTGTGGTGTTACTGGCAAACACATCTACACTTTTGTAGAAGTTCTGGGTTCGAATCCCAGCAGTTGCGAACAACATGAAAAGAGATGGCTTAGATATGGTGAAAAAAGAAATGTCTGTTTTACTTTTTTAATGAAATTATTCTCTTTTAAAAATGTATATTTTTTTTATAATGTTTGCTGCTGCATGGACAAAATGCTACTAACTTAAGCTTACTCTTTCTGACTGCCTTACATTGGAAAAGTATATTTTTCGTGGACTGCAGTTTATAATCATACATGGTCTATATTTTTTGTCTATTTTGTTTGTCTTGTTTAGTATTGACTGCCTTACATTGGAAAGTATATTTTCCGTGGACTGCAGTTTATAATCATACATGGTTTATATTTTTTGTCTATTTTGTTTGTCTTGTTTAGTATTGACTGCCTTACATTGGAAAAGTATATTTTCCGTGGACTGCAGTTTATAATCATACATGGTTTATATTTTTTGTCTATTTTGTTTGTCTTGTTTAGTATTACAACCAGATGGTAGAAGTGTCTGGACAAGAACTGAAGGGAACCTATGTCCAGATTGTATATTTCAAATATATTTGGATGCCTCAGCTGCTAATTTGGGAACTTAAGTAAATGTGTTGGTTTATGTATGCAGTCATGCACAATGCTGTTGTTTTTTCTTGGTACATTAGAGATGGAGGTTCAAATTACTGCCATGACCAGAGACTTCTCTTAAATTTTAATCTAGTCCTGTGTCCTAGACGTTTCCAACATTTGTCCAGAAATATACATTTGGTTAAGTCATATTTTAACATTTAAACTGCAAGAACTCTATTTATGCTTGAATACAGTATGAATGTCTGGTGTTTTGAATTATACAAATGGTTCCTTCTGTGGCAGAGTTGTCCATAGTGTTGTTTTTAAATAACCATTTACTTCTCACTGCCGAAGTTGTCGGATCAATCTTCGCTCAGGTAGTCTAAAAACAGTTTGTGAGAAATTTAAGGTTACTTACAAAAGGACGGTGGCTGCACTGTGATTGGTTACTTTGTCTTCTAGGTCTGTTGTGAAATTGTTTAAAAACCCCAATAAAAATACATACTGGCTATCTGCTCAGTGTAAACTATAGTATAGACATGTATTATGTTTATGTAATAAGGCAAGAAAAATATGCACCATTGCAGACTCGAACTTGGGACCTTTCACTTACAGGTCAAGTGCTCTACCGACTGAGCTAACCAGACAGTTGACATATGTTTCTCTCCTAACAGTTTAGGTACACACTGTGACATTTATATTATGCAAGAAACATTTATAACCGAAGAAAAACCCACGTCAAAAGGTATTTTGTGACCAGCATCCATTTATGTAGCTTGATTAAATAAGGCGTGAATGGACAGCTTCTTTATTATTTGGATATCCTTTCTGCTGTCTATAATTCGGGAGACGCAAAATAAAAAAAACTTTAAAAGGCTCCTAGAGATGTGCAATATGTCGCACTACCATATATGATGCTTATAACGTTTGATTTTGTTTTGCAAACCAAGGAATTAGAGATATAGTTCCTTGAATAAAGTTTCAATCATATAAGTGATTTATTTATGATAAACATAATATATATTAAATATATAATGGAAACATCTGCAATGTTATCCTAAACATATAATACATGTACTATAAAGTGTATTTAGTATTTGTTTGTTTACTATACTTATAAAATTGAAGTTCGACCCCAAGAGAGGCAATGCCTTAGTTCATATTAAGTTTATCATTCATGTTGTTTAATCGGCGATTTCAATAGCTATTACAGAACTGCATGACATGGTTGTGGGTATTTGACCCCCATGACCCCCACGGCAGATCCACACGCGTGGACTATCGGGAGTGCGTGTTAATCTAACCTGACACTGGTCAACCCATGCCAAAAAAACGTTCGGATGTTCGTTTTTGAGCAAAAAATGAATATTTCTTGAGCATGTTTCAGCGTACCGGACAGGTCAATAACCGTAGTATATGATATGTTTGATTTCTGGGGGCTGTAGGCATTAGAAATCCCTATGGAATGATTTAAATATGACCTCCATAGTGCTAGGAATAAGGTGCCAGGGATGCATGGAACATGGAAATTTTTTTGAAAAAATCATTTTTGCCATCATGCGATTTTTAAAAAAAAAATACTTTTTTACCCATCAATCTGGGTATCAGAGTGTAATCAGATGTCCCCTGTACGAATTGAACGACTACCAACAACCACCCATGCATGTTCGAACCCCGTGCGCTACAACAAAAAGAGTGAAAATAAAATTATTAATGCATATCCGTGCAATTCAACCAAACTCGTCATATTTGGTCGATTATAGGTGCCATGTTCAAACCCCTTGCCCAGAGGCCATTTCTTGTAGGAATTTGATGATCTTGGTGTCGTTGGGCAGGTATTGAATAGATCTTAAGGTTGCTGTACATCACTGACCCATGGGCACTCGGTCAATGTCATTCCTTGGGCCTAGAACTGAGGTGGTCACCCTGACACGTGCACCATTCTAAGAGCCATGTGCGACGGGTTCATCTTCATATATGTTGTAGGGAATTTAATTCTGAGTAACTTTTGTCTTTAACTTATATGGCTCAAACTTTAACACCAACTCAAATACGGTCAGCCGGAGGGCCAAAAAGGGCTTGAACCTTAGCCGAGAGGCCATTTCCTGTCCGTTTTTTCTTCAAGTTGGGTATCGTTGGAAAGGTCTTCGCGAGCCTGACAAAGTGGCGTCGAATTTTGTTAAAAAATCTCAAACCCGTGCACTTGCATGTGCAAAAATAGAAATAAGGGACCTAGAGAAAAAAAATAGCTCAATCTCGTCAAATAGAGGCTAGTTTATTTTTACCGTTTCGAAAAATAACTTATACTTTTTCGTATAGCTCGGGTCAAAAATTGGTAACCCGTGCCAGAAAATGAGAGGCACGTGCATTGATTTATTTTTCATATATGTTGTACAACACCTTATTCTGGGCACATTTTATTCTGAGAGTGATCAGCTATCTGTCTTCGTTTAGTCCGAAACTGCCTGTGCCAACACGTGCCACTCCCAAAAATGCCGCAAATTTGGGGTGCCATGTTCAAACCCTGGTACTAAGGCCTAAAAAAAAAGAAGGTTTGTTTCCTGTTACATGCCCAAAAAAATATGGGTCGGTAGGTAGGGATTTTTTTTTTTTTTTTTTTTTTTTTTTTTTTTGTCGTTACCACACTCCTTTATTAAATGGAACATCAAAATGAATGAGTTTGTTAGTTTCTATTACATGATTATAAATCTCATTTTGGGGGTAGTGGTGTAAAAGTAATATATCTTTTAAATAGTACTCAATTTCAGATATGAATCGTAAATCTGAAGTGGCTATAATAAACCGAGGAAGATATTTGATATAGGCTTTACTGTCTTCGCAACAATTATACCTTGCACCGTTTCTTTGAGTCTATATCGTCTAGGCGTATGCAGTGATTATTTTATAATGAGATTACGAGCGTCTAAACGACACAGCGCACCGGTGCGTAAGAATTACTTTGTTGTGAAAATCACCAAAAAGAGCGCGAAATCCGATGCCGATTTTTTGGACATAAAAACTTTTGAGTCGGCAGTTAAAATATAGGGTCGGTCGGGTAACCGGAAACAAACATCTTTTTTTTTTAGGCCTAACGTCATTCTTGTGACGTTTTTAACCCAGACACAGGGTTCGACAGGTATTGCGTAGCTCTTGAGGTTGGTATTTTTTTTTTAGAAAATATGATCACCAGGGGTGGCCAGTGGGCCTCGAACTTAGGTTATGTTGAAGCACGTGCCGGAAAATGAGAGCTATTTGCATTGAGATCATGTTGATATATGTTGTAAAGAATTTAATTCTAAGCAACATTTGCTCTTAGAGTGATAAGCTATCTGTCTCCCTGCATACCCGTGTAATTCCACCGATTTTTGCAAATTTAGGTGCCATGTTCAAGCCCTTGCCCAGAGGCCAATTCTTGTCGAAATTTGATGATATTGGTGTTGTTGGACAGGTATTGAATAGATATTAAGGTTTCCGTACCTCACTGACCCGAGAACGCTCAGTCGAGTTTTGTTAATAAATCTGAAGCACGTGCACGTGCACGTGCAAAAATAAAATATTATACCTAAAGTTGATTTTTTTTTATTAGCTAGATCTGTCAAATAAAGGCCAGTTTGTTCTTACCATTTTAAAAATTCACTTATACTTTTCTATATTACTGATTTCAAAAATCGACATTTTGGCCGACTTTTCCATTTTTTACCATGTTCGAGCCTCCGTAGAGGCCATATGCCGTACCGCAAGGCTATAAAACTATACATTTTCGGAAAGATCTATTCAAGCCCTTCAACAGAATATCAAAGGCTTTTATCGATATTAAAAGATATATGAAATGAGAAATGAAGTTTAAACAGACTTTTTTTTATCTGAACGCTTTTTTTACGCTTGGTTTGGAACGAAAATTGAAGATTGACCTTGACCGTAGGGAACAAGGTCAATGTCTAGAAGTAGGATGAGATACGTTCATTGGTAATTTTTCCCATAACTTTCAAGAACATTTACTCTGTCAAAAAATAGGGAAAAATAGGAGAAAATCACCTTCGTGGTCCTTATCCATTTATCTTTCTAATGGTACCTTCAGATTTAACCCAAACCATATAGAAATATATATGTCATCGAATTACGTGGTTAAATCGAATTTTAGGAACTTTGTGTTGTGAGGTTGGGATATCCCCATATACCCATATTTTTGGTGATGTTTTTTTTGGCTGGGTTTAGGTTGTCCATCCCTGGGGACATAGAAAACCCAATAACGTTCAGTAATTTTTACTATCCTGACACAGGATGCCTTTAAAGACCTTATTCCAGGACCCATAAACATTATTCAAGTTTTTCAAAGATAACAAATTTTTAGTTAAGCCTGGGTTTAGGTATCTGAATTACCTCTAAATGACACCTAATTGCCCCCTATACCATCCCTAGGTCAAACCCCTTAACCCAACAATTAACCCACAGTTATGTCCTTCTATAAAATTAAATTGATGATAGTGTCCCTACAACTATTATTTAGAGTCTAAATTTCAAACCTGGTTCCGGGGTTTTGCCGAACACCCAATACTTAGTTACTATATAGATATACATATAACCCATATAGTGCTTTTATATATATACGCATATACATGTATATGCCTCGTAACTCCACTTATATACTATTTTATATCTTTTCCTTCTGAGACCGGCTTGTGATTGTTTGGTACATACGACAACGTTAGCGTAGGTGTTGCAGCAATTGTGGGGTCCTATATATAGACCCCGCCTTTTATGAGCGCCCCGCAACAAGGATTTTATATAGGCCAGGGCCTTTTTACCTTATTATACAGAGGCCGACATTCGGTGGCTTCCCAATTAAAAAATCATGTTTTTTTTCCACTTTTTAAAAAAAAATTCATTACATTGATAGGGTATAAAAACCCACTTGGATATTAAGTATTATTGTAATATCTGATAATTATTGGTTAGAACATGGCACTGTTCCGGAAAACGACCGAATGATTGCCGAATGCAGAATGTTATCATAAAGGTTAGATGAGCATATCGATTTAATTTCTTTACTTTGCACATTTAGGTCTACAAGGGTTTTATAGCAATGGTTTAAGCAATATAACTAGCACAGTTAATTTCAATTATTTTTGTTATTAACAATAAATGTGGCTTTCTGAAGTTTAATGGGACTTAAATGGCTTTGGCTAGGGTTGACTGAAGTAAATGAACATGTCACATTTTTATATTCAACTTACTGTTGTCTTGCAGAAAGATGGCATTAAGGTCGCTCAGTGTACCAAAGTCGACATTTGGGTTCCGACTTACTCTTTTACCACATTTCCGAAAGGGAGGTCACCCAGCGGAGAAACATTGGAGCCTTCCTCAAACGCGAGGACCTTCAACATGACGACAAGATCCGGTTCTGAACACGTGTTGTTTGGCTGAAAGTTGATACACACCAACGACAAGAGGTACTGTTTTGGACAGGATGAGAATTGAATCTCCAAAGCTATTTTATCAGACAAACCTGTGAATATAGTATTGAGAAACGAGATAAATACATGTATGTGCAACGTAATATCCATACTGGTTTATTCTCCACATTAGTTTCCTAAAGATTTTCTGGCATCTGCAATGCCACAATACATGAGCGCAAAGGAGAATTTAGATAAAAATTGATCCAAAAGTAGAAAAAATGTTGTTTCCTTAAACTGGAAAAATATATTAGGGAGTTCTACCGTTAACATCGATTTTTTTTGTAATATTTACTATTGTTTCAATATGTTTTGCAACTGCAGTTTATTTAACGTTGGCATATTTAATGAGCTGTTTTTTTTTCTTAAATTAAGCGGTAAAGTGTATTTTTTATTTTCATTATCATTTGACTATGTATCGGAGATCATTTTGTGAGGTTTTAAGCAAAATGTATCCATACACCATATCAAAATATCAAAATATTTTTAAAACATTACGCAATATTTTTATTGCAAAAGAAATGACACTGCCGAAATGATTTTTTATAAAAACACTAAACAGTTTAGTTCAAGCTTATTACCATTTCCACGACAATTGATATTATATGTATGCATCTATGTATAAGTCTTAATTAAATACTAGATGTTAACAATTTTAAATATTTGTTTTCGCATTGCTTGTAAAATCTACATTTTTCCGCCAAATTTTAAAGACGAGTATGTTTATAAGGAGGTAATACCAAAAAATCTGAACGGTAACATGTGTTTTTTATTTCTGATATTGCATGAACATGCATTAAACTTAAATACTTGGAAGTTTCATAAAAATCTATCCATAGAAAAAAAATGACAGAAAATATAGAAAACGTCCTTAATAGTCTGTTGATGTTCGGTCACTACACAAATGGCAGAGTTATCAGTTGTGTTCGAATCCGCATGTAGTGGGTGATAGTCTCTCTGTTGGTGTCTTAAATTTCTGACAGGAACTGAGTCGGTACGAGTGTTCTGTATTCGAATCGGACTTTATGGTTTCAGCAGCCATAGTGGCCGATTCGAAGAGAAACATCAGTTAACTAAAGTTCCATTATTCAGAATAGTTCAATCTAGTATGCTTAAAGAAACACATCAATATAAACCTTTGTAACACCAGTATAATATTATTTTTCTTAAATTGATTATTATTTCTTTAAGCTGTCAGCATCAGTACCTCCTCCTGCTGGTTTCATTCGGTAAATGGCCTTATCTGAGTCAAGTAAGTATGGGGTCATTGTGCCATAACGAGCGATGAATGTGGCAGCGTTACTGAAATTGACATACATTTGATCAGATAATGAATATTGGAATAAATGACATTTTTGGTAAGTTATTGAAATAATAGGCTAATCTCCTTTTTAACCAATATAATCAAATCAAGGTTTTAATTAATAAATTATTTTGATTAAATGTATTGCTGTGATGTTTATTTATGGTTAAACAAACATACCCTTATCCTTTTTTTAAATATTTTCAAGTAGTTGTCATTTATGTGTAGTTATTTATAGCGTCCGACGTATTCGTTGGCAATTATTTAAAACTGTTTCTTTTAAACACTTAAGGTGTTTTATTTTATGAATTCACTTTACATGCATAATTCTTAAAAACTAAAAGAAAACAAACATCTTGGAATCAATTTAAGAAAACAAACATATGAAAGCGACTTTATCAAATTTATTCGATATCGTTTGTGGAAAAAAAATGTTTGGTTTAAATCAGAATCGATTTTAATAATAAAATGCCTTAATATCAAATATTTCGAGGTTGACAAACTCACACGAATTTATTGTATAAACACTGATTTTCTATAGACAGTGATTGTTTAATATTCAACGGATTTTAGCAATTCAAAGCCAGAAAAATGAGAACTACACATGGCGTATATCATCAGACATATTCAATTATTTCTTAAACACTTCGATTAATCGATTTATATTGCATGTATGCAAAATATATCACTTGATTAAGTCCGATTACTATTATCTGGGAAAAGAACCCCAATACCAAGACAATTATGGATAACGCTAATTATGGACAATAACATGGACAACATAAATTTGTTATATGTACTTACAATTTGATTGGTAAAAACCCGTAAGGAATTAAGAAAATTATGAATCATATCGTATCTGAAACGTGACCTAATTTTCGAAAATTTGCTGAGCTGGCTAAGAAATCCCTGCACATTACAAAATCCCTGCACCTTTAAAATTCCCTGCACATTACAAAATCCCTGCCCCTTTACAATTCCCTGCGCATTACAAAATCCCTGCCCCTTTACATTTCCTGTACATTACAAAATCCCTGCCCCTTCACATTTCTTGCACATTACAAAATCCCTGCCCCTTTACAATTCCCTGCACAGTACAAAATCCATGCACCTTTATACGTTCCTGCACATTACAAAATCCCTGCTCCTTTTCAATTCCCTGCACATTACAAAATCCCTGCCCCTTTACAATTCCCTGCACAGTACAAAATCCCTGCACCTTTATAATTCCCGGCATATTACAAAATCCCTTCACCTTTAAAATTCCCTGCACATTAAAAAATCCATGCCCCTTTATAATTCCCTGCACATCACAAAATCCCTGCACCTTTATAATTCTCAGCACATTACAACATCCCTACACCTTTATAATTCCCTGCACATTACAAAATTCCTGCCCCTTTATAATTCCCTGCGCATTACAAAATCCCGGTACCTCAACAATTCCTTGCACATTACAAAATCCTTGCCACTTTATAATTCCCTGAACATTACAACATCCCTACAACTTTATAATTCCATGCACATTACAAAATCCCTGCACGTTAACAATTCCCTGCACATTAGAAAATACCTACACCTTTATAATTCCCTGTACATTACAAATCCCCGCACCTCTATAATTCCCTGCACATTACAAAATACCTGCACCTTTATAATTATCTGTACAGTACAAAAACCCTGCCCCTTAACAATTCCCTGCACATTACAAAATCCCTACATCTTTCGATTCCCTGAACACTAAAAACCCCTGCACCTTTATAATTCCCTGCACATTACACAATCCCTACACCTTAACAATTGCCTGCACATTACAAATCACTGCACCTTTATAATTCCCTGCACATTACAAAATCCCTACATCTTTATAATTCCCTGCACATTACAAAATGCCAACACCTTTCGATTCCCAGCACATTACAAAATCCCTGCACCTTTACAATTCCCTGTACAGTACAAAAACCCTACACCTAAACAATTCCCTGAACATTACAAAATCCCTACACCTTTATAAATCCCTGCACATTACAAAATCCCTGCCACTTTATAGTTTCCTGCACATTACAAAATCCCTGCCCTTTTATAATTCCCTTCACATTATAAAATCCCTATACACCTTTATAAATCCCTGCACATTACAGAATCCCAGCCACTTTATAATTTCCTGCACATTACAAAATCCCTACACTTTAATAATTCCCTGCACATTACAATCCTTGCCCCTTTATCATTCCCTACATATTACAAAATCCCTGTACCTTTATAATTCCCTGCTCATTACAAAATCCCTGCACCTTTATAATTTCCTGCTCATTACAAAATCCTTGCCACTTTATAATTCCCTACATATTACAAAATCCCTGTACCTTTATAATTCCCTGCTCATTATAAAATCCCTGCACCTTTATAATTCCCTGCACATAACAAAATCCTTGCACCTTTATAATTCCCTGTATATTACAAAATCCCTGCAACTTTATAATTCCCTGCACATTATAAAATCCCTACACATTAATAATTCCATGCACATTACAAAATCCCTACACATTTATAATTCCCTGCACATTACAAAATCCTACACATTTATAAATACCTGCACATTATAAAATCCCTGTACCTTTATAATGCACATTTATAAATCCCTATATATTACAAAATCCCTGCACCTTTATAATTCCCTGCACATTACAAAATCCCAACACCTTTATAATTCCCTGCACATTACAAAATCCCTACACCTTTGTAATTCCCTGCACATTACAAAATCCCTACACCTTTATAATTGCCTGCACATTACAAAATCCTTGCACCTTTATAATTCCCTGTATATTACAAAATCCCTGAACCTTTATAATTCCCTGCACATTATAAAATCCCTACACATTTATAATTCCCTGCACATTACAAAATCCCTGCACATTTATAATTCCCTGCACATTACAAAAGCTTACACATTTATAAATACCTGCACATTATAAAATCTATGCACCTTTATAATGCACCATTATAAATCACTATATATTACAAAATCCCTGCACCTTTATAATTCCGTGCACATTACAGAATCCCTGCACCTTTATAATTACCTGCACATTACAAAATCCTTACAACTTTATAATTCCCTGCACATTACAAAATCCCTACACCTTTGTAATTCACTGCACATTACAAAATCCCTACACCTTTGTAATTTCCTGCACATTACAAAATCCCTACACTTTTATAATTCCCTGCACATTACAATATCGCTGCAACTTTATAATTCCCTGAACATTTCAAAATACCTGCACTTTATAATTCCCTGCACATTACAAAATCCCTGCACCTTTATAATTCCATGCACATTACAAAATCCTTTCACCTTTATAATTCCCTGTTCATTACAAAATCCAAGCACATTTATCAATCCCTATACCTTTATAATTCCCTGCACATTACAAAATCCCTGCACCTTTATAATTCCCTGCATATTACAAAATCCCTATACCTTTGTAATTCCCCGGTCATTACAAAATCCCTGCACCTTAAAAATTCCCTGCATATTACAAAGTCCCTGCCCCTTTATAATTCCCTGCATATTACAAAATCCCTTCCCCTTTATAATTCCCTGCAAATTACAAAATCCCTGCCCCTTTATAATTCCCTGCGCATTACAAAATCCCGGTACCTCAACAATTCCTTGCACATTACAAAATCCCTGCCACTTTATTATTCCCTGACCATTACCACATCCCTACACCTTTACATTCCCTGCACATTACAAAATCCCTGTACCTTTATAATTCCCTGAACATTACAAAATCCCTGCACCTCTATAAATCCTTACACATTTATTATTCCGTGCACAAAACAAAATCCATGAACCTTTATAATTTCCTGTATATTACAAAATCCCTGCATCTTTATAATTCCCTGTATATTACAAAATCCCTCCACCTTTATAATTTCCTGCACATTACAAAATCTCTACACATTTATAATTTCCTGCACATAACAAAATCCATGTACCTTTATAACTCCCTGTATATTACAAAATACCTGCACCTTTATAATTCCCTGCACATTATAAAATCCCTACACATTTATAAATCCCTGCACATTATAAAATCCCTGCACATTTATAATTCCCTGCACATTACAAAATCCCTGCACCTTTATAATGCACCTTTAAAAAACCCTATATATTACAAAATCCCTGCACCTTTATAATTCCCTGTACGTTACAAAATCCCAACACCTTTATAATTCCATGCACACTACCAAATCCTTACACCTTTATAATTCCCTGCACATTACAAAATCCCTACACCTTTGTAATTCCCTGCACATTACAAATCCGTACACCTTTATAATTCCATGCACATTACAATATCGCTGCACTTTTATAATTTCCTGCACATAACAAAATACTTGCACTTTATAATTCCCTGCACATTACAAAATCCCTGCACCTTTACAATTCCCTGCACATTACAAAATACCTGCACCTTTATAATTCCCTGCACATTACAAAATCCTTTCACCTTTATAATTCCCTGCTCATTACAAAATCTTTACACCTTTATAATTCCCTGCACATTACAAAATCCATGCACCTTTATAAATCCCTGCACCTTTATAATTCCCTGCACATTACAAAATCCCTACAACTTTATAATTCCCTGTGCATAACAAAATCCCTGCACCTTTATAATTCCCTGCACATTACAAAACACCACAACCTTTATAATTCCCTGCACATTACAAAATGTCTGCACCTTAATAATTCCCTGCACATTACAAAATACCTACACATTTATAATTCCCTGCACATTACAAAATCCTACACATTTATAAATACCTGCACATTATAAAATCCCTGTACCTTTATAATGCACATTTATAAATCCCTATATATTACAAAATCCCTGCACCTTTATAATTCCCTGCACATTACAAAATCCCTGCACCTTTATAATTCCCTGCACATTACAAAATTTCTACACATTTATAATTCCCTGCACATAACAAAATCCATGCACCTTTATAATTACCTACAATATCCCTGCACCTTTATAATTCCCTGCATATTACAAAATCCTTTACTTTTATAATTCTTTGGACATTACAAAATCCCTGCACCTTTATAATTCCCTGCATATTACAAAATCCCTACACCTTTATAATTTTCTGCATATTACAAAATTCCTACACCTTTATAATTCCCTGCACATTACAAATTCTCTGCACCTTTGTTATTACAAAATCCCTGCACCATTATAATTCCCTGCACATTACAAAATACCTGCACCTTTATAATTCCCTGCACATAACAAAATCCTTGCACCTTTATAATTCCCTGCGCATTACAAAATCCCTGTACCTTTATAATTCCATGCACATTACAAATCCCTACATCTTTATAATTCCCTGCGCATTACAAAATCCCTGCACCTTTAATATTCCCTGCATATTACAATATCCCTGTACCTTTATAAATTCCTTCACATTACAAAATACCTACACCTTTATAATTCCCTGCGCATTACACAGTCCCTGCACCTTTATAATTCCCTCCACATTACAAAACACCTGCACCTTTATAATTCACTGCACATAAGAAAACACCTGCACCTTTACAATTCCCTGCATATTACAAAATCCCTGCACCTTTATAATTCCCTGCACATTCCAAAATCCTTGCCCTTTATTCATTCCATGCACATTACAAAATCCCTACACCTTTACAATTCCCTGCATATTACAAAATCCCTGCACCTTTATAATTCCCTGCACATTCCAAAATCCTTGCCCTTTATTCATTCCCTGAACATTACAAAATTCCTACACTTTTGTAATTCCCTGCACATTACAAAATCCCTACACCATTATAATTTCCTGAACATTACAAAATCCCTGCACTTTTATTATTCCCTGTACATTACAAAATCCCTGCACCATTATAATTTCCTGCATATTACAAAATCCTTTACTTTTATAATTCTCTGTACATTACAAAATCTCTGCACCTTTATAATTCCCTGCATATTACAGAATCCCTACACCTTTATGATTCTCTGCATATTACAAAATTCCTACACCTTTATAATTCCCTGCACATTACAAATTCCCTGCACCTTTGTTATTACAAAATCCCTACACCTTTATAATTCCCTGCACATTACAAAATCCCTACACCTTTATAATTCCCTGCACATTACAAAATCCCTACACCTTTATAATTCCCTGTACATTACAAAATCTCCGCACCTTTATTATTCCCTGCATATTGCAAAATCCCTGCCCCTTGACAATTCCGGGTACTGTCTACTACCTTATGTAATTAATCAAAATGAAAATTAGGTTAATTTAACATTATTTTTAATGAAACCGAAATGTATCAGCACTTTTAATGCATAATGTCAAAGACATGCAAAAATAAAGATAAAAATATCAACAGTACAACCCATTAACATATCATAATAACATTAAAAAAAAGAGGGCTGTAGAGACATATTTTCTCCCGTAGTTGTACTTTAAATCTCTCCAAAGTATACGAGTGTTCCCTGAGGAACGGGTTTGCTTCATGATAAGCCCGTAGTGCTCGAAGATTCCTTTCGTCTTTTTTCTGAATATCATATATGCCCAACATACTCACTCTAAGGTACTGTGAAGTAAAGTACGACATTACAATACAGGAAATATTACACAAATATACATCTATGCACTTATTATGTATTCTGCTATATATAACTTATTCTGCAATTCAATTAAATAGTTTTATTCGATATCATACAATGTCTATCACATACACAGTCTAGTTTGAAACAGCTTATAAAATGTCTCATGCTACAATTAAATTATTAAGGAAGATGTAAAAGTAGTTCTTACTGTCTCTTCGTACTGGTCAAGCGTCAGCACATTAAACGGGACCTTAAGTGTATTAAGGTGTCTCTTTTCGCATTTCGAGCAAAGTGGTGTACCTAGAAAATGTATGTTTAATATTAGATTTATAATAGATTCATGAAAGTGTTTTTGCAATTGCGCACATATTGTATAATTATACCAGAGTGTGTGTGTATATTGTATATATGTGTGTATATTGATTAAACACTGTTTCGTATATACTTAGTACATGTAATACGATTGACACTGCAACGGGAAACTTTCAAGGGTTATGTTAGTACTCTGTGAAGTATTTGTTTTAAAATATATTTTTTTCATTTGTCTGTGTTTAAGGTATGGCATAAAAAACATCAAGACAATAAGTGACCAACATGAAGCGTAGCATTCCGTGGACAGCCAATAGAGTAGCACAACATGTAACAGGTACAACGGATTCGACGCCAGGGATCACCATATTGAAATGGTCAGGTGCAAAATCGCCACTTTGGAGAACAAACCTGACTTACGTGTTCACCCAGTTTGTCCCTGCTTCAGATCATTAGACGACAATGTGTAATACAAGTTTTCCTGACAAACTATTCTGACGTGTCTGCCAATTATAAAACGTTGAAACCATAAAAAAAGATTTCCCAGGATCATCCGTTACCAAGCCGCGGTTTGAGTTTTCTCCTACATATAGACCGTCTTTAAGATTGTTAAATATCAAATTGAAAACAAAACAGGCATTTATTTACATTTCAAACCATGGATATTATGCCTAGATACAATGTATGTGGCACATCTACATCTAGTATAGGTCATACACGCAACACTGTAGCCATTGAATTGTTTTCACGTCTTATATATAATGCCATAATAATAGACAAACTACATGCATGCACGGATAGATAAGTTTACTATTCACAATCCACACCATGGCAATTGCTTCAAATGTAACGCAAGTCACATCACAAAGCTGAAGCACCGACATATGATTTAATGGTTTCAAACCTAATATATTTGCTAGTATCATGTGTGAAAGAATAACTCGAACAATCATCAAGCGATACAACAGGAATTAACTAATCCATCTTACTTCATAACAAAGAATATTGAATGTATAAAAAGAGGAACAGCACTAAAAGAAACACACAAAACAAATGTTATAATTATTACTCATGCAGTGAAACTGATATACCTTTTTATATATGTATTCAATTATTTTAAAGTACATATGTTATCTTGAGCATATGTGTGATCAACAAATATTGCCTGTGTGTTATACATTCGATCATGTCAGTTTATACTGACTCTAGGATAGACATGCACGTGCCCAATTTTGGATTCTATGTGACGTGAATGACAACATTTTGAATGTATAACATGTGAAACATTTTACAAAAAGCCTTCAAACTTCGGTTTTAAGAAATTAAAACAAGCAAACCAATAGCAGGTGTAATAAAAGTGTATCGACCGAAATCAAATAAAATCAATACAAATGTCAAAATTCTATAACTTACTTGGTGCTGCCAATCAAAAACAAACATAACAAGCCTACAATGATAACTGCCATATTTCGTTGCTTGCAAGGTTTATATATTCGTATCTGAAAACAGATGTTGGTTTAAACATACCATATTTCTCAATGTAATACATTTTTTTAATATAAAACAAGGGTTCGTTTCCTGATGATGATGTAAATTCCAATCTTGATGACAATTCGAGTACTTTATATAACATATTTAAACTGATAACAGCAATGATATTAGCTATTAATTACTGTTACGATAATTTTTAAAATCGAAAAGTTTCTTGTTGTATTTTTTTAATAGGATTTAACGCCATTTTCAGCACATTTCAGGTTATATGTCGCATATCCAGTTTTATTGGTGGAAGAAGACCCCTGAGTGATTCTGAGTACAATCACCGTACTTCCACAAGTAACAGGCAAACTTTCTCACATAAAGATTTTGTGCGAGGGGGACTCGAATCTACGATCTTAGCGATGAGAGGTAACTGATCTTGAGACGGCGCCATGGGCCACTCGGCCACGGAGGACCCTAAGTAGAAAAATATTTGTTAAATGGAAAGTTAAATCCTCGATAAATATGTATCCATCGGAATTGGTTCCATACACACACACGCGCGCACACACACACACACACACACACACACACACACACACACACACACACAATCGAACATCAATGTCATGTACAAAATACATCTTAACGTGTCAGTGATGTGTCTTTTATTATCAGACATCAATGTCATCTACAAAAAAACACGTAAACATGTCAGTGATATGTCTTTTATTATCAGACATCAATGTCATCTACAAAAACACGTTAACGTGTCAGTAATATGTCTTTTATTATCAGACATCAATGTCATCTACAAAAAACACTTTAACGTGTCAGTGATATGTCTTTTATTATCAGACATCAATGTCATCTACAAAAAACACGTTAACATGTCAGTGATAAGTCTTTTATCATCAGACATCAATGTCATCTACAAAAAACAGTTTAACATGTCAGTGATATGTCTTTTATCACCAGACATCAATGTCATCTACAAAAAACACGTTAACATGTCAGTGATAAGTCTTTTATCATCAGACATCAATGTCATCTACAAAAAACAGTTTAACATGTCAGTGATATGTATTTTATCATCAGACATCAATGTCATCTACAAAAAACACGTTAACATGTCAGTGATATGTCTTTTATCATCAGACATCAATGTCATCTACAAAAAACAGTTTAACATGTCAGTGATATGTATTTTATCGTCAGACATCAATGTCATCTACAAAAAACACTTTAACGTGTCAGTGATATGTATTTTATTATCAGACATCAATGTCATCTACAAAAAACACGTTAACATGACAGTGATATGTATTTTATCATCAGACATCAATGTCATCTACAAAAAACACGTTAACGTGTCAGTGATATGTATTTTATCATCAGACATCAATGTCATCTACAAAAAACAGTTTAACATGTCAGTGATATGTATTTTATCATCAGACATCAATGTCATCTACAAAAAACACGTTAACATGTCAGTGATATGTATTTTATCATCAGACATCAATGTCATCTACAAAAAACACTTTAACGTGTCAGTGATATGTATTTTATTATCAGACATCAATGTCATCTACAAAAAAACACGTTAACATGACAGTGATATGTATTTTATCATCAGACATCAATGTCATCTACAAAAAACAGTTTAACATGTCAGTGGTATGTATTTTATCATCAGACATCAATGTCATCTACAAAAAACACTTTAACGTGTCAGTGATATGTATTTTATTATCAGACATCAATGTCATCTACAAAAAACACTTTAACATGTCAGTGATATATCTTTTATCATCAGACATCAATGTCATCTACAAAAAAAAATGTGTTTACATGTCAGTGATAAGTCTTTTGCTATCAAACATCAATGTCATCTACAAAAAACACGTTAACATGTCAGTGATATGTCTTTTATTATCAGACATCAATATCAAACACACGTTAACATGACAGTGATATATCTTTTATTATCAAACATCAATGTCATCTACAAAAAACACGTTAACATGTCAGTGATATGACTTTTATTATAGACATCAATGTCATCTACAAAAAACGTGTTAACATGTCAGTGATATGTCTTTTATTATCAGACATCAATGTCATCTACAAAAAACGTGTTATGCCGCTTTAATATTCGAATGTGCTGCAATAAAAATATGAATAATTTGTCAAGTGATGTGATACACAGTGTTTAGTTAGTTATTTGGTATATTCAGTCGAGTAGCATATGTAAGTAGTTGTCGACATCTGATTGTTAAATCGAGTAGCAAATGTAACTAGACATTTGACTGTTAATATCAACACACAGTCGAATAGCATATATATGAAGGCATATCATTTGTTGTATAATAACAACACACAGTCGAGTGGTAGCATATGTAAGTAGACATATGGTTCTATAAGGTTCTATAATAACAACACACTGTCGGGTAGCATATGTAAGTAGGCATTTGGTTGTATAACAGCAACGCACAGCCGAGTAGCATATGTAAGTAGACATTTGGTTGTTTAATAGCAACACACAGTCTGGTAGCATAAAATTATGTAAGTAGACATTTGGTTCTATAATAACAATACACACAGTCGGGCAGCTGATGTAACTAGGTATTTAATTGTATAATAGCAACACACAGTCGGGTAGAATATGTAAGTAGGCATTTGGTTGCATAATAACAACACACAGTCGGGTAGCATATGTAACTAAACATTTGATTGTATGATAACAACACACGATCGGGTAGCATATGAAACTCGACATTTGGTTGTATAATACCAACACACATTCTGGTTGCATATGTAACTAGTCATTTAGTTGTATAATAACAACAGACAATCCAGTAACATATGTAATTCGACATTTGATTGTTTAATCTCAACACACAGTCGAGTAGCATATGTAACTAGACATTTGGTTGTTTGATAGCAACACACAGCCGAGTAGCATATATATGTAGGCATATCACTGGTTGTATAATAGCAACACACAGTCGAGTAGAATATGTAACTAGACATTTGGTTGTTTAATAACAACACACAGTCGGGTAGCATATATAATTAGGCATTTGGTTGTATAATAGCAACACACAGTCGGGTAATATATGCAACTAGGCATTTGGTTTTATAATAGCAACACACAGTCAGGTAGCATATATAACTAGGCATTTGGTTTTATAATAGCAACACACAGTCGGGTAATATATGCAATAGGCATTTCTTTGTACAATAGCAACACACAGTCGGGTAGCATATGTAACTAGGCATTTGGTTGTATAACAGCAACACATAGCCGGGTAACATATGCAACTAGGCATTCCGTTGTACAATAGCAACACACAGTCGGGTAGCATATGTAACTAGGCATTTGGTTTTATAATAGCAACACACAGTCGGGTAATATATGCAATAGGCATTTCTTTGTACAATAGCAACACACAGTCGGGTAGCATATGTAACTAGGCATTTGGTTGTATAATAGCAACACATAGTCGGGTAACATATGCAACTAGGCATTCCGTTGTACAATAGCAACACACAGTCGGGTAGCATATGTAACTAGGCATTTGGTTGTATAATAGCAACACACACGTCGGGTAATATATGCAACTAGGCATTTATTTGTACAATAGCAACACACAGTCGGGTAGCATATGTAACTAGGCATTTGGTTGTATAATAGCAACACATAGTCGGGTAACATATGCAACTAGGTATTTCGTTGTACAATAGCAACACACAGTCGGGTAGCATATGTAACTAGGCATTTCGTTGTACAATAGCAACACACAGTCGGGTAGCATATGTAACTAGGCATTTCGTTGTATAATAGCAACACATAGTCGGGTAACATATGTAACTAAACTAGGCATTTCGTTGTACAATAGCAACACACAGTCGGGTAGCATATGTAACTAGGTATTTCGTTGTACAATAGCAACACACAGTTGGGTAGCATATGTAACTAGGCATTTCGTTGTTCAATAGCAACACACAGTCGGGTAGCATATGTAACTAGGCATTTGGTTGTATAATAGCAACAAATAGTCAGGTAACATATGCAACTAGGCATTTCGTTGTACAATAGCAACACACAGTCGGGTAGCATATGTAACTAGGCATTTCGTTGTACAATAGCAACAGACAGTCGGGTAGCATATGTAACTAGGCATTTCGTTGTACAATATCAACACACAGTCGGGTAGCATATGTAACTAGGCATTTCGTTGTACAATAGCAACGCACAGTCGGGAAGCATATGTAACTAGACGTTTCGTTGTACAATAGCAACACACAGTCTTGTATCATATATAACTAGGCGTTGGGTTGTATAATAGCAACGCACAGTCGAGTTGCATATGCCACTAGTCATTTAGTTGTACAATAGCAACAGACAGTCGGGTAGCATATGTAACTCGACATTTGGTTGTGTATTAACAACACACACAGTCGAGTAGCATATGCAACTATACATTTGGTTCTATAAAAACAACACACAGTCGGATAGCATATGTAAGTAGACATTTGGTTATTTAAAAGCAACACACATTTGAGCAGACATAGTGTTTATTGTATGCTTACATCTCACATTCTAGTGAAATGTGTAAGGAGGGTAAGTACTAGTTTTATTCCAGCAACAACACTCAAATGGCGTATTATAACTTTAATAATTACTAATAACAATTGCATTAGAAAATACTTGTACACTTTAAATAGCGAATGCATTAATAAATGAAGTAAATATTTTGTTAGTAAATTTCTTCAAAAAATAATAACCTGTTAACATTGAATCGATTGTGAAAAGTAATTGTATTCCAAATGAGGCAATACGCCATTATAGCACTGGAAACGGCCAATGTATTTAGTATAGCATTTATTATACAGATATTTAAAAACCATTGGAATAAATACTGACACAATTCCATACTTCGTTAATTTCTACATCTGGTATTGATAGAAAAATCTACGCTTACCCAAACGTATTTGTTTTGTTGTGTTCGGGAGTAAGATTAATCTTCAACAATATGTCATGACTATTACAAAGTGTTCTACTTTTGTCAAAGATAAAGTACGGTCACTCTAAAGTATCGGTCATAGATTCATTGACACGACACTGCACAGGGCAAGTAGTTTGCTGATATCCAATCGAACAGTGCCAGAGAAAGCCACTAAATGCTGAACGCATCTAACAACGAAACAATCGTATCTCTAGCAAACATCTCTTAAGTGTATCGGCATCATCGAATTAAAGAGCTAAACTAATACTTTAAAATGCAATCAGAACTACGTTTTTATACCAATACAAAACGAAAATTACAATAACAAACCAAACAAAGAAAGTGTTGGCTGTGTATTAACTAAAAATAAAATATTTCATAAATACAAAAGAAAATAAATATTGTAATGAAAACGTTCCACCCAAACGATTCATTCAAATCAGAAAGAAATAAACAAAAACAAATTAATAAAATAAACGGTAACTCACCAACGAGGCAGACGACACTACAAGAGACGGCAATATCTTTATAATTAGAAGAAAAATTACACATTAATCTGGAACCGCATCGTGGGTTTGATCCCCGGTTGCGTTTTACCAAAGATTTGAACAATGGTACCAGTAGAACTTTAGTCGCTCAGTATTTATAGGAAAGTTCTAGGTCTTATCGGCCCGGTATCAGTGTAGTATGACAGTCTTGGATATCACACAATGTGTCTGTGGCATGATAATCAAGTATGACAGCTCTTAGAAAAACTGTCTCAGGAAGGAACCGTCGCTATATGACTGAAAAGTTTTTATAAGCTATCTAAAACACCATAATAATATCCACCTGTTTGTCATGAATATTATTCTGATTATTTATGATTTGTTTATGACAATGTTTGATGTTAACAATAGGCATTTATAATACAATGTTAATAAAAAAACATACGTGTTACGTCTTCCGCAAAGAATTGCATTTGGCCTTGCATTCGTTTGTCTACAATAACTTTTGAACGTTTTACTCTTTTTATTAGATAGTAAATCAGTACAGCACAACGATTGTGCAAAATAATATATTGTACGCTGCAGTTTGACCACGTGTATAAATCGCCTCATTTGTCTACAATAACTTCTGAACGTTTGACTCTGTTTCTTTAGGTAGTAAATCAGTACAGCACAACGATTGTGCAAAATATTATATTGCACGCTGCAGTTTGACCCACGTGTAGAAATCGCCTTATGAGTGCAAAAAGGTATAAAGTGCCTTTTTATTTCATATACACTTGGTATCTTATTGCATCAATGGGACGAAACACTTATATCTAAAGAAATTATACAATATATAGGAATAGTTAAATATTGGTTAATACTATATATATTAAGCAAAAAGTAATAAGTGTATTATTAGTTATTTTGTACACAACCAGAGAAATGAAATTGATGACACTCATTACACCAGGAATTGGTCGCCTGGGGTACGTGATAGTTTACAAATCGCAGGTTTACACGAGATTTTGTTTTATCTGGAATCAGTTAAAGTAAATGATGTTATACCAGTATTAACCAATCGTCTGATATATATAACACTGGCATGCAAGTACAATATTATGGTCTTCATTATATCTATATAGCGAAATAAAGGCAATTTTAAAAGGTCTTATGATCTAACTATGTTAGATAACATTTAATACAGAAATATCATTGCAAAAATAAAATTGTCATCCCATAAGCTATTTATTGAAACAGGCATACATGAGAATATTAAAAGAAGTCAGAGGAAATACTCAGTATGATTGTACTTAGGCAATATTTGAAGATGGATATCATTTTTTTTCTGGTATGCCCTTTCTATACCGATTTAAGGATTTAAATCAGTACTGCATTTTGTAAATCATATCTAACACGATGCAGATGTATCCACATGTGCAAACATGTCGGTTACCACCGGCAGAATTCAGTCAAGCTCGGTTAATGGAGTGCACTGATTTGTGAACGCTTTTCTCTGCTTTATATTTTACCTAAAATCGGTATTGCACAACAATGATGTATATTAATATCTAACATGCTGTAATTTAAGCAACTCTTGTAAATATCACAAATAGGCCTACACATATGGTTACAGGCTTGTTTCATATGATTAATAAATATTAAACTAATATAGACAACACGTGTCTGTCACAATTGTAAAAGGTGTTTGTCAACATTTGATTGCAAGTGATTGTCATGGTTACCGGATTGGCTGGCGGATAGTTATATCTGAGGTGACCTATGCGACGCCGCGTAGAGTTTTGAAGCTTCAAAGTTGATCTGATTTTAATGAGATTGCATGACCCCTTTATTCTCATTATGTTGTGGTATGCCAGAGGTTGACAAACAATAAAATATAAGTTTTACCTCTTTCATTTTATTTTTTTATGAATGACAAGCATGCATTTTTTTATATAGAATAAAGAACAAAAATCAATGGTGGGCTTACACCTTTAATACTGGGTTCAACGTTACATAGTCATAAGTATGATCTTGTCAGCGGACATTCGGTTGATATTCAGTACATAGTCAACAGCGTTGTTTGAGTAAGAAAGGAAACTGAATCAGTATTGGGGTAAATGAAATTGTCAAGTCACGCTAGCTACATTCGTCAAGTGTCGTAGTTTACCAATAAATTCTCTCGGTATAAATACAACTTAAAATATGTGTATTCTCCATACAATATAACCATAAATCAGAACAATAAACGGTGTGCCATCTGGTACATGCTATATACAAATGCGTATGGCAGGCAGTGTTTTAGTAATGCTATACAATAGTTAGAATATTAGTATCGTGTCGTTTATATCAAAGCAAAGTTGAAAGTGGAGAAGGTTGTACACTATATATGCGTATGCAAACAGTTGACAAGATTTAGTCTCAAAAGTTGTGTCAGCAAAAAAGTATAATTTAACATGATATTAACTGCTATAAATAGTGTAATTTCAATAAATGAAACCACAGTGGATGGTGACAGGTGCGGTTGCCTTTTTGTCAAAATCGAACTTGGTAAAATCACTCCTTGACAGGGGTCGTCGTAATACAGTTCATATCAAATGCTGCGAACCGAACCATAGGGGCACTGTACAGTGTACAGGATAATTAAAGAGCCCTTCAGTGCTCGCTGGAACTTCCTCGATTGCTTGAACAGTATGAAATAGAGCGCTGAACGACAGATCATGAATATTTTTTGAGAAATGAAAATACGTCAAATATGACCTGCAGTGGATGGCCGTACATAGCATGTTTGAAATGTATGTAACCATTTTATGCAAATATATGTGTTCTTTGAATTTACGTACAGTTTGATATTTAATTTGATGCTAGTATAAGACATGGTGAACTCTATTAAAAATCAGAAAAGTCTTTTTCCATTTTATAAGATTAAAAGTCCTCGTAATCAAGTTCTTTATAATTGTACTGCCATTTTTTGGTTTTAACAAATTGGGCATTTTGGGTCCTTTCAAATAATATCTATTATATCTATATTTTTTTTACACAGATCATCGGATTAGAATATAGCACACATTCAATAATAAAATGATATTCATCCTCTTAATTTATTGCATACCCTGCATTTCAGTTCGTCAAATGGTGTTCTAATTGGACGTGTCCAACGGCCTACCTCAATTTATAAGCAATGTAACAAGTCACGTAGCTGAGCAAAATCTTTTATTATTTTTGTATAAAAAAGGATGATATCTAAAATTAACAATATGGTTGTAAAAGACAGCATGTGTTGACTCAGTCTAACGACTTTCAAGTTTTGAATAATTGATAATTCGTTGTTTTACTGTTAAAATGAAGTTACTCAGCACCTTGGATGTAGCTACAAATCATTAAAACCTTAATTTGATAAAAGATGTTTCAACAAAGAAACCCATGAAGTTTTATTTGGATAAACCTCTAAATCAAATAAAAACATTTTATAATTCGTTCATGCATTTTGAATTGTTTGCATTCAGTTTTTGTAACCGAAATTTGATAATATTTGCTTACCGTTGACAAATAAGAAACAATCTGCAAAATTCATCATACACACACTCATTCTTCTTTGAGGTTGTTTGGCATCTATTATTCGTTTTAAAGACTGTACATGTATTCGTTCAACAGCTAAACCGTTACCAAATCCCCAGACTTCACTGCCAAAAATCAACATTGGCGTAACTAACCTGTCGAAAAGATATATCCTGTGCTTTCCCGATATGAATGTAAATTTGTGTAAATGTCTATTCATTTTAAAACTAGGCTTTTGTGCTTATTAAAGGCGTCAACGGATTGTATTAACAATATCAATGACAACATTATTACCGTAAAATATATATTCCGAGGTTAATTGCCGCCTTTTCCGAAAAAAAAATTTTTGGCTGTATTAATTTTAAGCTTCCATTCATAGCGAAAACAAGTCAATATGTTTAGACCGTGTTGCATTCATCTGCTGATTCGGTAAATAAAACGATACCGCCAGCATATAATAGCATGAATCTTATGAACATATTAATGTCAAGACCATTTAAAACACTATCTGTTAATTCCTGTTCTATGTCATTAGTGAGTAAAGCAATAAATATTCGCATTGCCTCACGACAAGCGCGCAGTAAAACGTTACCCTCAACACTGAGCTTCTATATATAAACAATTTATCTGCGCACCCAGAAAGTTTATTATCTAAAATACACGTGAATATTTTACCTAAACAGCTTAATAACGTAATTCCACGTTAATTATCAACTATACTTGTTGCGTCTTTTGGGGTAACGGTATAGTTTGTTCCTCTGGCTAATTTTCGGGAATATTATCGATACCAAATATTTTATTAAAAAGTGGAACCAAGGTTGGCAGTATAATCAGTTTGCCGTGGATACAAAAGTAATTTATTATACATCTATTATCAGGAACACCTGATTTGTTCGACTTTAATTGCTAAATAACTTTCAAAATGTCATGCTTGTGAAGACCGAGTTTAATTAATCAAAATTAAAACTTAAAACTTGTTGTTTTCTTATCTATAAATATAATGTAAAACATCTTCATCTGGGATGAAAAGATGATGTTAAGGGCTATTTACAGATTTAAAGACAAGGGAACATTTAAGTACTTTATACCTGAAGCCTCTTTTAACATGTTTCGATATAATTTTGCGATGTTAACTGGACTTGATTTAGCTGTTAAATTCGATTAAAAATTCTAATAGATGTGTTTGTGTTTCTATCGTTTTTAAATACAGGGGCGGCAAACTTTTTCGAAAATATAATTTCAGTTTTATATATTCCTGTATATATACATGCACATACATATTTATGTCATTAGATATACACTTCTTTTAGAGTAATTTATACCAAGAGCGAATGCAGAAGTGGTGGGTTGGACCAGGCACGTATCCCCAATCCCCCAAAAATCGGACAAGCATACCCTTTTAACCCTTTATTCCATAGATACGCGTTTTCCCGCACCAATCACAGAAGGCCTTTGAAAACAGAGCAGGAAGAGTTCAGATTGCTCGTGACGAGCAATCTGAACACTTCCTGCACTGTTTTCCACTCTGTCAGTTAATTTAAACATAATTCACCCAATAATTCAAAAGCTTTCTATATTAGAGGTATCCAAAGGCGTTTATATGAAGTAAAGGGTTAAGTGATTTAAATTGGATTCCAAAGCCATTTCATTGATATGTACATGCGGGTCAATTTATAATAGTACAATCTTACCTTTAAAGCAAATAAAAAATACTCAATCTTTAAATTCTGTTTTACATTGTTTTTTATTATATATTTTCTGTACCCAAACATATTGCCAAATTTCCTGTATATAACGGTCAATTTTGTGTTTACGTTTCTAGTTTTATTAGCAAATCGGCAATTTACCAATAATCTCTTTGGCCATTTACAAAATAATATTACATGAAATATGGCTAAGACAGCAATACTATAAAGTTATTTTATAATGTTGTGTACACTATGTGAATATATTGTACGAGTACAATATATTCTAATATTGTACAAAACACTGTAAAATGATATGTTTATTTTAAACCTCAATCTAAAAGAATTTATCAAATGAGAAAAGAAAACTTCAGATCCTTTCAAATAAATAAACCACGAGTCATCAAATTGACTTCTATTGTCACTTACTTCACTCTTAAGGGAGGTAACTCGTCCAACCATGGCTGACAGCTATCTAATTAGAGGTGATATTCCTGTTGCTATATATACTATTTTAATGATCTAATTTATATAAAAATTTACAAAATATTACAATTGACGTATGTATCATCTGAACAATTAAACAAAATTAATACGAGCGTTCTTTGTACATGGATATGTCGCACTTGGATATATTTTAGACTTCTTCTTCTTCTAATAATAATGTACAGGGCCCACTCTGAGGCATTGTCGTACATGTGTGACTGTACAAGAATGATGCCGAGTGAGGCGCAAACTAGTAGTGCAGGTTTAAAAAGAAATAAAACTTTGTACAGTGTGGGTTATTCATACTGCACCAGTCCCCCCTCCCCTCCCCCAACTTGAATGCCGCCAGGTTGGACGCTGTGACCAGGTTCTGTGGTAGCTGGTTCCACAGCCGTGTAGCCAAGGGGAAGAAGGAGTGACGAAGATAGTCCATTCTGCAAAATGGTACAACGTATCTGGTTGCGTGACCTCTGGTCGCTACAGTGGTGGTGTGTCGAGATACGGTGTTGCGGGGATATCGATATGGCAATAGATGATCCTATACATCATAATCAGCTTGGCATGCTGTCGTCTATGTTGGAGAAATGACCAACCAAGATCCGTTATCATCTGGGAGATCCTACTAGTTGTGCAGTAGTCTCCCTTGGCGAAGCGTGCTGCCCCACGTTGAACTACGTTGGATCCCATGCTGTGGAGGCGCACTCGACCGTTGGTCAAACGAGGTTCTTGTATGCTTGGGCCTTGGTTTTTTGTGGACAAATACACAGACTCTCCTTATGAACGCCAGGCTGTTGTTGACTTTCTTGATAGTGGACTCCACATGTGGCTTCCAGGAGAGATCGCCCGAGAGCGTCGTCCTCAGGTATCGTCCTGTCTTGACTATGATTAGGTTGTGCCCATGGATTTGGTAGCTTGCGAGGATAGGGCTCCTCTCCCTGGTAATGCGCAGGACCTCGCCGCACTTTAAAGGGTTGAAGGACATCATCCAGTCACGTTCCCATTGCTGGCGTTTGTCCAGATCTTCGAGATGTGGAGATTACTTTGTCCGGGAGATAGTTGATGTAGAGCAGGAAGAGTAGAGGTCCAAGAACTGTGCGCTGTGGCACGCAGGAAGTGACAGAAGTGGAGGTTGACATGTGGCCTTCAACAAGGATCTGCCGGCTTCTATCTGTCCGGAAGCTCTGAATCAAGCTCAATACTTGGAAATTAAGTCGGCATTGGCGTTTGTTTCAACAACTACTGAGACAGAAAGACAGACAGACAGACAGACAGACAGACAGACAGACAGACAGACAGACAGACAGACAGACAGACAGACAGACAGACAGACAGACAGACAGACAGACAGACAGACAGACAGACAGACAGACAGGACAGGACAGGACAGGACAGGACAGGACAGGACAGACTAACAGACCAAAACAAAACACAGCAGAGCAGAGCAGAGCAGAGCAGAGCAGAGCAGAGCAGAGCAGACAGACAGACAGACAGATAGGACAGGACGGGACAGGACAGGACAGGACAGACTAACAGACCAAAACAAAACACAGCAGAGCAGAGCAGAGCAGAGCAGACAGACAGACAGACAGACAGACAGACAGACAGACAGACAGACAGACAGACAGACAGACAGACAGACAGGACAGGACAGGACAGGACAGGACAGGACAGGACAGGACAGGACAGGACAGACTAACAGACCAAAACAAAACACAGCAGAACAGAGCAGAGCAGAGCAGAGCAGAGCAGAGCAGAGCAGAGCAGAGCAGAGCAGAGCAGAGCAGAGCAGACAGACAGACAGACAGACAGACAGACAGACAGACAGACAGACAGACATATGTGTGCGTGAGCGTTAGCGCGTCATACATATTTAATAAATGGTACATGTAAAGAAAACTGGACATTATAACAATGTCTTTAATATTTGCTATTATGTATGGTTGCTTTAAGAAATACTAACAGAACAGATTAGTCAGTGATGCATTCGAGTTAGTTTCGTCAACCTTTGTTCTTATATTACAATATGATTAACTATGTATTATCACACACGCCAACCGTTGTATTGTAGTCATGTAAATAAGTAATATTCATTAAAAATAAAAAATTTACGAGTGGTAGTTCTGTTTCACAATAACCACGCCCATTTCCCCCACCAAACACACTATAGTGTCTGGTATACTTACTGGCAAACACCCTACCCCAAACACATTTTACAATATAATGAATACAAAAAAAGTTGACAAACTTATTCAACTTTGTAAATTTGTTTATGAGATTTTTCATAAAAAGACAACAATTCCTTAATTTATCTCACATAATTTATTTTTAAGGAATTAATAAAATGTTTTATTACATTAATTCCAACCATATTTTAAAATATAATGAATTAAAAAAAAAAACTTGTTCTATTTTGTTAACTTGTTTATGAGTTGTGTTTTTTTTTATAAAAGATAAGAATTCGTGCAAAATAACATAGAAAATATTTTGACCTAATGTTAAACTGACATATGTCGTTATTATAGGGATGAATATAACATTTTTCTATATTCATATAATGTTATAACATTATTGTATATTCTATACTCTTGTTATATACACCATACTTTATAAAATTGTACATGTTGTATTATGGGCCGGAAGCCTAAATTACTGAATAAACATATTGATATTGTCATTGTCGTTAATGCGCCGAAATGGTACTCATTAATTATAGCATGATAAAGTTTAAACTTTTTCCTTTTTTATAATAACAATACATGATCAATGTATTATCAAGGTCTAAATGTAACGTAAAATTATTACTATTTCCCTTAACTATTATTGTATAAGTTAGATGAAAACCGGTTTTATTAAGTGTTGTGCAAATCGACGTCACCTACCGGCACGTTTGGTGTTTGTGTTGTTCTTGATCAAGGCACTTTATCCGCATGTGCTTAGTACTGGTTCTACCCGGGAGGACCTCGGGCGAGATTTGTCGTAGCTGTAAGAACTTGTTTAACAATGTAGGTAAAATAAATACGTTTAAAAATAAATCAATATTCCTTTAATGTATATGATTACATAATAAATTTAAACCAATACAACCATGTGTCCGATATAATTCATTTTTATAACCAATACAACCATGTGTCTATATAATTCCTTGTTATAACCAATACAACTATTTGTCTATTTTAATTCGATCAATCAGTGCTGTTCAGCTAAAAATTGCCAAACTCAACACATCACAATACAGGAAACCAGTGAAAGTTCTACAAGTCTCATACTACTATACAATACCGGAGGCCAGTAAAAGTCCTAGAAAGGTCTCAAACTATTACACATTACCGGAAACAAGCGAAAGTCCTACAGGTCTCACACTTCTATACAATACTGGAGGCCAGTAAAAGTCCTAGAAAGGTCTCAAACTATTACACATTACCGGAAACAAGCGAAAGTCCTACATGTCTCACACTTCTATACAATACTGGAGGCCAGTAAAAGTCCTACAAATGTCTCAAACTATTACACATTACCGGAAACAAGCGAAAGTCCTACAGGTCTCACACTTCTATCAATACTGGAGGCCAGTAAAAGTCTTAGAAAGGTCTCAAACTATTACACATTACCGGAAACCAGCGAAAGTTCTACAGGTCTCACACTACTACACAATACCGGAGGCAAGTGAAAGTCCTACAAAGGTCTCAAACTATTACACATTACCGGAAACCAGCGAAAGTCCTACAGGTCTCACACTACTACACAATACCGGAGGCCAGTTAAAGTCCTAAAAAGGTCTCAAACTATTACAAATTACCGGAAACCAGCGAAAGTCCTACAGGTCTCACACTACTACACAATACCGTTAACCAGCGAAAGTTTTACAGGTCTCACATTTCTACACACTACCTGAGACCAGTGAAAGTCTTAGAAAGGTCTCAAACTACTACACAATACTGGAAACTAGCGAAAGTTCTTCAGGTCTCACACTACTACACAATACTGGAAACCAGCGAAAGTCCTAGAAAGGTATCAAATTACTTTACATTACCCATAATGGCGTTCTATATCATAAAAACGTTAATATACAAATGACATTTGAATATCAAAATTTACAGCATATTTCTGGGCTGATATTTTTCTTGGACCGAATATATGAAATTATGAAAAGTAAAAACACACAGTTTGACCAGCTTGTCACAAGCTTATAAAACTCTGAAGGTCATACCCAAATGAGTTCAGCTTAAACCGACCAATGGTAGTCTGGCTTTTATCATAGACGTCTTACATATATTTTGATTGGTTGATTTAAATCCAGTCAAGAAGAGCGTGAACTACTTCTTCTACTACTACTACCATTACTACTACTACTTCTTCTATTGTCACCACCACTACTATTACTACTACTACTACTACTACTACTACTACTACTACTACTACTACTAATAATAATAATAATAATAATAATAATAATAATAATAATAATGATAATAATAACAAGAATAAGAATAATAAAACAATGATAATGTTATTATTTATAATAATAATAATAATAATAATAATAATAATAATAATAATAATAATAATAATGATAATAACAACAATAATAATATAAAAAAACAGAATACGTCACCATAAACTTCTATATTTTTTTAAATCTCACTTTGTGTGCCCGTTCGTGTTTTGTGGTGCATCCCTCTTACCTGAAATCCTAACGGATCAAATTGAAATCAAAATGAAATTACGAGAATCATTTAATACCTCATTAAATAGGTTGCACTTTTAAGCGGGAAATCTATTTAAGGCACGTACCCGAAGTAAGGAAGTCCCTATTGCATACAGTAGTTTGGCATACCTTTTGGCAAAACGAAGTCAATGAATACGCCACACGCAAGCACACACACATATTCAGACAGATCAAACCTTCCTCGATTGTGAAAACATTCATTTCAGCTTTTTTCCTTTTAGTTAAATACATTTCTGGATGCATGTTTGCTGTTCGTCACACAATCGTTACATTATTTAACGAACGGTTTTGGTGCAGATATGTGATTGGCTGGCTGACAACGGAACATATTGCGACTATCTGGCTGATGTTTGGACAGAAATATGATATTGTACTTTAAATTCGGGCAATAATATGATACTAGTATGTTTGATATTCGGAAAATAATAATCTGAATGATATTGGGGCAGAAATAAGAAATACGATAGTCTGTTTGACATTCTGGCAGAAATACGATAGTCTGTTTGACATTCCGGCAGAAATACGATAGTTTGTTTGATGTTCCGGCAGAAATACGATAGTACGATAGTCTGTTTGATGTTCCGGCAGAAATACGATAGTCTGTTTGATGTTCCGGCAGAAATACGGTAGTCTGTTTGATATTCTGGCAGAAATACGGTAGTCTATTTGATGTTCCGGCAGAAATACGAGTATGTTTGATATTCCGGCAGAAAGAATACGATAATATGTTTGATATATGAGGGAAATTACGATACTTTGTTTGATGTTTGGGCAGAATTACGATATTATGTTTGATATGGGGTTGATATTGGGGCAGATATATATGTATATTAATCGTGTTAATAGTGGCAGCGGATAATATAGAATTTGCTATATATAATGTTTAATTGTACATACGTCTTGACTTGTTAAAGGCTGGTTAAGTGAATAAATGATCGTCGCAGAAGACTGAATTCGAGTTACTCAGCCGAGGGAAGATTTGACTTTGTCCAACTGAGCTTTTCCGTTAAATAAAGCCGTTCTCATACTATCATTCAGTTTACTTACCGTGAACATGTAGTCGATATCCCTTATATATAACTTACATGTCAGTTTGCTAAAATATATCCGTATACAGGATTCCGGCATTTTATAATGTCATTCATTGAAAGACTGCTAATTACAAAAAATACAATGTGACTTACAATATCCACTCAAAGTTCGCACATGCATTCCATTTAAATGCTTACTGGACGTGGAAACGAACTTTTCAACTGACATACTCGTGTCCGACAAATTATATAATACCTATCTAACTGTCGACGCTCAAGTCATTTATTCGTTTCTTATTGAAACCAGCAGACATGATAACATTGACCTAGCATTGCGATGTTGCCCTCTTGGTCGAAACATAAATATAATTATATAGCAATAATTATTATAGAAGACAAATATCACATCTCTTACAAACGTACATCGTACACTTCAATTCGATAATACATTTTAAACCTCCGTTGTCAAATATCCCAAATCCTGACATGTTTTACTCGTATTTTTCCAAAGAAACCGACACTATCATCAACATAGCAAAGTTCTTATGTATACCATGTCTTCAAAATACGATCTATGCTCACAAACACTTTGACACAATCCCTGTTCAAATATTACATACGTTATCAATATTGATTACTATTTCTATCATATTCGATACAATATATCTTAATTGAAAACAAATCCATATTCATAATATATGTGTCACTCTTTTAATTTCACTATAATGTAAAATTGTACTATGCCCGACCAGTGGCTTAAATTCTTGAAATTATAACTTTGTAACTTGTATGCTTTCTATGCCTTAAAAGTTACACAATTGCACCTTAACATAACTGAACATAGTGTCTTCTTTCTCTGGATGTCTCCGTAGGGAATATAGTAAGCCATTGAGATGAATTAATTCGTCTGTAAGTAAAAACAGACAGAACCAAAAACACGGAAACCTGGAGCTGCTCTCCGAATTAGTAATTTCAAAAAAAGTACTGCAACATGAATACCTTTCAAATGTAAGAAGAGAAACTTATGTTATAACATAAGCCGTAATACATAAGCCATAATACATAAGCCGTAATACATAAGATGCTTATGACATTATACATACAGATCAGTTTTTATTCTTCAGCTATTTATTTTCTCTCATTGCTCGTGGTTATAAAACAAATACTGATTTAAACGACCAGTTTGAGACAAGACAAAATGGGACATCAGCAGACCATATTGTTTACTTGATGTAGGGTTATGTTTCCACGCATTAACGTTCCTTCTATTGTACCAACTTCGGTGTTCACAAGTTCCTAGATAGACAAGTATTAACAAAACGCAAGTGTTTTTAGTAGTTTGAGTTTTCCATTCGCAGAGTTGGTTATTTCGCTCTGCACGTCTCTTATATTCACTGCCTTTATACCAAGGTTGATTTTGAGTGCCTCGTGGAAGACTGACTTGCTTGAATGAGTTATTTCGTAACATGAAGCCTTTAACAAACAAACTTATATTCTTTATTCCATGTTGTGAAATGCTCTGATGGGAATGTTCTTCAAGTTTTTATGCAACAAAAACGGTTTTAACTGCACAGCAACCGACCAGAGCGAAAATAGCTCGTATTATGGTATACACCGGTAAACACATAGAATGCTGTAAGAGGCGCATAACTACATGGGCAAAACATAGTTGTCCATGACGGAAATTGTATAGAAGGATGTTCATTGATATCACCTTTTTTAATATTAACCCTTGTATACCTAATACCGCGATATATCTATTATCGCGAATGCCCGTATAATAACAATTCCCAAGACATACGCAAAGCTCCAACTTCCGTTAGCGTCGGCTTTTGTTTACATTTCGTACCGGCAACTGTTTATTACTCAGCACACTTAAGTAATTTTATTACTGTTTATTATTGAAGTCATTATTTACATGGTTGAAAAAAAGTGTTAGACTCGTGGTAATAGGTATGACAAGTATACTGTTTTTACAAATACATTGTTCCATCATTGGTTGATATAGACAATGATGGACAGGTGATTCTATATATAATAAAGAAAAACACCTCCAAAAATAAGAGAAATGAATAAAACTACGAATAACACTTATTTGTAATATTTTTTATTTCATGAGCAAATATTGATATCAAATTTTCCATTGGAAAGGATAAACATTGATAAACAAAGGTTTTTTTTATCTAATATAGATACACAACCGTTTCAATATAATAAATATGCTAGAAAAACAACACATTAAAAACTCGAGCCCAGACTCAAAAAATAAACATGCAGTCAGCCCTATAATTATTAAATATTTGATTCTACGTCTCACACAAAATTAATTTTGCATTGTTTTTTATAGAGAAATACACTTCGGGAACACTGAACACATTGCCAATGGTTCTAAAAGTGCCTTGTTCCCATAGATAGTCCTCTGTTGGTCCAGATATACAGGAAAAATATGGGGTTGACCGGATTGCTTGTTACAATTTCGATGTATTGATGACACCCCTCCATTTTTGACAATTCTGCCAATTTATTCCAGTGTATCACTACGCATCGTTAAACTGTTATATCTTCACCCAACAGTACCCAATTCATCCTAACTTTGCAGAACTCATGAAAATGTTCCAATGTCTGTATACGTACAAAGAAATATGACCATTTTAAGCAGATTAGCAACCATAATGACCAACCGATTTACAATGCTGTGCGTCACCAAGGGAGGTAATCGGTAAGTGAGACCTAAAGTACAACCATTGCACTTATTTAATCATTACAAAGATTTTCGTTGTTTTTATACATTAAATAAAATTATGATATAATGTTTTGTTAAAATGACTCAGAAAGTGAATTTTTTAGATATACAAAAGTAATAAATTATGATTTGAGCATGCGCATTAGACAAATCCTAGACTAAGTCTCTATATGTATATATTGTATTCATAAACTCTTGAGTAAAAAAACGAAAGCAGTCTACATTTCTATGCATCCCAGTCAACAACAATATAGAAGTAATTTTAGATACATTCAGCAATGCCATTAAAATGAGATACTATTTAAATTAAAGACGGACAAACGGTCGTGGGTACAGAATAATTGTTGGACAACAACGTTTATATCATAGCACGTCCAGACTATATATCAATGACTCGCCATAGTTTCACCTCAGGGACACTCGGCAATGTTGATATTTGTTTGTTTACTCGACGGTATTTCTGAAACTTATCTACGCGATGCAAATATGAAACATAACACATCAACATGTAAACAGTTCCTTATATCCGTTTCTATTTTGGACATATCTCTGTTACATAGTTAAAATAATGTTATATCAAACATGCGTGATCATCTATCACAAAAAGTGTAAATATTAAATATGATTGAAAGTCCTCAGTTTTACTCGGTATATTCATTACACAAATACCTGTAAAGTGACGGACATACCAATCATCAATTCAAAAACACAAATTAACATCAAATGGATTAGAAAAAAAAAATACATTTCAAAGCTATTTTACTATAATACACGTTCTTATAATGCCGATATGCGATATTCATATATTGAATATAATTATATTGTTTTCATGCTTGGAGAAATATGATGTTAATAAAAATTCATGACTGGTGTGTATACGTAACACCGTATTTTGTCCGATTATCCATAATGTAGGCTACATTTTGGACAAAAAAGTGTCCCAAGATTGTACTGTCGCGAAATTTCTCAAGAAACACGATCTTCTTCCTCTTGGTACGATTTTAATGCACATTTCACTGGTTTAGTGTAAAACTAGTTTATCTATCTTCTTAATCTATATGGAGTTAGAATAGTGTTAAAATAAGCCCTCGGTAAATATTTTTCCCTCAAGCCTCTATGGCATTGTTCTACTCGTTAACATATTTATCAAAACTTTTTACTTTTGGCAATTGGTTACTTTACCAACACGTAAGTTGACGAAAAACTCCACATCTGTCCCTCTCTGGCACGGTTTTATGTGTGTAAATCGGCGAATTTTCCTTTCTGACACGGTTTTATATGCGCGAATCGGCGAATAACTCCGAATCGTTCCCTCTTTGCATGGTTTTATATGCGCAAATCGGCGAATAATAATTGCGTCTTTCTTCTTGTGGTGATAAAAATTACGTACGTAAACTGGTTTGGCAAATTCATGTACGTAAACTAGATTTAACATTGCCCGATTGTAATTTAAAACCAATTACGCACTCTACCATTTCCAAACTTAGCTCGCGATATTTTATCCTTGGCGCGGACACGTAAATTTGCAATTAATATCAGTTGCCTCGATTTAATATATGCTTAGTTATTTCCCAAGCTACACTGCATTAACGGTAAGCGGCTGTTTTTCTGCATCCTTTTTAAAATTCAATTCTACACTTGTCGTGCTTATAGACGTGAAAGAATGTTCCGATTGTGCGTCGCACGTGACCACTACAGTATGCATGTCTTCAGGGGGTATAACATCGCCATTGTACGAAAACGTTTCTACACTCACTTTACGGTGCCCTGATTTTAATCGCTCTTTGACAGAGAAACCATCGGTTGCACCGATAAACCACGCGTATAGTTTATAACCGCAGACGACACTTTGAGCTAACACTGTGATGGTCATTGTCCAGCTGGAAATCTGAGGAAGAAAAAAACAACAGATTAACGTGGTCATTGGTGAGGTTTTGTAATGTGGTCTTTCTTTAGACGCATTCTTCTAATCTAGTTTATTTTTAACACATTTCAGGTGATATATGACATATCAAGTTTAAACCTCAGAATGAATCGCCCATGTAACTGGCAAATTTCTCACATAAAGTTTTTGGAGCGAGCGGGACTCGAACCTTAGACTAATCTAGTTAATATACTGATATATGTTTAAGTGCAGATATAGTGAAATATCAAAACAAAGTTAAATTATTTCGATATGTGCATTTGTACGGAAAAGATAATGGCTTTACTGTCAATGTGTAAGAAATCACAGAAAGATTCGTTTCTTTCAGTAATTGCACATTCATGTACATTTTGTTGAATATTTAAAACTAGAAAAACTGATATTTTATTAAAAATCAAGTCTGAAAGTTATATTTGATAAACAATGCAGATACTGGTCCGTGCATGCACGTGAAAATCGGCGTTCATTTCGTCTATTTTGTTTAATGCGCACGTACCAGTTACACTTGGTTTTATCTGACACTTAATCGTTCGTCCGAAACTCTGTAGGTCATTTTACGCGTTTATTTTTTTTCATAACACTTAATGATTGATTGATTGAATATTTAGCGTCATTTTTATGCCATCAAGGGCCAACAGACGATCAGTAAACCTAACCACTGTTTCCTGGGATTAACCAGTACTCGAGCACACCCCATCTCCGCAAGTAACTGATAACTTTCCCACTTGAATCAGTGGTGAGAGACGAATGTATGAGACACAATGTCGTATATCAACCATCACGGAGACTATTGCCGGGCAGGGAATCGAACTCACGACCCCTGGATTGATAGTCAGACGCGTAACCGACTGAGCTAATCGGACCCGGCTATAACACTTAAAATATGTATATGAAAATTGGAAGTTTCTTGTTTTGTTCAGTACATATACTCACATGTCGACGGAGGGAAGAGAGGGGAGGGACTAATGTGAAACGGCAATTCTATAGTTTAAATATCAATATAATTTGTACTTGCTTTGTACTTCTGAAGCTCAGTCGCGCCTGACTATGAATCCATGGGTCGCGGGTTAGGATTCCAGCCCGGCCACAGTCTCCGTGATGCTTGATTTACGACATCGTCTCTAATCTTCATTCGTCTCTCATCGCTGATTCGAGTGGGAAAGTTATCAGTTTCTTGCGGACATGGATGTGCTTGGTGTACTTTTTATCATTCATAGATCACAGGGAAGAGTGGTTAGGTTAAACTAACTAGCCTTCTGTTAGTCCTCGATGGCATAGAAATAACGCTAGATATTCATTCAATAAATCAATCTAACCTAAGTAATTTTGTTTTTATAACATAAACTGAAATCAATGACATGAATATTCGTCCGGCAAATGTGAATGTTATATTAAAACAAGGCCAGACGGTGCCGTTGATCGACTCGCTCATCCGTACGCAGTTTTACAGTCCTTCTTGCTAAAATAACTATACAAACATATTATGAATGAATGAATGAATGCATGAGAGAATGATTTTTGAATGAATATTAATGAATGAATTAATTAATTACTGAATGAATATGAATGAAAGAATGAAAGAATGAATGAATAAATGTGAATTAATGAAAGAATGATTGATTGATTGATTGAATGAATGAATGAATGAATGAATGAAGGAATGAATGAATGAATGAATGAATGAATGAATGAATGAATGAATGAATGAATGAATGAATGATTGATTGAATTAATTAATTATTGAATGAATGAATGAATGAATGAATGATTGATTGATTGATTGATTGATTGAATTAATTAATTAATTATTGAATGAATGAATGAACGAACGAACGAACGAACGAACGAACGAACGAACGAACGAACGAACGAACGAACGGACGGACGGATGGATCAAAGAATGAATGAATGAATAAATTAATGAATGAATGAATGAATGAATGGATGGATAGATGAATGAATAAATGAATGAATGAATGAATGAATGAATGAATGAATGAATGAATGAATGAATGAATGAATGAATGAATGAATGAATGAATGAATTGAGGATTTGCAGCGAATATCTAACACCATAATACTGGCAGAACTGCAATTTCAAAAAGGTACATCCAATACTTAATGTGTTGATTCCAGCGACATGCATGAGTTACTGTTGCCTGATTAAACAAGGCGTGGGTGGACAACTTTCTATTATCTGATGTCCTCGGGAGACGCCAACACGTGCAATATGTCGCACTAGAACAACTGTGGTTCACAAGACGATCTAACACGGAAATGAATTATTTGAACGGGAAAAAATGTGTCCACGTCAATGGGACTACCACGGTTATATACGATAATACAATTTATTTTTAACAGACTCAAAGCGAGCGATTGCATTCGAATAAAAAACTAATGCCGTACAGCTTCTGCAAAATCGTACTGTTTTGGAATTTAATTGAAATCCAACCATTTCTAATTCCCTTGATAGGCACGCGTACTGGAATTTGGAATGCATTATTATTCAACTGCCAAATATTGCGTATGATTATATGGTAGTGAATAGTTGAGTCAAGGCCGACAACATTTGGACATTTTTTGCGGTACATTAGTAAAACACTAGAATATAGTAGTAGTTTTATTTTTAGCATATATGTCATACAGTATATATGCATATAATATTATGTATTAACAAAATTAATCAAAAGCAGCTAATTGCATTAAAATGATCATTTATCTAAATTAACTATTGATCTATACTTTACTATGAACATCACAGAATGTCATTATATCACCAAATGTCATTATATCACAGAATAGCATTTATATCACCAAATGTCATTATATCACCAAATGTCATTATACCAAAGCATGTCATTATAATACCAAATGTCATTATATCACAAAATGTCATTATATCATCAAATGTCACTACCTAGCCATTAAACTATCAAGAAATAAATGTACGATCTGTGTAAAATAAATACGTTTAAACTACCAGAAAGTTAAAAAAAAAAAAAGGATATTGGTCTTTATAATGGCACAATTCAATGCAAGAGCGGTAAACATTGCTTGCGTTCAATTTGATTTTACAATGATAAGAAAATACTTGTTTTTATTTATTCATTTCAATTGTGCAATCGTAATTGCATTTGATCTCTATTGCTTTTATAAATATTGCTATAACTCACAGAGAAAAACATGTTATTCCCAAGTGAGCGACACTGTCTGGCATTTTAAGCAAACGAAATTATTCCTTAAATAAAAGGGAAATACATTTCTAGTTTTGGCAAAGAGTGAGATTATCAAATGTATAGACATTGGTGGGTCTGTTTATTGTTAACTACAACAGTCGTAGACCATAATCAACAGTCAGCCAGCAGTCACGTGCTCGACACTTCTCACGCCGCCCACAGCAACTTGGTTTTTGTTAGATACAGGAGTGTGTGCATGCGAATATAAATATTTTAGTATGCATTGTACGCAGTGAACTTTGAACACACAGAGAGGGAGAGAGAGAGAGAGCGAGAGAGCGAGAGAGGGAGGGAGGGAGGAAGGAGGGAGGGAGTGAGAAGAGAGAGAGAGAGAGACGGACAGACGGACAGACAGACGGACGGACGGACGGACGTTCTGGCGGAAGTGATGTTGTGGGGTGCAGTTTTTATATGTTATAAAACATCTTTTTTTTCATAAAACAAAACAAAACCTATTTTCTATCTTACCCTAATGTCACAAACCTTGAGATCCAACCCTAATGACACTAAAAAAGAATGAAAAAAAGTGGAAAAAAAAGAAAAGGAAAATGTGAAAAAATAAAATTAACCCCACAATGCCATTTGGACGGGTTTTCGCACTTGTGGGGTGAACATTGCATCCCATAAGTACCAAAAAACCCCACAATGCCATTCTGTACTGGCAACGCAACCCACAACTGCCGCTCCAGACGTACGGACGTACGGACGGACGTACGGACGGACGTACGGACGGACGGACGGACGGACAGACAGACAGACAGACAGACAGACAGACAGACAGACAGACAGACAGACAGACAGACAGACAGACAGACAGACAGACAGACAGACAGACAGTTTTATTACATACCTTTGCCACTAGGAAGAAAGTATGAAATCTATGCTTTTCACCAAATATACTCCAGTCTAAGTTTTCAGTGTCTTGGCACGTAAACCTGTATTAAAAAGGTATAAAAAAGACATTTATGAAATCATAGAACATGCCACGGTACATAATTTAAGAGATTCATACTGCAAAAGCATGAATAAACGGAGTAACAAATGGAAGAATGAGTGACTGGGTAATAATATAAAGAATGCGTCTACGTTATTAAGTCAACAACAACAGCAGCAGCAGCAGCAGCAGCAGCAACAACAACAACCACATCAACCAGCAAGCATCAAGAGTACTAGTCCTTTTCTCAACTAAGTAACTACTCGTTTACCAAGAGATATAAGCAGGACTGACTGTGGCCAGGATACATACAAATTACATATAATGATATCTGTGTTTTTGCAAGCGTGGTTAGTTACATAATCATGTTATATCTACATGTGAAACACAAACAAGTCCTACATACGCACGTGTCTAAACACACGTCTCAAAGGACGATCCTAACTTACAATGTAAGAACAACGTACGCTAAATCAATATGATATGGTATTCGGGGCTATTATATCAAATAACAGAGTCAGCATTTTTCTCGTTTTCTGCGATTTGGTGTTGCGTTACACGAGGAAGGACGATGGTGACGATTTAAAAATACGTTCTCTTCCGCCGTAAAACATTTTTGACATATCTCTCTACGGTAGAATTTAATAAACTTGTTAATAATAACCATGGAAACGTCGAAGGAATAATACATCGATATACAAGAGCATGGATAGTTCACTGATAACAGCTCCATTGCCACGTGACAATCAACTAATCAATTATGTTTCGATAACGTCAATCCCAAGGAATAACACGCCTTAAGTCTCACTTCTGCAAAAATGTCGTAAGGTCACTTAGTTCTGTCATACTATCCCCATCGTGTCAATACCGTACTGTTGAGTTGTCGTAGTATCCATATCGTGCTATCGTATTGTAGTGCCATCGCTTGGACATACATTAAAATGATGACAAAGCGGTAATACGTTGACCCTAAAGGAACACCGTATATTTGTCAACACGGCAACGACGTTTTGAATGTTTTGCAAATATTGTGCAGATAAATTGAAAATGAAATTAATACCAGATACAAAGGCTGAAAGGTCACGCTACTGCTCTCGGTGTTTTACACTCTACATTACTATCAGTAATAGGTTAGTTTTAACTTGTTTATTTTACTTCGATTGCGAAACAAGTTATTGCAACTTATACAAATCACGTTCGAAGTGCATTAAAATAAGTTTCATCACTATGTGACATCTACTCATGCATTAATTAATATTATTATCCACTGTGTGACATCAACTCATGCATTAATTAATATTATTATCCACTGTGTGACATCTACTCATGCATTAATTAATATTATTATCCACTATGTGACATCTACTCATGCATTAATTAATATTATTATCCACTGTGTGACATCAACTCATGCATTAATTTATATCATTATCCACTGTGTGACATCTACTCATGCATTAATTAATATTATTATCCACTATGTGACATCTACTCATGCATTAATGAATATCATTATCCACTGTGTGACATCAACTCATGCATTAATTTATATCATTATCCACTGTGTGACATCTACTCATGCATTAATGAATATTATTATCCACTGTGGGACATCTACTCGTGCATTAATTAATATTATTATCCACTAAATCACATCTACTCAGCCATTAATTAATATTATTATCCACTGTGTCACATCTTACGATGCATTAATTAATATTATTATCCACTAAGTCATTTCTACTCATGCATTAATTAATATTATTATCCACTATGTGACATTTATGTATGCATTAATGTATATCATCATCAACTATGTGACATCTTCTCATGCATTAATGAATATTATTATCCACTATGTGAGATCTACTCATACATTAATTAATATAAGTATCCACTGTGTGACATCTACTCATGCATTAATTAATATTATCATCCACTGTGTGACACCTACTTATGCATTAATTGATATTAGTATCCACTATGTGACATCTACTCATGCATTTATGAATATCATCATCCACTATGTGACATCTACTCGTGCATTAATGAATATTATCATCCACTATGTGACATCTACTCATGCATTAATGAATATCATCATCCACTATGTGACATCTACTCATGCATTAATTGATATTATTATCCGCTATGTGACATCTACTCATGCATTAATGAATATCATCATCCACTATGTGACATCTACTCGTGCATTAATTGATATAATTATCCACTATGTGACATCTACTCATGCATTAATGAATACCATCATCCACTATGTGACACCTACTCATGCATTAATTGATATTATTATCCACTATGTGACATCTACTCATGCATTAATGAATATCATCATCCACTATGTGACATCTACTCGTGCATTAATGAATATTATCATCCACTTTGCGACATCTACTCGTGCATTTATGAATATCATCATCCACTATGTGACACCTACTCATGCATTAATTGATATTATTATCCACTATGTGACATATACTCATGCATTAATGAATATTATCATCCACTATGTGACACCTATTCATGCATTAATTGATATTATTATCCACTATGTTACATCTAATCATGCATTAATTTATATCATCATCCATTATGTGACATCTACTCGTGCATTAATGAATATCATCACCCACTATGTGACATCTACTCATGCATTAATGAATATCATCATCCACTATGTGACATTTACTCGTGCATTAATGAATATTATCATCCACTATGTCACATCTACTCATGCATTAATGAATATCATCATCCACTATGTGACATCTACTCATGCATTAATGAATATTATCATCCACTATGTGACACCTACTCATGCATTAATTGATATTATCAGCCACTATGTGACATCTACTCATGCATTAATGAATATTATCATCCACTATGTCACATCTACTCATGCATTAATGAATATCATCATCCACTATGTGACATCTACTCATGCATTAATGAATATTATCATCCACTATGTCACATCTACTCATGCATAAATGAATATTATCAGTCACTTTGTCACATCTACTCATGCATTAATGAATAAAAAATATTATTATCCACTATGGGACATCTACTTATGCATTAATAAATATTTAAACATAAAATTATATATACAGTAGAACTTCGTTGGCATGAACACGGTTTGCTGGAACACCACATATAGCTCAAACCACTTATCTGGTCCCTGCCGAATTCCTATGTCGATGTATACATGTATGGTAGGTATACTGTTGAACAATACTTGGCTCGAGCAAACTTTAACTCGAACTGTTTTGTACTGTCCCGTCGGATTCGAGCCATTGAAGTTCTACTGTATGTAAATGTATAAATACAAAACCACGGAGCACTGCCATATTAGTGTTATCTATTACATGAAAGCTAAAGCACGGTAGAATAAACATAGTTACGTTTATTTGGGAAGTCAGTTACAATCTACTGTAGCACTCTAAAGATACTGACCTTTTGCCAATGTCAGTACTGAATCTGTCCAACTCTCGGACCAGGTTACGACAGAATGTGTCCGACCCGACACTGATAATGTTGCTCGATATGAACGCCACCACAAACATAACGATATGTAGGAGAAAAGATGGAAGAAGTAACGAGAATTCTCGGCTGCAAAATAAGTATTACAAAAATGTTAACAAATAAACAAACGGCGGGTCTGTATACAGAGTTACAGAGTTCATCTGAGAATGGAAACAATAGCCGTTACGATATTATTTGATAATAGATATTAGATATAGAGAATTTGATGTCAACCAGGACAGAAGTGATGTATTTTTACACGTTTACTTTACAGCGTACAATTATTTTTGTTTTGTTTTTTCATTCACTTGAGGAGTCTCAAATTATATATAATCATCAGGATTGGAATTATAAGGATTTTCGGACTATATGTCAGATTTGTGCGTGATTCGACATTCTTTACACATGCATAAAAATAAACAAAAACAATTTAATCCTATACACATACGCAAACGTCCATGTTGGACACTAAAAAAAATACATGTTCGGCATATGCGTAAATCTTCATATTGAGCATATACGTAAACAGCCATGTTGGATATAAATGTTAACATACATGCAACTATGTATGGCATAAGTAATCAACCATGTTGACATGTACGATATACGTAAACAACCACGTGGACATGTACGGCATACGTAAACAACCGTGTTGACATGTACGACATACGTAAACAACTATGTTGACATGTACGACATACGTAAACAACGACGTGGATATGTACGATATACGTAAACAACTATGTTGACATGAACGACATACGTAAACAACCACGTAGACATGTACGGCATACGTAAACAACCATGTTGACATGTACGATATACGTAAACAACTATGTTGACATGTACGACATACGTAAACAACGACGTGGACATGTACGGCATACGGAAACAACCGTGTTGACATGTACGACAAACGTAAACAATCGTGTGGACATGTACGACATACGTAAACAACCATGTGGACATGTATGGCATACGTAAAAAGCTATGTTTACATACTAGTATACAACATAAATTAACGATCATGCAAAATGTACGTGTAAAATATATATGTAAACAACCATGTTAGCATACTAGTATACGACAAACAAAAACGACCACGTGGACATGTAAAATATATGTAAACAACCGCCATATTAACATACTAGTATATCACATACATAAGCAACTATGTGAACATGTAAAATATGTATGTAAACAACCATGTTAGCATACTAGTATACGACATACATTAACGACCGTGTGGACATGTACATGTAAAATATATGTAATGTAAACAACCATGTTAGCATACTAGTATACGACATACATAAGCAACCATGTGAACATGTAAAATATATGTAAACAGCCATGTTAACTTACTAGTATACGACATACATAAACGACCATGTGGACATGTAAAATATACGTTAACAACCATGTTAGCATACTAGTATACGACATAAATTAACGACCATGTGAACATGTACATGTAAAATATATGAAAACAACCATGTTAGCATACTAGTATACGATATAAATAAATGACCATGTTGACATGTTCATGTAAAATATATGTAAACAAACATGTTAGCATACTAGTATACGACATAAATAAACGACCATGTGGACATGTACATGTAAAATATATGTAAACAGCCATGTTAGCATACCAGTAAACGACATACATAAACGACCAAGTGGCAGGTACATGTAAAATATATGTAAACAACCATGTTAGCATACTAGTATAAGACATATATAAACGACCATGTTGACATGTACATGTAAAATATGTGTAAACAACCATGTTAGCATACTAGTATACGACATACATACGCAACCATATGGACATGTAAAATATGTGTAAACAGCCATGTAAGCATACTAGTAAACGACATACATACGCAACAATGTGGACATATAATATATATGTCAACAGCCATGTTAACATACTAGTATTTGACGTACATATACGAGCATGTGGACATGTAAAATATATGTAAACAACCATGTTAGCATACTAGTATACGACATATATACGCAACAATGTGGACATATAATATATATGTCAACATCAATGGTAACATTCTACTATTTGACATACATAAACGAGCATGTGGACATGTAAAATATATGTAAACAACCATGTTAGCATACTAGTATACGACATACATAAACGACCATGTGGACATGTACATGTAAAATATATGTAAACAAACATGTTAGCATTCTGGTATTTAACATACATACGCAACCATGTAGGTATGTAAAATATATGTAAACAGCCATTTTAACATACTGGTATTTGACATACATAAACGACCATGTTGACATGTACATGTAAAATATATGTAAACAACCATGTTAGCATACTAGTTAACGACATACATACGCAACCATGTGGACATATAAAATATATATAAACAGCGATATTAACATACTTGTATATGACATATATAAATGACCATGTGGACATGTAAAATATATGTAAACAACCATGTAAGCATACTAGTATACGACATACATACGCAACCATGTGGACATGTAAACTATATGTAAACAACCATGTCACATACTAGTATACGACATACATAAACGACCATGTGAACATGTACATGTAAAATATATGTAAACAACCATGTTAACATACTAGTATACGACATACATAAACGACCATGTGGACATGTACATCAACCATGTGGACATGTAAAATATATGTAAACAACCAGGTTAGCATACTAGTAAACGACATACATAAGCAACCATGTGGATATGTTAACAACAATTTGATAAACACGACATACGTAAACTATACAACACAGACAAACAACCATATTGACAGATAGAATGTTTTATACCAAAATGTTCGTGTAAACGTCAATGCAATATACAGTTTTCATATCAACAAAGTCGAGATACAAAGCGACGTAACATTGAAAGGGGAATACAATGTCAACTGATATAGCACGAGCCAATCTTACATTGTAACACGACATAACCTGCAATGGGATTATATATTTATAAACGTAGGTCATGTACGTCAAAATAACAATTAATGACTGAATTTAAATAGTGACAAAATAAGATTTGTTGTCACAATAGTTTCCAAATATGGTACTAGTATCTTATGATTCTAATTATAGGTATAAAAGTATACATAGTGTCACGTATAGGTTGTGGGTTCGATCGGTTCATATTTATACTTTGAGCAATCGAGCCAGAATAGATAAGTATAAATTTATAAGAATGTTTTTATTTATACAAGGCGATGAGAACATCTAGCCAACAAGTATATACTCGTCTGACTTTCAATCCAGGGGTTGTGAGCTCGAATCACCACCCGACCACAGTCTCTGTAATGAATACTCACGATTTTTGTTTTATGTTTGTGAATCACCCAATGAATATGTGAGGAAGAAGTCAGTGACTTACATAGACAGTGTGCGCCTATAACAGGCTGGTTAATCACCTAAATTACCCCAGGAACGATGATTAGGTGCGCCGACCGCCTTTATATAACTGATAGAGGGAGAAAACCCTCATACAAAAAAAACAAACAATGGACACTGCAAAGTAGTTTTACTACAAAATTTGACAAGTGTGCATCTTTAAACGTAATTGAAATAGGTCACACCGAGATGTATACATACGTTGATGTCTCGGCTTGCATAAAATATGGGTGAAGAATACGTAAGAAGGATTTTATCGTTAAACTTATAGAAATATACCATCGTTTCTATATCAGATTACAACCAACTATGCTAATGGCTTGCAGCACGGCGTAACGCAAAATGAAACATAATGAAATACAACTGTTAATGTTGTGACACATCCTAAAGAGTATACATTCTTAAAGAATTTAATGTAGATTTTTTTTTTTTAAAAATGTGGGACAATGATAATCTTTTATGTCACCGCTAGCGTTTAAAACCAAATCTAGGACATTAAAGTTATAAGCGAAACGGTACATATAAAAAAGCTCGCAATTTTAAAATAACTAAAATCACCATAATATGTCTGGCGATTTGGCTCTCTGGTAACATAGTAACGTTAGAAATTGAAAATACTGCATACAGTACATCCGTAAAACGCCATTTACTTTAAGTTGTGGGGAATATCATACACTAGTGGTTCATTTCTGATCAATGAATTAAATTATTTAAATTATTCCACTTTAACACTTTAACTGACTGTAATTATATATATTCGATAGATGTTGAATGCTTTGATATTACGATTTCAAAACATAAATCACGGTTGGTTGGTAAATGAATGAATGCACTGCACCTGCAAGATAAGATCTACTACTAGCCTTTATTAGTCTAGATATCTACCTATGCGTGCATCTATATTGAGAGATATCAAGTAATACGGGTATAAACGGATCGATTACATTGTGTAACAACTAACGAAGAAATGCGAAAAAGCATTTTGCGTACTTAATCAAATGTTTGATGGTGCGGTGACGGCAGCTTATGTCATTGAGTACGGTAGCACGACTATATGACATTGGCGTAGCTAGATGCTATGTCTCAGTGTATTGGAGAGTGTCCTTCCAATATATAAGGGGGCAAGGATCCCTCGAAAATATTGAATACATGAAAGAAAATATATGACCTGTTCGATGACTTCTTAAGCCGAATATGGGGTTGCAGTGTTACAAAATTGATGCCTTTTAATACTTCTTGAAATACACCGTTGCTATTATTAATATACCCGTTAGTCCACGGTACGCAAGCCAAAGTCCCTGAGCGGAGTAAAATGACATAATGTCTGACTTTTTTTGTAATTATAACATAAGTGTGATTCTGAACATTATTTCAAGTTAAAATATAGTGGTAGAGCGTATGATCCACTGGTACACCATCAGTCCCATGATCGGAGGGTCGTGTGTTCGATCCTCCACCACAGCTTGAGCAAGACACCTTTTTCCGTATATGCTCAGTACTGGTTCTACCCATGAAGACTTGAGGGCGATTGGTATTGAAGCTTACAATCGCCTTGAATAAAGAAAAATAAGTTTAAACTAATCTGTTTAACTATACATGAGTGTAGGCCTATGTCCAAAGTACATACATGAGCTAGTTAAGAAAACAAAATACTCACTTTTCCGATTTCATGTGCGATTTCATCAATAAAAAGAAGCAGCACCAAATAAAGGCATGTATAACAGCCATTACCGATGAGTAGGTTGTGAAGGCACAATTCGAAGAATCACTGAACACCGAGTGCGTTATATCTAAAGTGATCGACGTCGCGTTGGCGGTTGCGACGCGCACATCGGCGTACAGCACACATTGTTGGAGAAAATATCGTGTCAAATATCCCTGAGGTAGAAACGTACAAAATCCGGACACTATTGTTCCGATGTTGATACACACTTGAATCGTCCGCCAAGGTATCCGCATGGCCATTAGTGAATGCATGGTAGCTAAAATATGACGGAACAATTCATCGCAACATTTTCTCAGAACACGCGGTTAATATCACCTTCCTTGAGATCTACTTATTCCAGCGTGTTTAGATATTCCATGACAGCGCCGATTTTATCTCATCGTTAACCGTATATAAAATAATAAATGTCCATGCACAATAGCCAAAATATTCAGAGATGCAGTTCACTTCATCACATGGTCACATCATCTTAGCATCAACGATCGATATGCAACATAGACACTATAGTAACATGTTCCCAAACACACAGTCGATTTCTCTCTCTAGTTCAGTTGCATTAATTGTCCTGCGACACGCATTGCATGCTAGTCAAGTACAATAAAAAGCATGGTTTATATGAAATTTACTATTGGAAGAAACAAACTTCAAAAATAACAGAAACAAGTTAAACAGAATGATCTTGAATGTTTGCAGTCCTTTACAAGTCCCGGTTAATAAAAGAAAATGCTATATTGCTAATAGAGAATATCCACATGAATGCATCACTGAATTATATCAAATGATTCATCCCATCCTTTGGCGCCATAATGATCTATATATTTATATATCCAAAGATCACAAAAGTAAATTTTCAAGTGCATACGTACATAAGTTAACCACACATTGTACCGTGGCATACAAGTATATATGTAAATATACGGTAGCATAGAACACACGTGTTTTCATCTATTCTTAATCAGTAATAATCCAGGACGTGCACCTGTTTCAAACCTATAGAATTCCCAAATCAAAAAACCACAAAAGTTTAATCCGATGAAGAGGTCAACAATAAACCCCTTAAACAGCCATCGACTTAACCTTTACATTTACGTGCCGGACTGCCTAATTTAAACACACTAATATAATACTGTAAACAGTCCGTGGAGACATGGACTGACGTTCTAATCTGATAAGCTATGTAATAGATACTCATGAGTTCGTGAAGAAAGTATGAATGTATTTTATTATAGCCGTAGATGGGTCATAAAACAGGTCTTCGTGAAACAAATTACAGAGCGATCATAGTAGTTTAAAAAAACATAGCTAGGTGTACACAACACATTTTAAGCATATCTTCATGAATGAGAGTACAATAAAAAACAAGAGGAATGTTTTAAAGATATTTATGTCCCACGCACCATTAAGATAATATACGCAACAATGTAAAACTTCATTAAAGCGATGTAAAAAATGACTACCAGTATCCTTTTTAATGGGTTAACAACGACATGTTAAATAACCTACCGTCCTTCGGTAAGACTGACAAGCTCCCTCATATCTGCGAGCTGGACCCTAACAGGGGTAAACCAGTTATTTATTTTAAACAGGGGCGTCTATTGAAAATGTAGACGTAAAAACATAAAAAGTAGCGGAAACAACGTTAAATGTTAATATAACAACAATATCAATGTTGTTTTAAACTTATTTATTTTACTTCGATTGTGAAACAAATTCCTACAACTTAGACAAATCACGCTCGAAGTCTTCCTGGGTAGTACCAGTACAAAGCATATGCGGAAAAAGTGCCTTGCTCAAGTACACCACACATAGTCGTAGCGGAGGATCGAACCCACGATCCTCCGATCATGGGTTCGGTGCTTTACCACTGGACCACGCGCTCCACATGCAGCAGCTTCAATGTTCACAATCGGAACAGCACACCTTTTGCTTTTATTTCATTTTTAGAAAATACACGGACTACAGCTTTACCAATCACGTTTGATTGATACATCCATGCATATGTTTAAATTTACTGAGTAAACTGTTTGGAAGAGATGTCGACGATTGGATTGAACGTAGAGATAAAATGATTTTTATGATTTAATTATAAATACATGTTATCCAAGCGTATAGAAGCTATTCTTATTACTTGTACATGTATAGTATTAATGAAGCTTTCTCGATTACGTAGATTTTTAATGACATTTTTAAGTTCAATCGATGTTTCGTGGAAAAACTAAATCAAATGATTGTTACACGTGACCTACGAATACAGTACAAATGAGTTGAAATTAGTACAATTATGACACTATCCCAACATCACGTGACATATTTGATGTAATGCGCCTGAAGCACCACGCACATGTAGTTCCAGCACGCACCCTGCATGATTCACGTCTCGTCTACAGACAGCACTGATTGTTGCACCAAGCCTATTGATCGGATTTGGAAATTAAAATTACCAATACGCTTCTAAATTTGTACTTGTAAACTGACACAACGCGCGTACTAGACAATTCAGTTCAGAGACACAATTGACGGCGAAGCTATAGAGCATCCAACTTCAGTGGGAAGGTCGTACTGTATCAATGAACAGCAGAACCGAAATCGCATAGGTTGGTAACCGTGCCATCTTACATACGGCAAATACATAAGGCGGGCTGCCTGTTCCATTTCTATTTCATGACAAAGGACATCGTCGTGAAAAATATATACGATCAAGAACTTGGTCTACGACGTCTGTCTAGAAAATCTTTATCTCTTTTATAAAATGACATATCGCGCTTATCAGCCGATACAGGACATGGTCAACGACGGGAAAGGACACCAAAGAGGTCTTATTGAAAGCAGGGACAGATTGACTGAAAGAATTTTTCGCATCAATTGGCAAACGTATATATTACTTGGGAAGGGACTTTGGGATATGGGCATTATTTGCCGTTAAGAGCATTAACAGTAGGCCTATATGGTGCCATCGGCGAAATTCATAATTCTGAATCCTCCAGCGTTTTCCTTTTCTTTTTTTTAATGTTGTATCAACAACGCATGTATAGTCCGATAAGCATTGAATAAGATGAGCGTGAAAATGCATAACAGGGCCGTTTTTTGAAACGTTAATTTAGGTCCTGGTTAAACGTATGAAAAAAAAACTAGTCTGTAGTACGGACCCTTGAATGACTTCACTATTTAGTTTAGCGTTCGATTGTTATGAAATGAGCGACAGGTATATAATTCCCTGCTTTTTCTTTGGTGGTTGAGACCTGATTCGGGGGATAGAAAACAACAACATTATGCACACTATTTACGCTTTGTCTGTTATTTACATGAAATCGGATCGCGGGACACGTGGGAGGAATCCCAGCATGTACGACAGCCAGTTTTACCAGTGAAGGAAGAACCCACATACATATACACGAACACGAGAAGAACCGGCTGTATCTTTTCCTCACATCAAGTACTTTGACGGATCGAACACACGACCTTAACGGTGAGGAGTACAGTATGCGAGTTATCTTGAGACGGCAGTTTCGAGCACTCGGCCACGGAGTATCCCCGATATATGCGTTCAGCACTAGACTCCTGTGCTTACTAACATGTAAATGAATATGGACACCGTGTCCCCCGGGTGAGATGTATGACCTGTGTTATTCAGTGGTTAGAAGCAATTAGGAATAAAGGATATTTTTGAACCGTACGTATTTCGCTGCAATGTTCCATTTTATAGACCACCGGCGTATACATGTCATAGTAATAATGTTAAAGTGCATTGCACAACAGCATTTTTTTTTAAATGACATTTTGATAGTTGTATGATGAAGTACCAACCAATATGAGATTGTTGTTCTATTCATCAATTATTTATCAATGACATCATATCATGAAACAAGATAAATGTCGTGTAGTCTTCGTAGTTCGTCTAGAAATGCTATACAGCAAGACAATATCGGAAAACACACAAGCAAGGGGGTCCAGGCCCTGAGACTAATTACTTCATACCTAAAAAGTTTATACCTGTCACATTGATACCATTGTATGCATACTCGTGACATGGTGACCTTGATCGTTGACATTATCATGGTGATAATCATTGTTTGCATACCCTGATAATGTGACCTTGACCGTTGTCATGATCACAATAATAATGATGTCTTGCATACTCATGACATTGAAAATATTAAGGAGATCATAATTGCTTACAAACATGTTGCATATTGAACTTTGGCGTCGGCAGAAACATGGCGGTAATTATTGTTATATGCTCGTTGCAGGTGGCCTTTGCCCTTCATATTGTCATAGGTATACTATTGCATGCATACACATGATAGTGCGACATTTCCCGTTGACATAATCACGGTGATAATTATCGACATTAAATTTTGACATGTCATGGTGAGACCAATGCGTTAACACTCGTGGCATGGTGATCTTGACATTTGACATTATCATAGTGTTAATCAGTGCGTGTATGCTCGTTATAGGTGGACGTGAGCTATGCTATTGCATGCATACTCGTGATAGTGAGGCCATGGCCGTTGAATAATCACAGTGAAAATCATTGCGCACACACTCATGGCATGGTGACCTTGAACTTTGACATTACCAAAATGTTAATCAGTGTTTACATACTCGCCAAACAGTCGATATAACCACTGCTTGCACACTCGTTACAATGTGACCGTGAACAGTGTTTGAATACTACCCGTGACGTGATGACCTTGACCGTTGTATTTAGAGAATTAGTTTTGAATACTTTTGAAATGATGACCTTCGCGTTGACATTGTTTAGATGATAATCATTATTCTAATATTATGCAGTTACAATGTACGACAAATGGGCATTGACTTCTGACATAACTGTTGATAATCAATGTTTGAATACACGTGAATAACGGACACTGACTGCTGATATAACAACGTCCATAATCATTTTTTGAATACACGTGAATAACGGGCACTGACTGCTGATAAAACCATGTTGATAATTGTTTGAATACACGTGAATGACCAATGTTTGAATACACGTGAATAACGGGCACTAACTGTTTATATAACCATGTTGATAATCAATGTTTAAATACGTGTGAATAACGGGCACTGACTTCTGATATAACCATGTCCATAATCAATGTTTGAATACACGTGAATAACGGACATTGACCGCTGATATAACCATGTTGATATTCAATGTTTGAATACACGTGAATGACGGGCACTGACTGCTGATAAAACCATGTTAACAATCGATGTATGTATACACGTGAATGACCAATGTTTGAATACACGTGAATAACGAGCATTGATTGCTTATATAACCATGTTGACAATGTTTGAATACACGTGAATAACGGACATTGACTGCTTATATAACCATGTTGACAATGTTTGAATACACGTGAATAACGGACATTGACTGCTTATATAACATGTTGACAATGTTTGAATACACGTGAATAACGGGCACTGACTGCTGACAAAACCATGGTGATAATCATTGTTTTAATACTCACAGCATGGTGATAGAAAAGAGGCCATAGAAAGTGTTTTATGTAGTTATGTGTTTCGCCTCTATCGTTTCATCACAAAGTGGGGCTATGAAGACTTTTAACTATCTATGAAAGACCAATGCTAGATAAATAACATCCACTGGAGATATATGCCATAACATGATATATGTTCATTTATTTTTAATAAAAAACCTTTCTGCGCATAAGCAAATTTTGTGCATGGGACAATGATTGATTGATTGATTGAATATTTAGCGTTATTTTTATGCCGTAAAGGGTTAACAGACGATCAGTTAACCTAACCACTTTTTCCTGGGATTAACCAGTACTCGAGCACATCCCCTTCTCCGCAAGTAACTGATAACTTTCCCACTTGAATCAGTGGTGAGAGACGAACGATAATGAGACACGATGTCGTATATCAATCATCACGGAGACTGTTGCCAGGCGGGGGATTCGAACTCACGACCCCTGAATTGCATGGGACAAGTTTTATCAAGTATTCTTACAGAACCATATCAAGGTAACCTAGAATAAAGCTGCATGACTTTGAGTACATGTAGTTCGACCTATTGCAACACATGTGGTGTCTTTAGGATAAACAGTTTCAGAGATACGGAGCTAAATGGAAAACAAGAGTTTGTTATTCCTAGTGAGCATCAAATAAAATGCTGCATATTTTTAAGTATTTGAATTCAATACACAGCTACGAACTCTGGTGGCAAAGAGTTCCAAAGACACCGAACCTAAAGATAATAATCCGTATAGGTCAAGGTCATCTACAGTGTTTTATATGTTGTAGTTGTATGGTGTTTAGCGTCGCCTTAAACAATTGTTCGGTCATATCGCGACGGTTTTCTACTTGAGACAGTATTCTAAGCGCTGTCACATTGGAGTATCATGCCGCAGACACATGGTATGATACCCCACCCAGTCACATTATACTGACACCGGGCCGACCAGACCGACCAGACCTAGAACTCTCCTCTAAATGCTGAGCGTCAAGCGAGGAAGCTTCTAGTATCATTTTTTAAAGTCTTTGGTATGACCCGACCGGGGATTGAACCCACGACCTTCCGCATTACACACTTATGAACAGCATTTGGTAAATCTAGGGCAAACAGTTGAAAGGAAACAGAGCTAAATGCAAAACTTTACATTTGGTAGACATCGTTATTATCCGTAATTACCTTTATGTTGTACAGTTACATTCAGAAGGCTATCGTATGGCGTCAGACTGTTAGACAATCGGTTCCCCTCAATTAAAGTAGTTGCTGGGTGAGCAACCGGTTGCATCATACCAAATTTGATGATTCTAGTGCAAAATGTTTTTTGAGAAACTGATGTAAAGCACAAAAGCATGAAATTTTGTTATTTATAAATTATTGGTTAATTATTCATAGAGGTCAAGGTCATCTAAAAAAAATATGCAGTTTTTTTTAGTAATATTAGCCATAACACAGCTATGAAACATTTGGTGACATAGGCCAAACAGTTTTAAAGAAATTGAGCTTAACATAAAAACTTAACGCAAATATTATTTTTTTCATTCAAAGAGGTCAAGGTCACCAACAGATTTAAATACTAACCGTAACACAACTATGAACCAAATTTGGTGACTGTTCCAAACATTTTTCGTATTTTTTTAATGGGGTTTAACGTCATCTTCACACATTTCAGGTTATATATGGTATATCTAATTTTATTGGTGGTGGAAGACCTCAGAATGAATTTGAGTAGAATTCATCGTCCTTCTGCAAATAACTGGCAAACTTTCTTACATAATATTTTTGGACAGAGCTGGACTCAAATCTACGACCTCAGTGGTGTGAGGTAAGTGGTCTCAAAAAGGTGACTTAAACCACTCGGCCATGGAGGACCCTACACCAAACAGTATTTTAACAAGAGGGCCAGGCTGGCCCTAAAGCACTAACCTGTAGCAGACGAGACAATGCCAAATAATGCAATTTTTGATAATGCAAGTTTATACGTCAGATATTTATATTTGATCAGTTGATATATTATATATAATTATATAACTACTGTGTAAGTTAAGTGGAAACCAAATAAAAACTGCAGGTGTTAAAGTACATATAACTTCATATAACGTATTTTTGACAATTCAAGTGCCAACAACTCCAAAAAATATTTATCTGATATGACTAGCTTTAAAAAAAAAGTCAAAGATATTATGGTTATATAACTACAGTGTAAATTTGATTAAGACCAAATGATAACTGTGAGTGCTAGAATGTACACAAAATCAAATATATACATTTTTGATGATTCAAGGAACATAACTCTTACATTAATTATCCAATTTGGCCAGTTCAAGAACTTGTCTGGGATATTATGATTAAATAACTACTGTGTAGTTTGGTGAGGATCAAATTAGAACAACAGGTGCTAAAGTAGTGCATTTTTTTTTGTTTCAAGAGCTATAACTCTGAATTTAATTAATGACTAGTTTAGGCAGTTTAGTTTTGGAGATATTATGGTTATAAAACTACTGTGTAAGTTTGGAGAGGATCAAAGGAAAATGCGGGTACTAGAGTGCACATAAGGTCAATTATGCATTTTTTATGTTTCAAGGACCACAATTCCAAATTCAATCATATGATTTGGCCAGTTCAAGAACTTGTACGAGATATTATGGTAATATAACTACTGTGTATGTTTTGAAAACATCAATTGTAAATACAGGTACTAGAATGCACACAATGCCAAAATGTGCAATTTTTTATGTTTCAAGGGCTATAAATCTGACATTATTTATTCAATTTGCTGAGTTCAAGATCATTTCCGAGATATTATGGTTATATAATTTTAAGGGCGGACAACGGACCCGGGGTGATCAGCAGAGCTCAGGTGAGCTAAAACTGGATCTAAAAAGAAAAACTTAAAATTGTGTAGACTAAGGTATTTATACAGGTCAAGGTCACCTGAAAAATAAATGTTGCATAGTTTTGAGTAGTACTCACCATGACAAAACTATGAACCAAATTTGGTTACAGTGCTGCCGATGTTAAAACAGTTGATGAAAACTCATCTAAAACTAAAAACTTGAAACTAGAAAACAGACAAGATAATAAAAAATGATCATGTTTTATTAATATCCCATTTTATATCATTTACATACAATTATCATGATTTATGCACCAATACTATATCTGATAAAATTATCCTATTGAAGTGTACATTTTGTCACACTAGTACTCGATATCAATCATCATTTCTTTACTTCTCCATCTGCAAATATACTGTAAAGGGGAAAATATTTTTCTGGTGTTTTATTTTCATTGAATTGCGGAGAGGAATGATACGTGATTTTAAAGTTGTTGTTTTTTAATGTGGTTTAGCACCATTTTCAAGACAGGCATGTCCAGTTTTATTGGTGGAGGAAGACCTCAGAATTAATCTGAGTAGAATCACCGTCCTTCCGTAAGAAACTGGCAAACATTCTCACATAAAAGTTTTTTTACCAAGCTGGACTCGAACCTATGACCTTAGTGATCAGAGGTTAACGATCTTGAGATGGCGCTTTAGACTACGTAAGACCCAAACATGATAATATATTTCATTTCCCCCTCCCCCCATCCCCACCCCCTTCCACGAAATATATACAACAACTGAGTCTGATTTATGCCCAAAATAAACAATACCTCTGAAACAGAACATTTATGTTTATAAACAATACTCGCATTAATAATTCAGATAATAATGCTTAATTTACATTTATTCATAATGCGCTGGCAATATCAAACATCTACCAGCAAACATTATAACAAAATACAAGACATTATCCGACTAAGATTAAACTTAAACCAAATTCAATGCAATAGATCTTTAAACTTTTCAGTCATATAACTTTATTTTTTAAATTTTGAAAATACACATATTCATTCAACAGTGATCATGCTTAATTTCTCAAATACCGAATTCAAAACACCACAAATACAAACCCCTATACTTCAACATACTCGGCCAAAACAAGTAAACCTTTATCTCAAATGGTTTCTGTATTGTACGTGTTTCAATACTCACACAATCATTCTTCCCAATCTCATTAAAATCATATCCTCAAGAACGTTTCACTATAAGGACCTGACAACGACCCATAAAAGGTCACATTCAGATGACCTTTCTACCAGCCAATACGTGTCTTGCTTTCAAGGTTTTTTGACCGAAGAAAAATCTATATTTAGATTTGGTCATGTGTGATTATCAGATGTTTATAATTGTAATGATGAAAATTCCATAATAGCTGATCTGTGTTTTTTAAAACTTGTAAATAATTTTCACAATTTTTAGAAATCAGGGACAATATTTTTATTTATACACCAATATACGAAGATCACTATGGCTGAATCTACACCCACATTGAAGGTTATGCCGAACGGATGTTGAAACGAGTACACTGATTGGTTAAAATAAAAATAGCTATTTTTAGAAATCCAGTTTTTCTAAAAGAAGAATATGAATAGGTCATCATTAGATTTTACATTTAGGAAGATCGTGTACTCAAGTCAGATTGCATTTTTCCCATACTAGTAGTTTAACGAGGAACAAGAGCACCAGCTTTCAAGTTTTATTATACATGTTCAATATCACAAAATTTCAGGTGTAATTTGCAATTAGTTTTAACTATAAACATTGATTGTGAAACAAGTTCTTACAATGTTGACAAATCTCGCTAGATACTAGATAGCATTCTTAGCATACCAGAACTAAGCATATGGGATAAAATGCCTTGACTGCAAGACACCCACACGTTGCCACGGTTGGTGAATGGATCATTCAATCTTGGGTCCTATGTTCCACTTAGATTTTATCTAAAATTAATGTTTATTTTCCCCAATTAAGACATTTTTGCACTATCATATGCAACAAAGCTTTACTATTCCATTACAAGAGTCAACTACCTTCTCCCTTGTCACAATAAATACAAACATAACACCTTTAACTTCACAGAGAACAGCTTCACCAACCCAGTTACACTCAACATTTTCTACATTCTACATGTAACCATACTTAATAACTCCACAATCACTTTTTGTTTTCGTAATCAACAATTTTTTATTCCATTATTTCAAATGAAAAACATTTTTCCATCTTTAATCATACACAATTTATAATAAAACAAATCAATTATCATTTCCAACCTGACATTTAAATATTCATATTTTATTCTTCTCTTTAAATACATTATTACATTGTCAAGATTATATATAGCACATTAATTAATTTTTTTTTGCAAATTAACTGAGAATATAAAAATAGTTCACAGATTAAAAGGTCATGAATACTCAGGCAGAATCCTCAAGCAAAATCCTCAGACAGAATACTTGGGCAGAATACTCAGACAGAATACTCAGCCAGACAAAATACTCAGGCAGAATACTCGGGCAGAATACTCAGGCAGAATACTCAGACAGAATACTCATGCAGAATACTTATGCAGAATACTCGGGCAGAATACTCAGACAGAATATTCAGGCAGAAAACTTGGACAAATACTCATGCAGAATAATTATGCAGAATACTCATGCAGAATATTCAGACCGAATACTTGGGCAGAATACTCAGGCAGAATACTCGGGCAGAACACTCAGACAGAATACTAATGCAGAATACTCAAGCAGAGTACTCATACAGAATACTTGGACAAAATACTTGGACAGAATACTCAAACAGAATACTTGGGCGGAATACTCAGCCAGAATACTCATGCAGAATACTCAGACATTCTAGAATACTCAGGCAGAATACTCGGACAGAATACTTATGCAGAATACTCAGACAAAATAATCAGACAGAATACTTGGGCAGAATACTCATGCAGAATACTCAGACAGAATACTCAGGCAGAATATTCTGGCAAAATACTTGAGCAGAATACTCGGGCAGAATGCAGAATACTTATGCAGAATACTCAGGCAGAATACATGCAGAATACTCATACAGAATACTCAGGCAGAATAATCGGACAGAAAACTCATGCAGAATACTTATGCAGCATAATCATACAGAATACTCAGAGAAAAAACTCAGGCAGAATACTCAGACAGAATACTCATGCAGAATATTTATGCAAAATACTATGGCAGAATACATGCAGATTACTCATACAGAATACTCAGACAGAATACTCAGACAGAATATTCTAGCAGAATACAAGAGCAGAATACTTGGGCAGAATACTTTACGCAGAATATTGGAGAGAATACTCAGACAGAGTACTCAGACAGAATACTCAGACAGAATATTCTGGCAGAATACCAGAGCAGAATACTCTGGCACAATACTCAGACAGAAACTCGGGCACAATACTCAGACAGAAAACTCAGGCAAAATACTCGGACAGAATACTTATGCAGAATACTGGGGCAGAATACATGCAGAATACTCATACAGAATACTCAGACAGAATATTCTGGCAGAATACCAGAGCAGACTACTTGGGCAGAATACTCAGGCAGAATACTCGGACAGAATACTCGGACAGAATACTCATGCAGAATACTCGGGCAGAATACATGCAGAATACTCAGAAAGATTACTCGGGCAGAATACTCAGATAGAATACTCAGGCAGAATACTCATGCAGGATACTCTGGCATGATAATCAGACAGAATACTCAAGCAAAATACTCGGACAGAATACTCAAATAATACTCGGACAGAATACTCAGGTAGAATACTCAGACAGAATACTCATGCAGAATATTCATACAGAATACTTGGGCAGAATACTCAGACAGTTGAAGCTGCAATTTATTATGGAGCAAACAAAACTCACCCCGAAGACCAAATATAGCAAATTTGTATTTTAATTCATTGTTTTATATTTATCTGTAACACTTGTTTTGTTCTCTTGATTTCTATGTAGGTTTTGTTTGTTTGGATATTTAGCATAATTTTTATGCCATTGAGGACTAACAAATTATCAGTTAACCTAGCCACTCTTTCTTGGGATACTGGAAGGTTAACCAGTACTCCAGCACACCCATCTCCATAAGTAACTGATAACTTCCCCTATTTAATCAGTGGTGAAATACGATTAACAATAAGACACAATGTCATTCATGTAAATCAATCAGAACGAAGACTGTGGCTTGGCTGGGATTTGAACTAATATAAACCCCTTGATTATGTCAGACGTACTCCCAACTGAGCTAACCAGGCCTGGCCTAAGTATGTATAGATAACGTGAAATCATATATAATCCTTTAGATTTCTTACTTGATCCTGATTTACTTAGATCTGAATATGTAAATGTATACAACATTATCTAATTCACATTATTGTGCCTAAAACTGAGGATTACATGTACCTATGATATATATATATATAACTGTTTGTTTATATGTTATTTAGCACTTTCTTGTACATAATGTATATGTTTGAAGACCTCATAGAAGATTTATTTTTTCAGATGACTTTTCACATTAAATGAAGGCTTCATTAGTGTTTTAAAAGCCAGACACGTTTTTGTTTTGAAATATTGCCATTTATCAAACTCAAATATGGGAGTTAATTCAAGGCAAGAGTAAACCAATGAAGCAAAAAGTCCATTTCAAGAGATCACTTACAACATTAAATAAATCCTTTCCTGCAAACACTTCAAACATACACCTAAACAGTTAAAGCAAAATGTCCTATTTTGAGAGATCACTTATGAACATTTAATAGATGGTTCCGACATACAACTAATTCACACCTAACTAATTATACAAACAGGGTCACCTATTTCTTCTATAGATCACAGTCGACATATTTTATATAGATCCAATCTGTAACTACACGAGTAAGTCAACATATTTTATACAGATCCAATCTGTAACTACACGAGTAAGTCAACATATTTTATACAGATCCAATCTGTAACTACACGAATAAGTCAACATATTTTATACAGATCCAAAGTTTACTACACAAGGATCTCATTTTCAATATCTGTATTCTCTGACATCTCTGTCTGTGTGCTGGCTGATTGTCTTACGCCCGCAGTCTGTGTCGAAGTGCTCACTCTGTGTGGACTCGGGTAGTTCATCCAAGGCACCCTTCGGAGAAGACAGCGCCGGATGCTTCCAGTACTTCCAAGATTTTCAACCGAGTATCCCATCTCTGGTGCATCTGCTTTATCCACAATGACCTTCACCCTGAAATGTAATTTAAAAGCCAGTTTGATTTTGTGCAAGGACAGGAAATTGTTTTTGATAACGATAGAGAAGGTTTTGTTTTTTTTTAATTTTCATCACACAACAAGATTATATATGGCATATTCAGTTTTATTGGTGAGGAAGACCTCAGAATAAATGAGAAAAACCACCGCCCTTCCACAAGGTACTGGCAAACTTTCTCACAAAGATTTTGAATTAATCTGGGCTCAAAACCACAACCTTAGGTAAGACAAGTGCTCATTGGACAACAATGTCGCAGAACATTCAGCCACTGTTGACACCAGGAGAGGTTAAATACAAAATTTTAGACCATTTTTTACGATAAAATGTGGGCTCATCATAGGTCTATTTCATGTTAAAATAATGGTTAAACATTGACGGGAACTGTGGGACACCAAAGGGAGTTGAAAAATGTTGAGTTCAAAAAGAAAATACTTAAATTTATAATAAACGTCGCCATCCAAAATGCTTAATTTATTATTTTAATTAATTTTGTAAGAAGAGGTATATGATACAGGTATATGATACTTACCCTGGTTTACAGAGATGCAGATCTCCCCTGTTGGTACCATACACAATACCCTGACCTGGCATGGGAAGCCATCTAGCAGAGTTACCGCTGACATGGGTACGCACATCTGTGTTACACGTGTGCATCACATCCTTCGTATGCTGTGAAAGACAATGGTAAAAAGAGGTCAAGACAATGCATTGTACATTACACAAAATCACTATTAATTTACTCAAAATAAAACAAAACTAATTATCACTGGTTATGTAACGGCAGAATGGTAAACAATCTTTATATATATATATATATATGTATGTAGCAGGGCATTAATCATATCCAACCCACACACCACCTAGTGTATTTCATAACAGAGCATAACCAAGTCCCCATGCCAGCTAGAGTGTGTTATTGCAGGGCATTGATCGAGTCCCAACCCAAGCTAGTGTAAATAAATATATATGGGGAACAATAAGATAATTTTATTTGTATTGTTCCTGACATGATGGAAAAAAAAAAAATTTATCCTAGGCTAATGCCAATGTGTGAAGGATTGCTTTTCAACTTAAACAAAATATCAGATGTAAGCAGCTGGAGTCGTTCTGAACCATGAATAATCCGCTTTTACTACAATTTACTGAAATGCACCAGTGCACTCATCGTTATTGACCTGAAAACATCTCTTACATACATGTACTATCATTAATTAATGACAAAAGAGGAAAATCAATATACTTTAATACTTGGGATTTGTCTTATATTACTTGGATCAGTAGCAAGATGTACTGGTTCTTTTGTGAAGTGAAACTATCATTGCAATAAGCAAAAGTACTTAAAGTACTGAAAGGCAGGTGCATGTTATAGTAAATTTGAAATGAATGGGTTTTTTATATTGGTGGAGGAAGACCTCAGAATATAACTGAGTAGAACACTGTCTTTCTGCAAGTAACTGGCAAACTTTCTCACATAAATTGTTTGGACCAAGCTGGGCTCAAACCCGCAGTGGTAAGAGGTAAGTGGTCATTAGACAACAGTGCCTTGGCCTCTCAGCTAGAAAGGGACCTGCTTTGAAATGAAAATATGAATTAGAATCGAAAACACCATCAAGAATCTCAAGAAAACAAAATAATTCTATCTAGTTTAAAGTTTTGTTATTTGATACAAGTTACATATAAAATAGAAAAACAACAGTGGTGTTCTGAGGACTCCATCCCTATAAAGTTTCAATGAACACCTTTTTTTTTACATCAAATATTTTTTTATTACATTCATTATTTTATGAAATAAGTAAATTAAAAGACAGTAAAATTGTAATTATGAAACAGATAACCTCTTTTAAGAAACTAGTCTGTTCTTCTTTATAAGAAACTAGTCTGTTCTTTTTTTATAAGAAACTAGTCTGTTCTTCTTTATAAGAAACTAATCTGTTCTTCTTTAGAAGAAACTTGTCTGTTCTTCTTTAGAAGAAACTTGACTGTTCTTCTTTAGTTTAAATCTTAAAGGAAGTATATCAGGAGTTTTCAAAATTTTGAAATTTCTAAAAAAAGCATTTTTTTCTCCAAAACATCAGAACTACATTTGTATAACTATATACTCACTGATCAAGTTTTGCTATAAGGATATCTATGTGAACATGACAAAATAATATAACGAAAAGAAATTTCTAACTTGGCCTACATGCCCAGGTTAGACTAAAATAGATTTTCATCATAAAATTGCAACATGTTTTTTGACGTATCAAAATGAGTCACATGATTTCATTTTGATTTCAGCTTTTCTGTCATATTGGTTTCATATCATAAAATTTGCTTCATCTTGTTGCACGATGATGTGAAGATCTTCAAGCAGTATTTGTGTTGTCTAATTTTAGAATGGGGATTTCGTTTCTATTTCCCCATTCTAATTAGACAACTTTTGCTCTTTTATTTATCCTTGTATCCATATTAAAAATAATTGTTTTCTTTTTCAGTCATTGCAATGTTTCGCTATATACTGCCTTCAATAGACAAACAATCCATGACAATTACCTTCATAGACTTTTCACCTGCACCCTTCCTCTCAAGTTTGTATATCTGAGCAACCAACTGAAATAACAAATAGTCAAATCCCATTAAATAAAAAAAGTCTCCACCAACAATTGATTTAACATATCGGCTATTAATAAGGTCAATGCCCGAATGTGAAAAAAAAATCTGAACTTGAGTCAACACTCCACTGGAGATTTTAAAACTATACCATCAGAAAATGTGTGCATAATGTTTGCATTTTAACAGTTCTTAAACAACTCATGTAAATATTTGCATTTTAACAGTTCTTAGAAAGAACTCATGTAAAATATTTGTATTTTAACAGTTCTTAGAAACAACTCATGTAAAATATTTGTATTTTTCATAAAACAAAACTCCTGCATAACAACATAATAGTTGATGGTGTAATTGAAAATAATAAGAAAAATTGAAAACGAATGTTGAGCTTTAATGCGTTCTCCAATGTTTGAGAAGTACAATAAAATTAGTATTAGAAGAAGACGTACAGAAATGATTTACACTCGGGCTCGACCCGTATGTGTAGATGTGTAGATTTAAGTTTATCTGAGCAGGATACTAAAACTACATTATATTACGCATGATTAATTACAATAATGAAGTTCAGGGTTGTTTTACCTTATTAAACAGAGGCCGAAATTCGGTAGCTTTCCAATTAAAAAAATCAAGTTTTTTCTCTCAATTGAGGCAAAAAAAAATTCCCAAAATATATAATTACTTTTTTTAATTTTTCTTATATAAAGGGATAAAAAAAACAACAACTGGATATAAAGTATTATTGTAATATCTTGATAATTATTGGTTGGAATATGATCATAAGTGTTACACAATATTTTCCAGTTTTCCTTTTAAAAAAAATGCCATTTTCCCCTCAGTTGCGCCGTTTCTTTCCCAATCTCAAAGGCTAGGACCTCTTTCAAATTTCCACAAAAAAAGACTCTGAAGTTACTCACCTGGTTCGATGTAAATACCCATGACAGTCGCTTTGCAGCAAGACCCACGAGGACAAAGTTGTTTCTTGGAGAAATACTGATTGATATAGCATTTGGGCCTATAAAAAAAGAAGTTAATATCATAATCATTATTTGAAAGTGGAATGTAAAAACTGTGTTCTCCTATCTTTGTTTGGAGTTCTTTCACATGCTCAGTGAACAAAGTGGCTAAATATCACTATCAAGCACAAATAAACACAGAAAAACATCTGTGGTGGCGAGACTTGAACAGGTGAGGTTTGTTAATTGCCAATCTCAAAATATCTCCAATAAAAATGTGAATTATTTACATACTGCTGCTGGTTTGTGTGAAACACAGAGAGACAATAATCATAAAAGAACAAAATTTCTTTTAAAAATCTAAACACTTGTTCCATAATTGTTTGTTTACTTTTTTTAAGTGTTGAGGCACCAGGCAAGATCATCACACCTGGGCATCCCACTGAAGTAGGTGGGTCACCCGGGGACAACCTGTGCCTTCACAGAAATTCTTCAGAGATGATACTCTGGGACCTGCACTTCTACAGGTCCATTATTTTCCTTACTCATTAGTTTAAGGCATAAACTAACTATCATTATTTTTTGGTTATAGTTACATGTATTTCAAACTTCTTGAAGGGATATAATATTAACATATTTCAAACAAAAATCACCTTTTCTTTCATTTAACATCAAAATTTACATTAAGTTGATTTGAAACATGAAAATAAATAAAAAATGATGATTAAAATCTGTCCAAATTGACAAATTTATCATATTTCATCTTCAGTGAATTACCTCCCTTTATGAAAAAAAAAAAAATCTATCAACTATTTAAATAAATTGCATCAATTATTTAATATTTTGTGCATTTGTGTTACAAAAAGAACCTTTCATCAAATCAAATGACAAATATGTAATAATACCTGGCATGCACATTGTTTTCTCTTAAATTACATTAAATATATAGAAAGTTACTTAATGATGTTCCTTACCAAAACTTTTGGTATACAGACACTGGCCCCTTGTCTCTGGCAGTAGAGAGTACACGGTGAGGATGTTGTCATCAGGAAACCCCTGATGGCTCGGCACAAACGTCCCCAGCAACTCTGAATTCTGGGATATATCACAGCTAGCGCTATTGTGAAGCTTACAATGCGGAACCACAATGTTCTTCGTACCTGCAAGGTTCAATTTACATTTATACATTATTAAATCTGCCAGAAATAAAACAATGAATATTAAATTAAACCATTGCAGGACTAGCAATGGAATTTCCTTTATATCTTACTGTCATCTTTTGCTCTCAGTCTGCTTCAATTTTTACTCAAAGGGAAATAACTCCCAGAATATTTTTTTACTGATCAATATAACTCCCCAACAAATAATCTTTTTCCAATGGTTGAATTTAACCAAAGCAATTTTATTTCTTTAAAGAAATATAGAGTATCAGTTTTACCATTATGTGTTTACTATTAGTCAGGGCTTGAAAATTCCACTCGTCCACTGGCTATGACAAGTGAACATTTGGTTAGGACGAGTAAGATTTAAGAACCTTTAACATTTCTTTGATTTTAAGCATCCAATAAAAAATGTTGGAAAGAGAAGATGAGTAGCTTTTATAAGAAATTTCAAGCCCTGATTAGTGAATATCATGCTGGTTAAAGTGACATAATTGACAAATATTGTAGTGAAACTGTACTTTAAGAATTACAGTTTTAAGAAGTTGGAGTGTTTATAAACTAATGCTCGCTGAACAATTAAATACAGAGATAATTTGTTTGTTTTATAATAAACTAGATGTTGAAATAGTTTATGAAAAAAAAACAGACGTAGGACAGGCGAATACAGGAAGTTATTGAAAAATGACAGTTTTTAAAACTGCAAAACGTTTTAAAAAGTTGGATTTTGGTATGATACTTGTTACATCACATTTACAGATATGGCAGACTACTTACTGGAACTGATATCAGGTATATCACATCTGGAGAAGTCCCAGTACTGTATTCTGTGTGTCTGGTTGATAATGTTATTTGCCACCGCAGATTCTCCGGTCCCCATAAAGGCACCTGCAAAACAATAACTACTTTACAACACGCTTTCCTACATACACATAGAAAACAAGACTGGAGGGTATGCATGCATAAACTAGAAGTTACTGTTATATGTTACCCTATTAGTTAAAAGTTATTAAAAATCCTGAATCTAAGAGAGTAATCCTGGAATGTTAACAGGTAGAGCAGGTCAACGGCCATTTTTATTTGACACTTATGATATCACAATTACTAACTTGAACAACAGTAGATATAAAACATGGCGCTAGAAATTTGTTGATTAATACAGACAACACAGGTCACAAAAACGATTCAAGTTTTCCCCACTATTGACCATTGAACAGCTGTGATTACGAGAGTGCTGATTGGTCGACTGCTTCAACATCAAAACCATGTGACAATATGGAAAACACAATAATGCTCTATGAATTGTGCGACAGGCATGGAATTTCCTACTTTTTCCATGGAATTTCCTACTTTTTCATTTGGGTCTAATACTGTATATGTCAACAAACCTGAATGGGAGAGTTTCAGGTATTGGGATAAACCACATGTGACGGGTACCCCCAGTTAGAAAGCATCATTTATTTTCATTCTGTATTATGTGTTTTTTTTTAATTTACCTGCAATAGCCCTATTTATGGCCGACTGTATGGCATTGTTTGGTCTATTTATAGTGTCATCCAGTATGCTTGTGGAGTAGTTAGGATGGAGGTAGTGACGATGAAGCTGTCGCCAGTGTTGGGGTTCTTCTGCCACTTCAATAGGGTCTGTATCATCCTCATCTCTGCAAACATAAAACAGTTGTTGTTGTTGTTGTTGTATAGTGTTAAGTGTCGCTTTCAACAATTTTTCAGCCATATCAAGACAGTGTCTACTTCAGACAGTATTCTGGGCGCTGCCACACTGAAGTATCATGCCGCAGACACATGGTTTGATACCCCATCCCGCACATTTTACCAACACCAGGCCAACCAGACCTAGAACTATTCTCTAAATGCCAAGTGCCAAGTGAGGAAGCTTCTAGTACCATTTTTCAAGTATGTGTATTGTGTATGACACGGCCTGGGACCGAACCCAGGACATTCAACATATGAGGCAGTTGCTCTACCACTAGACCACCACTGTGGTTTATGTTTTAAAAAATGATAAACACTGATTAAAATGGACCTTAGCGGTGAGAGGTAAGTGATCTTGAGACAGTGCCTAAGACCACTCGGCCCCCATGATTTATTGTTGAAAAAGTGTAGAAAAAGCATTTGATTTATTTGATTTCCATTTCAAAAATGTTTTCCAGGAATGATTGTTAACATTAATTCAGAACATTATACTAACAACACAATCCAAATGTGTCAAGAGGTTTCATGGTGATGTTGCCAGTTCTTTGATACAAAAAGAGATAAAAAATGTAGTACAATTTAAAAAAGTTTTAAAGAGTTTTCCCCGATAGGATACATTGTAGAAACACAGACAATCATGAGCAACAGCTTTATTTTAACTCTTTGTAGATAAACTTCACCCTGTATTTGGTCACCTACTCCAAATAATTCTACAGTTAAAATAACTTGATTTGTCAGTGTCACCATCTCCAAATTAACGAGTCAACAAACAAGTTCATTTGCACTGGGTGTGTTTCCCTCATATCAAAATGATCTTTCACATAAAATATGTATAGTTCTTCTAGTCTACAGCTTGATATGGTAGTAAAATAAGTACCTTCCGTCCCCACTGGTATAATTAAATGAAATAGCCCTTAATGAGTAACTTAAGTATGAGGGTAAATTTAAATATTAACTCGCTGCTCTAGTGAGTCAACATAACATATTTTTGAAGAATACCTGTAAGGAGGTGGGCCGAGGTTTGTTTGTAGTTGTCTACGTCTGTGGTGAGATCTCAACGAAGTTTCCAGCAGTGTGGGTGGTTGTGACAGGGGAATGTCACCGGGAACACCTAAATGTCAAATAAACAAATTATCAATACTAATTTATTTTTATTTCAAATACTTTTAATAAACATTGATTCTAAGTATCAGTACTACTGTTTTGTTTTATTAACCAATATCATAAGACTAAAATTTAAAAAAACATTTGAGCGAAAAAGGTCAAGAAGTGTTGACAGCTGTCATTTTGGGCAGCTATCGGCATTTACAAGCTACATGTACTTTTTGTTCTTCCATACATTTATAAACTAGTTTTAGTAAGTGGCAGAGGTATCATTTAAAGAACAGCATTTAAATGTAAATGCCAAGGTGTAGGCAGAGTACCAATATATCTAAAAACCAATTACCAAGATTGAGAGAAGAACCACCATCTTTTATTCCAAGAAACTGGCAAACCTTAAAGGGTACCGCACGTCAGAATATAAATGGCTATTTATCGTTAAATAGACATGTAAATAACACAAAAATCAACAAATTTTAATTGTACGAAATTTATCAAATGAGAAAAATGACATTAAATATCATGATTTCAAGCGTTTCCTAAATGCTATGGGCGCCGCCATTTTGTAGCTCTTTTGTGATGGAGGTATTCGGTGACGTCATAACTGCACTTCCGTTCTAGTTATCGCGCAAATTGTATTGTGTCGTTAGTGACTGCTCTCTACTGAAACTCTTATGTATATACACTAATATACGTAATCAGTTTATATACAGATATACAGTGCATTAGTGAACATCGAAGGTAGACAATTAAACGCGAAAACGATTCTGAATTGAAGGACTTAACCCATTAAACATTGTTTTCTCCAGCGGAATAAGTGGGTGGAGTAATGCGATATGTTTTGTGGACAGCGTTGTGTTTAGTTTTCCTAATATGTGATTTCACAATGCCTCAGTGTCAAGCTTCTGGTGACATCACGCGCAAAACGCCTTTATACTTTGGGGTAGGACTTAAGATTGCAGAATGAAGCGTACCAATGCCTTGGCGTACTACTATCCAAGCTGCAATTTCTGATGATTTCAGTACGAAGATGACCATATGCGACATACATATAGACTAAGTGTATATTATCCAGTGGGAAGCTCTTAAAAATGTGCTAATAACATATAGCTCAACTGATTTCTGAAATTTAATTTGTAATTTTATATACTCTTCCAAAATATTGCGAAATTGATATAGCAAACTTTCACAATCTTATAATTGCAGGCTGTTTGAACAGGTGTGATAAACCAATGTACAATAAAAACAAGAGGTTAATGCCAAAACATAAGGTGTGAAAACGACATGGTATCTAAAAGTTATTATTAAAATACAAATTAAGGCTAATTAATTGTGACAGGCCCGATTAGCTCAGTCAGTTACGTGTCTAACAATCAATCCAGGTGTCTCGAGTTTGAATCCCCACCCGGCGACAGTCTCTGTAATGATTGACATACAACATTGTGTCTCAATATCATTTGTCTCTCACTGCTGATTCGAGTGGGAAAATTATCAGTTACTTGCGGTTGTTGGGTGTGCTCGAGTACTGGTTAACTTTTCAGAAAACAGTGGTTAGGTTAACTGAACATCTGTACAGTAAGCCCTCGATGGCAAAAAATGATGCTTAATATTCAGTCAACATTTAATTGGTCATAAAATCATTTTATTAATTTTATAATTAATAGGCAATTTAGTTTATTGATATATGGCTTTTTCACAGTCAACAAGGTCATTATTCGTGAATAGACATTTGAACTACCTCTACTTCGTAATGAAAAAAGATAAAGTAAAACCTTTGTTCCTTTATTTATTCAAGAATTCATGAAAAGTTTTTTTTTACTGTTAAAAAAAGTGTTCTGGTATACAATTTATGAAAAATATTCATAAAATCATATAACATAATTTTATTACTTGTAAGTTTGCATTGATATTGAAACCCTAATTAACTGAAAATGTTTTAATCGGTAATAAGGCATAATACTATGTGATATAACATCCTGTCATAAACCCTGGGGTCATTAAACCTGGGGTGATTACGCTTATTAGGGTACAATATGCACACTTTGGCAGGGTATTTCTCATTACCACATGGTGTGAATGTGGTGTTGGTGAATTATGAAAGCTCAGCAGGGTGCCAGTAGCTGGACAGTAACATACACTTTGTGCAATATGCCTGTAGACATTATATTCCATATGACACTCCCTATAAGGAACAACATTCATACATGTTCAGGGAACTGGTAGAATAGATAATCATCAAATATCAAATTGGGTAGTAACACCATTTGAATAACCAAAAGACAGTGCCAGTTATGTAAAACAACACAAAAAAAACCCCAACTCATTCATGCTTCATATAAATTGACTAAAATGGGTATGAAATCAAAATTTTATCAGCCATTTCTCAGTACGCAACAATGGCCGCACCAGTTAAACACGATAAGAAAAGAGATATAATATTATTTCTTATTCCCTCTTAGACAGGTAAATATATGTAACAAATATTTTCCCTTAAATTCCGTTCCTGGTCTAAATAGTGTTTTTGTTTTTTGATAATGTATTGACTGAGTAGCAAACAGTATATACCCTGATAGTACAGCATGAATGTGCAGGCTCGTCTGGATCTTCATCATCACTGACGCCAATAATATTTTTTTTTTATCAAACTAAGGGTAATTTTACTATTTTGAAAAATTCAATCATCAATGTCAGGCTACATGATAAGAGTCAGAGTCGTGATTGATAAGTTTCGGGTTTGATCTCTGGTTCATGATTGGTGTGACTGTTGAACAGTTATCATCTTTTTGGGTGAAAACTTCATAAGACATTTATGTGTTTCTCTGTATTTTTTCTGTGATACATTCTAAATCTTCTAAATTTCCATTAGTATGGTCATTGCATCTGCAGCACGTATTTTCGTCGGACGAAAGCATCCTTACACAGTTTTTGCAGCTGCAAAAATCTTTCACATATGTGAACAACTGTGCCGTCTAACTATTTCTCTCGTTTTCTAATTCATTTAACTCTGCTTCCGAAAATTCTGGTTCAAAGTTGTAGGCCACAAGTACTTCTCCGTTACTAAAATCCATTTTATCATTCTTGCGAGTACTTTTGCCGGTGACTATAATTGCACGTTTCTATATCTGCTGTAGCGTATAAATCAATTATATTTTAAACCGGAAGTGCAGTTATGACGTCACGCAGGTATCCAATATGGCGACTTCCACCACAAAGTCGATGTGCGAAAATGACCGTTACAAAACGAGCTGATTTATCTTTATGGACTCGAATTTATGCATAAAAATACTATTAATAGAAAGCTGAACTCATAGCTATTCATATTATCCTGTTTTATACACAGGGTTGCGTTCCCCTTTAATTTATATTAATTGGATTACACAGAGGTTGATGTCCTAAATTGCCTGACAGACTTCAGGATTCTGGCAGGATAAAAGATAAGTGCTGGGGTAAAGAGTGCACATACTCAAAGACCTGAACAAAAAACATTCTCAAGTGCTGTGTTCATTACTCTTTGAAATAGCTTTATTCATTACATAACTTAAACTTGATACCAAAGTACAAGGTTCACGAACCCACCAAAATGGGCCTGAAATTCAATAAAATTGAACCCTATTTTTTTATGCAAAATTTTGTTTTATATTTCAATAAAACTTTATTCTTTCAAACATTGAAATTTTGTTTTTCAATTTTACACTTTTCGCTTAATAAAATATACCATCAAAGTGTGTATGTACTGCCAAAAAATGCATTTTTTCTACATTTAAGCCATCTTATGTAAATATATCATGTTTTACAGTGAAAACACTCCTGCCACATGACAATATTTGTGCAAATTTCTCAGAATGTACCAGACAATGTTCAGAACAAGAGTTGTCAGAAGACCAACAAAGCTCGCCTCTGGGTGTCCAAAAAGGGCCATAACTGTGCCAAAATGTAATCCAAAGTTATGGTTCTTTTCTGTGTGTTTCATTGATGATGGTGAACACACATGCAAAGTTTCATTCACATCCAATGAGCAGTTGCATAGATATCTTAAACTTAAACGCAAAAGTTTAACCTGAGTGTCTACAGAAAATGCCGACGCCGAAAGGGTCATGACAATAGCTCTCCTTGGACTTCGTTCCGGCAAGCTAAAAAATATCTTTGTAAGGCAAGAATGTCTTCATCATCAAATAAACTATTTAAATGCCAAAACACAGAACAAAATGGGGGGGGGGGGGGGGAATTGAGCATTTTCCTTAATTTTACAAAATGTACCTATTTTAGAAGAATGAAGTATATTTGAAACAAACACACCAAGCTACGCTAAGAAGTTAGTATTTATAAGAAATGCATTTTACAGGGCTGATATTGGCGCTTTGTGAACCTCGTCCTTTAGTTAGTTTCATTTTATGCATGAAAAGATGTAGAATTTATTATTTATATAGAAAAATAAAAAAAAAAGTTTTTTGTAAGATATTGCCTAAGATTTCAAGCACAGCCTCAAGGGGCATATAATTTTTGCTATTCAAGTGCAGGGTTGCCCCTGTGCTTAAATGGTCTGTGGAGAAGTCGATAATTGGTTACACAGACGTAGTCAGTGGCTTCAATAAAATACAAACAGACTCACCTGCGGACTGCCTCAGATCTGCCGTCTCCCCATTCTGAGCCTCCTGTAACCCAGTAACAGTAATCACTGGTGGCACCCTCAGATCAGTGACTGATTCAGAGTTAACTCCCTGTGTTAATCCATTATTAGGCAAGTTAGTAGCCGTCTCCAATAATAACTGGTTACCAATTGTTTCATACCTAACACGATCTTGGCGAAGTGTCACTAGGCTCTGATTGAAACTATCACGAAGAGCACTTATTCGCCTATTCAAATCACTCATTTCTCTTTCTATTTGATCCGTCATGGACACAAAATTATTTCTCAAAGAAACATAATCCTGATTTGTGTGTTCTGCATTTTCTCTTGTGGTGTTTTCTGGCTGCACAATGTGTATGGAATTATTGTTATTATCATGGTTTCTAAGTCTTATCTCACTTAAGTGGTGTATTGGATTTATTAAATTTGCATTTGATCTCTGAGTGGTGTAATTCTCATTCTGATCCATGACTAGTTCCAGATCCTGACCTTGACCTTGAACACTAGGAACTGTACCACTGGAGCTTGACCTTGAACTTCTACCTATTGCACTATCAGACGACTCTAGGGATCCACTGCTGTGCCGTAAGAATGTAGTGTCAGAACTACGTTCCCCACTTGAAGCCGAACGTGTCGAAGTTGAAGAATGTGCCCGCAAAGGATCGTCTGTGATTGGCATAAAGTAAGCACCCGATGGATTCAGATGAGAACTAAGTTCACTATCTGTGTCACTGGATGCTTGATCCCTGGAATGTGAACGAGACCTTCCCATGTCTTGTAAATTGTGTGAATACTGTGCCACTCTGCTTAAATCCTGGGGAGTAACCCTAGACATAGCCCTGTCTACCACGGACATTGTATTCGGACAGTTAGACTGAGAACTCTGAGACAAACTGTGTCTATTTGCCAAACTATTTTTCCTACTTTCAAAATAAGGTCCCATCATAGACATATATCTAGTTCGATTCTGCCAGTTATAAGGTTGTAATCGAAAAGAAGAGAGGTAAGAGCGCCCTGAACCTCTGCTGACTGGTCGCACACTTTCACATCTACTGCTATTGGAATTGTGAAAAATATTCTCAAAAAGACTTGTATGGCTGCTCGTACTTGCCACAACTTGCGATCCATGGTGTGAATATCGGTTCATAATATCACCCAAGGATGCCTGGTCTCTGGAACTAGACTGGTCTTTTTTATTAGCACTATTATTTCCTTCATTTGCTCGCATTCTCTCTGTAGAATTTCGTCTGTGAGTCAGTCTAGATATAACTGGAACTTGATTAGTTGATATATTCAAATTCTGACCACTTCCAGTTGTTGGGCGAGTCTGTCTATTGACAGAAGATATCTGACTATTACATGTCCAAGTCGTTACACAGCTACCTTGTTGTGTAACACTTTTGGAAGTGGTGGTTAAGTTACTTGCCGATATCACAGTCACCTGAGGAATGCCATGCAACTTCACTGTGGATGATACAGATTCAGACATTGAGGAAGAGTCACTTGAGCTAAGAGGTATCGTCGTCATCAATCTGTCTCGTATGCTCGCGAATGGTTTTGTTGGTTGTTTAGAAGAAGAGGATGCAACTGTTCTGGTGCTCGCCTTTTGTGAATGCAGATATTTAGAAAGTAATGGTGAAAGAGGAATACAGGGAGTGGCGTTTGTGTTATTTAGGTATGAAAGAACACTGGGATCACGGATTATGCTTGACGATGCTGTCTCTCCTACATTGGATGTATCACATACAGCACTTGTACTTACGCCTATATTTGTTTCATGTTTACTGTCTCTCAATCCCGATTGAGTGACTTTGCTGTTCCCACAACAAGTCACCTGTGTTTCAATCACATCACTATTCCTACCATTATCGCTAGCTACATCTACTTCCTCATTTCCCGCTTCTGCTTGAGATCTCGCATTCCTGCCTTCATCAGAGAGAATGTTATCATCAAAGTCATTAGAAACTGGAACTGGAGGTGGACTCATCACGCCTCTCATGGCTGGCTGTACGTGTAACAGAGGGAACTGGGCAGCATCTGAACCAGCAGCCTCTGTGTTGACCAGATTTTGCGGCAAATTTCTGGTATCTCTTTCTATGTAGTCTGAGGCTAGGAAAAGATCAGAGGCTGGGTTAAGTAGGTGGCTATTATTAGCATGCTCAGCAGGATTCAGATTTACTGACTGTGAGCTAGCAAGATTCGCTAGTGTCATTAAACTGTCATTTAGAGTATCCTCCCCTGGTTCCTGAGAGGGTAAAACATTAGCACTATTGGTTGCCCTGGATTGGCGTAACCTCTGCGCTGTCCTTTCACTAATGGGCATCAGTAAATCCCGAGATGTTTCTGCCAGCCTGCTGGCATATGATGTCATGAGCAGTCGATTATGTCTTACTCTGCTGTCACCGATGTCAAGGTCACTTGTTCGGAATAAGTCTGACCTTGTTCTTTCTCCACTTAGATTATCAGCAGCGGCACTGCCTTGTGGGATTGAACTTGGTGAAGTTGGTCTTACAATATGCTCATCTGGGACCCCAGGATACAGATCACCGTCTGAAAGATGCAAACAAAAGATATTGTACACTCTCAAAAGCAAACAAATATTACAGTACAATCAGGTCCAAACAAATAATTTGTATAATCTCAGATCTATTGTTTTGAATAGTTTTTAGGAAAAGGGGCAGGGGCTGGGCAGAGACAGACAGACAGACAGACAGACAGACAGACAGACAGACAGACAGACAGACAGACAGACAGACAGACAGACAGACAGACAGACAGACAGACAGACAGACAGACAGACAGACAGACAGACAGACAGACAGACAGACAGACAGACAGACAGACAGACAGACAGACAGACAGACAGACAGACAGACAGACAGACAGACAGACAGACAGACAGACAGACAGACAGACAGACAGACAGACAGACAGACAGACAGACAGACAGACAGACAGACAGACAGACAGACAGACAGACAGACAGACAGACAGACAGACAGACAGACAGACAGACAGACAGACAGACAGACAGACAGACAGACAGACAGACAGACAGACAGACAGACAGACAGACAGACAGACAGACAGACAGACAGACAGACAGACAGACAGACAGACAGACAGACAGACAGACAGACAGACAGACAGACAGGACAGACAGACAGACAGACAGACAGACAGACAGACAGACAGACAGACAGACATACAGACAGACAGACAGACAGACAGACAGACAGACAGACAGACAGACAGACAGACAGACAGACAGACAGACAGACAGACAGACAGACAGACAGACAGACAGACAGACAGACAGACAGACAGACAGACAGACAGACAGACAGACAGACAGACAGACAGACAGACAGACAGACAGGACTCTTAAAGAATTGTTTGATACCATTTGAAGACTCAGATTGCTGGCTGGCTGAATGCTGTTGGAACCCATCAGAGTGGAGCTGGTTCATCAACCGGTCACGCCGATAGTCTTGGAAACAATTAATGATATTGTTGTAAACAGAGCTCAGTCTTGATGGCTGACCCTGTGCACTTGACACTGGCCTTTCTTGGGAACTGCTGCAAAATAAACAAAATAAACTGAATAAGATTTTTGTGGCACCTCAGCTTGTTAGGGGATGCGGCGGTGATGAAATCCCCTGAACAGTATTGTACACGAGTCTGAAGAACTACAAGTGACGGCTATTTAAGTTTTTGTGATTCTGTTCAGGAGCTGATCAGTCAAGAATAATCATGCTAACAACTTTGGTTCTTTAGTACCGAGTCAGCTTAACAATGTTGAAGATGGGATCAAAAGAATAGTTAGCTCCCTCAATAGCATGTAAGATTTTTCATTGCAAATCATGACCCTGTCTGTATCTTTTATGCCGGCCTGTGAAATAATCATCACTTTCTGTTGTTAGTCAAAAAATTTTAAAAATTGATGCCTGCAGTGTTTGTTTTGAATGTTTGAACAAATTTTGAAGGTATTGGTACTAGTAGTGTTATTTCCAACGCTCATTTATGAATCAAAATGGATAAGTTCACTTATGGCAGTGCCATATTTTATATCAATGATCTTCTAAAGATTAGAAAATAATGTAATGAAGACACACCATGATAGATATTTATATTTAATTCCACTTGATTTGATATTATTAATCGTCATGCCACCAACTTAGAGACTTACACATTGACAGTGATGTTAGATACTTCTTCCCTGTGTGCCGATGTGTTGTTGGATATACCTGTATACAGGAAGTGACCAAGACTGTCAAACCTCACCCACCTAAAATATACATAAATAAATTACTGGTATGAAAGCATGGGTTGTTTATTTTTAAGAAAAATGTCTAAAAAAAACGATTTTCTGACATACTTTGCGATGCATTTTTCAAAAGGGGGTAGTTTTGTGTTTTTTTTAAAGAAGAATTTTGGCATTTCATAATTGTTTCACATTACAACTAGATATTTTTTACTAATTACAAAACAAAAGGGTACTTGTAGCCAGCTGAATTTTTTAAATAAACTTTTCCATCCTGGTTTTGGACCATTCCATTATAATACTCTCCCATCCTTGTTTTGGGGGCCATTCCATAATAATAGACTCTCCCATCCTTGTTTTTGGGCTATTCCATAATAATTATCTTCCATCTTTGGTTTTGGAACAATCCATTATCATTAGAATGTAGTGTTTAGTACAAATAACTTATTGAGAGCAAAACAATAAAGACTCTTAACAAGAGTCAATCACAGGCCATTCTGGGTCTACACTGTTTGAAATAGTACAATTGGTGAGAACAACAAGTGAAAAGTTGGTGGTCAATTAGCTTTTGTATGTTGCTATATTATGATGCTGTATTAATTTTGTTTAAATCATTTTTCAAACAATCTTCTTCAAGTCCTGTCTTAACCAGGATTTGTGTAATATGTAAAAACTTGTTTCAAATACAATCTTGTACAGGATTCAGCTTGATTTCAACAAATGGAGCTTATTGTATGATGCTGAAGTGCATTCACACATATACATGATATATGAGGTGCATTACAAAAATACATGGGACTTTTGTAATATTTTCAACATTTAATTAAGCTCATGAATAAAAATTATAATGCCTTTAAAAGTAATATTACCTCTATGCGATTGGCAAATTTCATATCAATATTGAATATATTTTTATTTTCTTGAATAAGTCGAATTTATTATCACACATTCAAACATATTTTAATGATGACAACATTGAGGCTGACATTTATTGCTAACTGTATTACAGCAGATTCCCCAACTAACTATGTAGACCATCTTCAAATCACCCACTATCAACAGTTCAAGATTACAAAACAGTTCCCATATGTTACAAGTTGGATTACCTGATTCTCTCATACTCATGAGCTGTACTACATTTGGCAAACGGTTCTGGTTTACTCCAGTCCCAGAAGTAAACAGAATTGCCTGCTGCAATAACAAGGACATGTTCTGTGGGGTGAAAGGTCAATGCTGCTATTACAGTTGTATTCTCAACTTGCCATACTTCACACCCATATCCTGTACCCTGGAAGCAAATTTGAAACAAAAAACATATTAAAAACTAGAAATGTGTCCATGGAACACAGATGCTCCTGCTTTGTAACTACAATGTAGATATCAATAAAGCCAAATATGTAGCTTCATTAAAATGATTCCATCAATATAGTGTTAAGAGGTTGGAAACTATCAGCCAACCAGAACCCAGAACACATAATTAATATGCAGGGATTTCGGAAACCCTCAGCCAATCAGAGTCCAGATCACCTAATTAATATGTGCCAATTCCATCCATTGTCGAACTTAAACTGGGTCTAGTTGATATAAAGCCAAATATAAATTTTTCGTCAAAATCGGTCCATAAATCAAGACTTTACAGGTCGGAAACTATCAGCCAACCAGAACCCAAAACATCTAATTAATATGCTGGGATTTTGATGGAAATCGAACTTGAGCTGTAGTTTATCATCATACATCTTTCTACCAAATATGAATTGAATCCATCCAATCCTTCAAGAGTTATTAAGCGGAAACCAATTTCTTGACATTTGCCAATAATCTAAGTCCAAAAAGGGGCATAACTCCATCAAAAATCATCAGACCATAACGAAATACGAACTTGACCTGTTTTACCTGAATGTGAAGTCACACACCAAATTTGGTTAAAATCTGTTATTAAAACTAAAGATATAAGTCGGAAACCATTTTCGTAAAGAAGTAATTGAGGTGCCCTCTTCCAGCAGGTGATTCTTAATATTGTTCAATGTAATCTTTTAAAAACATGATATCAAATGGCCATTTAATTTTTTGGAAGAAACTGTGTATTTACTTTTGAGAGGTTGGTCAATTAAACTTAAAATGCATATATTCAATTGTGTTCACCAAATGAATATTTTTTTGTATTTTAGGGTCATCTTACAGTCAACACTTCTTAAATTCAATATCATAACAGTGATAAACTGGTTTATTCTGTTTTACTTACACTGAAGTTTACATGTGTACCTAAAAAAATGTCACATCCAGCTTAAACAGCCAGCAAATCTTGCTAAAATATCGAAATTTAGTCCAGCAACAACTCCAATTTCACAAAACATATTTATTTATAGCATATTATCAGTACAGTCACTGAACTCCTGAATGAAGTTGGATCTATTTCACCTGATATACACATACAGTACATAGCATTTCAAGGCTGGAAAGGGATCCAAACACATCAATTTGAAATGATAATTATATTACTGCCTCACACATCTAAGTTAATTATTGTCAAACATTTTTAGAGGGCCATACCATAATGTTGTCTAATCAAGACTAATGATTGTTATATAACTCCCTAACACATCTTATGATTGTACTAAGTACCATGGCTGTAATAGGTGTGTCCTACTGAGACATTGCCGCAGAAATTTCCAACAACAGAGGACTCTTTACACTTTCATGGCGGAAAACCCACATGACCTAATGCTATAGAGTGGTGTAACAAGAGTTGTCATAAGACAACTAAGCTCGTCATGGGATAAAACTCACCACCCATGCAAAGATTGAGATTGGAGGCAAACACAAAAACTTAAACGCAACTAAACGCAAAAGTTTAACCTGGGTGTCTACAGACGACGTTGACAACGATGCTGGGGTCATGGCAATAGCTCTCCTGGACATTCGTCCAAGCGAATCAGAGGGAAAATGCCGGCTTCAGGTAACACTTCTGCAGATAACTGAATAATTCATGAAATTTTACGAAACAAAAATCACTGTCTCTGTGTGGAGACACCGATGCTATCAAGTGGACATTCAAAACATATATTAATTTTACTTCACCAGCACGACCTTGTCCACTGATTGGCTAAAATAAATATTTTAGTGGCGACACTTTTTGTGTTTACAGTCAAAACCTGTGTAAGCAGTCACGTCTATTAAGCAGTCATTTGTCTTAAGCAGACACATTTTCTATTTCCCATTTCTATTCTTTCAGAGCAAACCTGTTTTAAGCAACAACCTGTCTTAAAAGGTCACTTTTGCCATATCCCTTGACTGGCTGCTTAAGACAGGTTTAACTGTATATATATATATATATATATATATATATATATATATACTTACATAAAGATCCCATATTCTGACCTGTCCTCCAAGGCAGCCACTGGCAAGAATATGGCTGGATGAGGGATGGTAGGCCAGACACCACGGGGTACGGGGATGTCCCCTTAGTGTACAGACACACTCCCCTGTTCCTATATCTGTCACACGTACTGAATGGTCCCCATGTGCAGAAGCTACAGTTGTCCTGAAAAATTAAGAAAAATTTGTAATATTGTCATTTACAATATCAGGGTCAGGTTTGCTATCTTTTGGGGGCCAATATTTACCCTTATTCCGAGGTCTTCCATGAATGAGGGGTCTAAGACGCTGTCGAAAAATAACAGTAAAATATTTAGAAATGAAATTGAATGATTCTTGCTTTATAATAAATTTTTTAGCCAAAGCTTCAATATAAATAAAATTCAAGCAAATATCTTCAATTATGACGTCATTGTATTATATGTTTAATTTAGCAGGTTAAATTTTTTTAACCGAGTTGGGAATGCTGCTGGTAATCAATATTGTGTTTTCTGCAGATAGCGTATCTCTTGCGCTGTTTGAAAATAAGAGCTTCCAGCATTTGTTGCTGAATTGAAAGAACTAATTAATAGTTTATACGATACATTAAATGGCCCAAGAAGCATTTTTTTAACTTATTTATTTTACATCGATTGTGAAGTAACTTCTTACAACTTAAACAAATAACATGCAAAGTCTTCCTGGGTACTGGTTCTAAACATATGCAAATAATTAAGTCTCAAGGACACCTAACAGATGTGGCGGAGAATCAAACATACCATCCCAAGATTTTAAATCACTTGACCACGCACTTCACATAAGACACAAACATTAAATAATAATATTAATGTAATGACCAATAACAACCAAATGTATAAATATATATATTAATACTGTTTTACATAAATTAAATAAAATGATAAAAAATGTCTTACTGTATAGAACAGTCTCCCAAGACAGAAGGCCAGCAGTTAATATTAGATTATATTTCATAAATGGACTTTAAATAGCATAAATGGGGTTTTCATTTAATGTTTTTTCAAGCAGCTGGTGGTCTCTTTGCCCCGGAGGAGGTTCTGACATTTCCTGGTTTTGTTTGTTTGTTTGTATGGGCCAATCAATAAAAGCCATTTTACATCAGTATTTCTGTTATATAACAGCGATCAATGCAACCAAACATCACAATCCTGGGATCAGCTAGACGGTTAACCAGCACAAGACCTATCACTACAAGTCACTGAGTACTTTCCCACATATTCAGAGGTGGGTGATGCATGGCCTTTGAACAAAGTTGACAGTCAATCATCACTGGTTGGAAGGTTAACCAGTAACAGAGCACACCATCTCTTTTAGTAACTGTCTAACTGATAACTTTCCCTCTTAAATCAGTGATGAGAGGCCAATGACACTGCGACGCAATGTCGTATATCAATCATCACGAAGACTGTGCACAGTCAGGAATTGCACAGACAGAGATTCAAACTTATAACCCATGGACTGACAGTCATATGCACTTAGCTGGCCAGGCCTGGGTACAGAACCAAACTACTGGTACATTATTAGCACTGAATAAATATGTATTTTTATACAGTTATATATTATATTTATCTTAACCATGCATGTTATGCATAGTCAATTCATGTTATGGTTGAAGACAGCAGAACTACTTTATGTTTGGGAGGGTGGGGCTTATGGTGTGGTTATTAGGTTTATAGTAAAGAAACGTGATTGTAAGAGAAAAATCATGTTAGCTCTTAGCACGGCTGCTAAGGCACCGACCCCAAAAATGATAAAGATAGTGTAAAAGATGACCCCAGCTGTCAGCATTTAGTGAGAAAGATGTTGCTGTGTATGAAGCTATCAAGATATTCACAAGATTCACTGTGGATGATATTTCCCAGATACTGTCTTATATTTGTCAGTGGTGATTTATTACATTAAAAGAGAAACTGAATCTAAGGAAGACTTGCGCAAGATGGATACCACATCTTTTGACTTCAGAGTGAAAGATGGTGCAGATTAGATTGACCCAAGAACTTTTAGATAGGTATGATGGTTGTAACCCCAGGCAGCTGCACAGGGTGTGTGCTGATGGTGAAATATGGGTATCTTTTTTTTAATCAAAAGAAGATGAAAAAAATAAAGTCTGGATAGCTGAAAATGGGGAAAGGCCTCAACTAGCAAGGAGAAATAAGACTGAGAGGTGTTATTTATGCCTTATTTTTCGATACAGACAAAATGCTGGCACGAGTGTCGTTATATGAACAAAAAGATTTTCCGCACAAAAAGTCCTATCTGTAATTACTAATCACTACGCCAAGACCCACCCATGTACCAGAGTGCGCGGAATAAAACTACTACAAGATAACGTGCCGGCCCACAAGTCTACAGTGCCTGTTGAATGTTTGGCTAGGAATGGAACTAAAACTTTCTCACACCCTATGTACAGCAATGACCTAGCACAATGTGACTTTTATCTCAATTATGCCATCAAACAGTGCCTGAGAGGCTGCCAGTTCGAATCCTGTCAGGAGGTCGGATTAGCGTTTTTTCACTGTATCAGTAGTATACTGAAAGAGGACTACAGAAAGGCAATTTCTGAATGGATTAAACATTTAAAATAGTGTGTAGACATGTGTAGGGTAAGTACTGCAGGAGTCTGAAATAGTCCAGTTTTATCAATGTAAGCTTTGTTTTTCGACACCACGCCAAGTGCATGGACTTTTCAAACGCCCTTCGTATATGAAAAACATTAAAATAACATAATCATTCATTTCAACATTTTATTTCTAGATAATTAAGTTAAAATTCCACTCATCCGCTCTCCACTCCATGAAGAGTAAACAGTTCTCCAGGACGAGTAAGAACGAAGAAACTAAAAATTTATTTTAATTTAAATTTTTTTTTAAAAATGGGTAGCTTTGATATGAAAATTCTAGCTACAGAGTAACATGTTTACAATGTTACACTGGTATGCTCCAGACATCTCTGTTTTAAATACTGGGTATTTTCCAACCACAAAACACTGAATGGATATTTTCAGTGATATGACCTTTGAACTGTATTGTATATGTGACTTCTATTAATCCCAGGTTATTGTATGGATTCTTGTCAGTTATTTGAGGGCATGATCGATAAACGACCTCACACTCTGGGACCCTCTCTAACTGACAAATACAGTTTCCTGAATATCTGAATGATAACAAACTAATTTATACAAGTATGGGATGCAGATTTAGTGCAAATAAGCTTAGTTTCATACAAAATCTTATTACTATTAAATTGAATCAATATATTTTTTTCAAAATTTACTGGCTCTAAAATAATGTATTTTACACCTATTGTCAACACTATGTATTTCAGATTTCCTGAAGTCACAAGAATAACTTTGATTCATTAAAATTTAATATTAATATAGGTAAACTGTATCATAAATGCAGCTCAGCCAAAAGCGGGTGGGGGGGGGGGGGGGGGGGGGGGTCTGCAGGCCTCACTGTAGACGTCCTTTCCTAAATGACAATCTGGGGTCAGCCCTTAATATTACAGACTAAACACAAGTTCAGCTGTGGGTCATGTCCCTAAATGACCAGTAGTGACCAGCAGTGACCAGGGTCATGCATGTACAGAGGTCACAAGTATCAACACAATATTGGCAATAAAAGTGGAGACAACGTCCAACTGCACTGACTCTCCGGGGCCATTAAGGGACAAATCATGCATAGTCTTTATCTGCATTTCAGAAATAACACTGGTCAACCAATGTAATCCATTTTCATGTCAACCCAGCATCTGTTCCATAAAACTCGAAAGGCTATTCAATGTTTTTTAGAGTGTTTAGATATTCTTTTAAGGGTTTACACTGGAGTTGTCTGAGGTGCTGTTGTCTAATGACCACTATGGCTGAGGTCATGGAATTGAGTCCTATTTGATCCAAAAACTTTGTGTGAGAGTGTTTAATGCCAGTTATTTGTCAACAAATGGTGGTTCTACTCAATTTCATAGACCTACGGGTTCCTCCACAATGAAACTTGAATGTAACCTGTCAAGGGTTGAAAATGACATTAAACCCATTCAAAAATAAAAATGTTCTTTATAAATAAAACAAATAATTATTATGATCATTTGTTGTTGTTGTATGATGTTTAGGGTTGCATTCAACAATTTTTCAGTTATATCGCGACTGTTTCTACTTGAGACAGTATTCTGAGCGCTGTCACATAAGAGTATCATGCTGCAGACACATGGCATGATACTCCACCCAGTCACATTATACTGATTCTAGGCCGACCAGACCTAGAATTGACCTCTAAATACTGAGCGTCAAGCGAGGAAGCTTCTAGTACAATTTTTAAAGTCTTTGGTATGCCACTTTAATATTGACATGTCAACAATTTGGTCTAAATTTTTTACATTATTGAACAGTGACCAATATTACAATTAGTGTTTTTCCCGCAAATCTGTGGCAAAAAAATAAAAAAAAATAATGGAGAAACTATTTCCCAAGAAAGGTTTTCCGAGATTCTTAGTTTTAATTTAGACTACTTTGAGCCAATCTTATCTCAACTCGTAGATTGCATCCTGATCACACACTTACGGCCCCAAAGTGGGAAATGGCCATCATAGCAGTCTATTAGTGCATTATATTCGGAATTTTTTTTGTGTTTTTCATTCATCTGTAACAATATTTTAGTATTTACACAGAAAGCATCACTGGTTTCAAAATTAATGTAGATACATTGCCTTTTGTAAGCAGCATTGATCATGGCCTGATTTGTCAAACTGACAACCAGTCACATGAAACATCATCATCATCATCATAATCGTTGATGAAAGGTTAAATTGGTTAACTGTCGAAGGGACAGTTTGTCAGAGCAGAACTAGAGGAGACTGTGGACGTACATAAAAACTTCTAGGACAATGTCTATATCAGAATGTAGTACTATATGAAGTCTTATCTGATAATATGAAGTTAAAACATGATCTTAATTACAGTGCAACACTTTGTTTTCTAGTTTACTAATGCCTTAATTACAGTGCAACACTTTGTTTTCTAGTTTACTAATGCCTTTATCACAATGAAACATTTTGTTTTCTAGTTTACTAATGCCTTAATTACAGTGCAACACTTTGTTTTCTAGTTTACTAATGCCTTAATTACAGTGCAACACTTTGTTTTCTAGTTTACTAATGCCTTAATAACAGTGCAACACTTTGTTTTCTAGTTTACTAATGCCTTAAATACAGTGCAACACTTTGTTTTCTAGTTTACTAATGCCTTAATTACAGTGCAACACTTTGTTTTCTAGTTTACTAATGCCTTAATTACAGTGCAACACTTTGTTTTCTAGTTTACTAATGCCTTAAATACAGTGCAACACTTTGTTTTCTAGTTTACTAATGCCTTAAATACAGTGCAACACTTTGTTTTCTAGTTTACTAATGCCTTAAATACAGTGCAACACTTTGTTTTCTAGTTTACTAATGCCTTAATTACAGTGCAACACTTTGTTTTCTAGTTTACTAATGCCTTAATTACAGTGCAACACTTTGTTTTCTAGTTTACTAATGCCTTAATTACAGTGCAACACTTTGTTTTCTAGTTTACTAATTCCTTAATTACAGAGCAACACTTTGTTTTCTAGTTTACTAATGCCTTAATTACAGAGCAACACTTTGTTTTCTGGTTTACTAATGCCTTAATTACAGAGCAACACTTTGTTTTCTGGTTTACTAATGCCTTAATTACAGTGCAACACTTTGTTTTCTGGTTTACTAATGCCTTAATTACAGTGCAACACTTTGTTTTCTGGTTTACTAATGCCTTAATTACAGTGCAACACTTTGTTTTCTGGTTTACTAATGCCTTAAATACAGTGCAACACTTTGTTTTCTGGTTTACTAATGCCTTAATTACAGTGCAACACTTTGTTTTCTGGTTTACTAATGCCTTAATTACAGTGCAACACTTTGTTTTCTGGTTGACTAATGCCTTAATTACAGTGCAACACTTTGTTTTCTGGTTGACTAATGCCTTAATTACAGTGCAACACTTTGTTTTCTGGTTGACTAATGCCTTAATTACAGTGCAACACTTTGTTTTCTGGTTGACTAATGCCTTAATTACAGTGCAACACTTTGTTTTCTGGTTTACTAATGCCTTAATTACAGTGCAACACTTTGTTTTCTGGTTTACTAATGCCTTAATTACAGTGCAACACTTTGTTTTCTGGTTTACTAATGCCTTAATTACAGTGCAACACTTTGTTTTCTGGTTTACTAATTCCTTAAATACAGTGCAACACTTTGTTTTCTAGTTTACTAATGCCTTAATTACAGTGCAACACTTTGTTTTCTAGTTTACTAATGCCTTAATTACAGTGCAACACTTTGTTTTCTAGTTTACTAATGCCTTAATTACAGTGCAACACTTTGTTTTCTAGTTTACTAATGCCTTAATTACAGTGCAACACTTTGTTTTCTGGTTTACTAATGCCTTAATTACAGTGCAACACTTTGTTTTCTGGTTGACTAATTCCTTAAATACAGTGCAACACTTTGTTTTCTGGTTGACTAATGCCTTAAATTACAGTGCAACACTTTGTTTCTGGTTTACTAATGCCTTAATACAGTGCAACACTTTGTTTTCTGGTTTACTAATGCCTTAATACAGTGCAACACTTTGTTTTCTAGTTTACTAATTCCTTAAATACAGTGCAACACTTTGTTTTCTAGTTTACTAATGCCTTAAATACAGTGCAACACTTGTGTTAGTTTACTAATGCCTTAATTACAGTGCAACACTTTGTTTTCTAGTTTATTTATGCCTTAATTACAGTGCAACACTTTGTTTTCTAGTTTAATTAATTCCTTAAATACAGTGCAAACACTTTGTTTTCTAGTTTACTATGCCTTAATTACAGTGCAAGACACTTTGTTTTCTAGTTTACTATGCCTTAATTACAGTGCAACACTTTGTTTTCTAGTTTACTAATACAGTTAATTACAGTGCAACACTTTGTTTTCTAGTTTACTTATGCCTTAATTACAGTGCAACCTTTGTTTTCTAGTTACTTATACCTTAATTACAGTGCAACCTTTGTTTTCTGGTTTACTAATGCCTTAAGTAACAGTGCAACACTTTGTTTTCTAGTTTACTAATTCCTTAAATACAGTGCAACGACTTTGTTTTCTGTTTACTAATGCCTTAATACAGTGCAACACTTTGTTTTCTAGTTAACTATGCCTTAATTACAGTGCCTATTTTCTAGTTAACTAATGCCTTAATTACAGTGCAACACTTTGTTTTCTGGTTTACTAATGCCTTAAATACAGTGCAACACTTTGTTTTCTAGTTTACTAATTCCTTAAATACAGTGCAACACTTTGTTTTCTAGTTTACTAATGCCTTAATTACAGTGCAACACTTTGTTTTCTAGTTTACTAATGCCTTAATTACAGTGCAACACTTTGTTTTCTGGTTTACTAATGCCTTAATTACAGTGCAACACTTTGTTTTCTGGTTTACTAATGCCTTAAAAATTGCCAATTTCCCCACAATCACACTGTTTTTTTCCCTAATCTTGAAGACATTTTTCCCCAATTTCTGAAAAAAAGCCCAGCCCATTTTAGCAGGGTTTTATACCAAAGGCCTACAATAGTTCTGCTCTGTGCTCATGTCTTCAAGTTTTGCTCTCATGACCACCGGCAAAATGATCATTGACAGGGACTATTTTTTTATTTCCTCGAATTTTCACTTTTTCATGTAATTTATACTTACCGTATGCAAGCAGCAAAAAACCACCAAGACAATAAAAGTATATTGTGGACATTGTAATATTATGTCATTTTAAAAATGTGGCATAAAAAGCAAATGCTACATGATATCAATCCAATAAGGAAGGCATACCATTATAAATTATTAGCCCAGCTCAGACTTAAGATTTAAATTTGGGAAATATGTCATACATAACATTTATCTATTATCCAAAATTGATACTGTATGTACATAACTTGTGGTAACAATTAGATATAATTAGAATTATTATACCACTTTACTGCAATCAGCAAATATGACCTTGCTGTGCAACAAGAAGGTAATCAATCTAACAATTATAAGACCTACCCTTTCCTTTCTATTATCTAAAAAAAAAACTTCCTGTAGGTCAACAGGTCAGCTCAACCCACATTAATGGCCATTTTGTAACATTCCAAATCAAAAGCACTTTGAAAGTGAGGAAATTGAACTATGCATACAATTGGTATAGAATTTCCCGTAGGCTATGTCTGATCACTCACCATTTCACCATCTTCTGTTCATTCAGGCCATTTATAACATCTAAATGGGTACTGGCAATTACTGCCAAGAAATCTTCCTTTACCACATTTATAATTACAAGGATTAAAAGGCATGACTTGGTGAGGGATTCAGGTATGGAGCCTTGCCCTAGTCACTGTGTTTAAACTGCTAGAACCTCAATCCTGGTAAAGGTGTGCATGGTCTGACACAGTCATCAGCAACACATTACCCTAAATCCAAACAATTAAAGAATCAAAGTTGATAGTTTAAAGGCAAATCTTTCGCTAATTCAGGTATTTCAAATAGGAAAATACCCTTATTCCATGTTGTCAAATTTCGGTCAAAACAATTTTTGTTCTCTTTTTTTTTTCTCTAAAATCTCTTCAGACAGGATCACCAATTCCGGTAGGAAAGGGGCAGGGTTGAATCATATCCCATTCCTTCATTGCTTTGTAAAGGTTGGCGATACCTTAAATATGAAATATGTCAAAGCTCAGACCACAACTTTTCATCATACAAGTAATGAGTTTATTAACTACTCACTGAGGACCTGAAAACAATCAAAATTTACCATTTCCACAGACTAATTTTTTTTTACCCTAACAAATATTCTAGCTCTGCCCCTGGTCCCAATATATTTTCTAAGAGTGAAAGTAATGAGTTAACACCTCCACAACACCTGAGATTGACCCCTGGATGACACGATGACCCGGGTCACAGAAACCAAGAGTAATATAAAAGAAGGTTACACAACTACTGTACCTACCACTACTGTTTATATAACTATAAATAGTGAACACAGACAATATGGTTGATGTAGCAGTCATAGGTAGTAACAGAAATTCATGTAATAATCACATCTAGAAATGAATGAATTAGGTATACATGTCTGATGAATGATGTATCCATGCAGGTCTGATAACAGGACTTGAACATTCTTATAAAAGTTACTTGTTCTCCCTTTCTAACATAATTAATTGAATGCTTAAAATCAAAGAAATGTAGACGTCAGTTTTTATAAAAAAATCTTACCCATCCTAACCAAATGTTAACTCGTCATGGCAAGCGGATTAGTCGAATTTTCCAGTACTGTGATATGCAAGCATTGAATATTATCTATCTATGTTTTGAACCAATTTATTTTAAAATCATTTATGAAACAAGTTCATACAACTTAGGTAAATCACTCTGAAAGTCTTCCTGTGTAAAACCAACTACTGAACCATATATTATAACATGTATGGAGACAAAGTGTCTTGTTCAAGGCTGCTGAGGTGGCCACTTGCACAGGTTTGACTGTATTCAATATTGAACAAAAACCTCCCCTCCTCCTCATCACCCTATATATTAGAACAAATCTCCTGCACTTTATTCATGCAGATCATGTCTGTAATATAATACAATACCCATAAATAATTAAAACCGGTGACACACTGCAACTTTCATGACCGACATGTGTGTATCATTATATGATAATTTTATATATTGTTAATGCATCATGCCATTGCCATGCTGTTGTATTTACATTTATTACCAACATAAACCATTAACTATTTTATTTATGCTACATTGGGGTTCTGAAACATATTTTTATGCAAGTGGGAGTCACTGGGAGCCACTGCACAGATTTGAAGGCAGTCTGTACCAGCCAGTTGTTGTTATGAAACTGTCGAGAATGAAAGAGTGAACAATATGAATAAATGGTGTTTTATGGTACATTGGCACACCAAAATGTCTTTCATTTTTGTGTGATGATAAAAAAAAAAAATTAATTTACTGGTAATAGACATTTTTTTTAAGAATACAGCTATAATTATTTACAAACAGCGGTCGATCAGTGGTCAAAGGTGCTGTCATCTAATAACCACATGCCTCTCACCACAGTGACTAACGTTGTGGGTTTGAGCCCAACTTACCAGTAGTCCAAAAACTTTAATATGAGAAAGTTTGCCAGTTATTTGTAAAAGGATGGAAGGTCTACTTGAAGATTCATTCTGATGTCTTCCTCCACCAACAAAACTAGATATATGCATGTATCATATATTTAAATCCAGTCATGTGTTAGAAAGGATGTTGAACCTCATGAAAAAAATCAAATATCTAAGAAATGAATAGTTTGGAAACTGTATTATTCAATTGGTTAACCCTTCAGGATCCCAGAAAACAGTGGTTAGGTTACTAAATCATCTGTTAGCCCTCGATGGCATAAAAATGATGCTAAATATTCAATCAATCAATCATTAAAGTGGATAATATGTTACGATATCATGTCACAACTGCTTGCTTCATCATTAGTAATTAATAAGTGGTTAGCTTATTATATACTCAGGGCTTAACATTAACGCTCACCTGACTGTCACAGATAACTGAATTGTTGGTACGGGCAAGTAAAATATAAAAATGCTAGCCCAATTGGACAAGTGAAAATTCAAAAATTAAACATGGGATCTCTTTCTAGCACATCCCTTGTTTATTTACTTTAATAAAACAGTTTATTAATTTATTCTTAATTTTATTTCCATAGGATTAGTACCACAATTCTAGATTAAAGTAGGGACAAGTTGTTTTTGGTCAGGACAAGCAGATTTTAGAAACACTTGTGTGACTTGACAAGTGAAATAAAAAATTAATGTAATGACCTGATACTGTTCATAACATGTTTTAAAATGACACAAAACTGGGAATGGTTGACCCAAAGATCAGGCATTATATACTAACTGTATTATGAAGAGTGGAATTAACCATATTTGAAAGTTGAAAGTAGAATCTCTCCATTCCTAGTAAAACATGACTCCAGAAACAATTACTGTATGCAGTGTATTGACCATAAATATGATTGGATAACAGTGAGACTAACTTTCAATTGCCTTGGCCAGGTATGTGTAAATAACCTCAGATACCCCTTCCTTCAGCAGGTTGACCACAAGCTGACCCCTTCATTGACCAGGTCAGTGGTCAAACTAGTCCATCAAGCCACCTTTCCCGTAATTATGGGATGATATCAGGCTAATAAAAGCCAATAGAAATACCAAAATATGCCCCCTTTATGTAAAGCATTACTCCAGCACTCTTTCCTCTTCAAAGATAAAAAAAGATAATTCTGGCCAAACTTTACAATCAATGAACACATAAATGTTATACTAGTCGGCTTCTTTGAAGGAATCTAAGAAGGAGAGGTCAGCAAGCTAATTGAATAGTCGTTTTTTGGTAAAAAAGATGAAGGGTGGTATAAACAATTAAGTCACTAGTCAAACAAATTTGGGGTACAAGTCAAATCCCATGTTCATATAAACAACCTTACAACAAACAAAATCAGACCAGTGTTATGCCAGTAAAAAGTTTATTTATATAATACCAGCATAAGGTCATTCTAAATTAATGGTTAGATTCTCATCATAATTCTAAAAACATTTTAAAGGGTCAGAGCGGCATGAAAATTAGGGGGCGGGCAGGGCTGATAAGCAAGCAGTCAATTTATTATGGCCTAAATATATTATAACTGCCAGCCGCACCACAGATTCAACAATGAACATTTTCTATGCTGCATTTTAACAACAAAAGTCGATAAATACCAAATGTTTGTATCATAGTCAAACAGTGACATTTGGAATAATACTTTATGTATCACAGCTAAACAGATTTTTTTAAGGATTCGTAAAACTATTGAACTTAGAATGATTAAATAGTTTTATAAAGTTCATTTGGTGACTGCTTTGTTCCACACAAACAGATTTTGAATCAACAAGAACATGACATTTGTAACAAAACATTGTGGTTGGTAAAAACACCTGTCAGGGTGACTTTTTCTTTTTGATAACGTTATGATGAAATATTTTTCTAAATAATAATAATCAGAATAGAGTTGGGTTTGTGATGTCATTACCTCAGTGTACATTACCTGTACATACCAAAACAATCTCTATCATTTTGCATTATATATATATATATATCAACAAAAACTACAGATACCTATATATGCTGAACTTATACATATTTCACCGCATATAATTATATATGTATGTAGGTTAGGGTTATGCAATATTACTATGTTATATGAATAAAATGTAAAAATATATGTTTCCATTTTGAATTTATCAAATAAAGTAAATATTTGAATTACAATACATTGTTTTTTTTCCCACCACTTTCGGAAGATGACCCATAACTTTGGAATTGGGAATTTAAGCGGCGTTTTCATTAACATTGGGAAAACTTTTGCATTAAATATATTTGTACAACTTCATAAAATTGTGTACACTTACTTCTCTGGCCATTTAATTAAAGAATCAATGTCATACTAAATTCCGAATGGGGAAAACTTTGTTTATTTTATCAAGTAATTATGGCGAGTTTCAATTTACAGCTATTGAAGCTTTCAATTGGGAATTTTACCACTCATTTGGGAAAAAAAGATACTATTTGCAATTGGGAATATGACCCAATAAAGGCTATAAAAATGGTTGGAAAAAACACACTGCAATAACATGTTTTCTTTTAATGAAATACTCAGAAATATAAATGTAAGACACAGATGTACTCTCTATAATATTATGACAAAAAATTACATCGAAAGTGGGCTGTTACTCCTGAAAACTTTGACCGACATTGACCAATATAAAACTTGGCCTTTACTTTACAATCATACATAAAAATTTTCATATGTCCTTTCATAAATTATTCACCGAAAACCAAGTAAACAGACAGACGTTAGGATGAACGGATGCATGGACAAATGGACAGGTGTAACTCTTAAAAGGAGTATATCAGGAAAATATGATATAAAATGTCTATATAAATTATTATCAAAATGAATAAAAAGGATGTCATTATCATTAATAAATAAATTTGAATGGTTTGGTATGTCAAATCCACCAAAACGTGACAAAAACGATATTTAAATTGGAGTGGTAAACTTGAAACAAAATCCCAATTATAAAAATAGACAGCACTTAAAGGCAACATCTAAGCAGGAAATCTATTTCAGTCTAATCTCGGTATGTAGCCCAAGTTAGGAAATCCCATTTCAATATATTATATTGGCACGTTTAAATAGATATATCCTTTTGGTATTACAAGGTCAGTGATTATATATAGGCATGATATATTGGAAAAAAATGTTTTTAGCCAATTTTAAAAGTTTGAAAAATCCTGATGAATTCCCTTCAATGCCCCTTAACCGTTTATATTATTAAACGATCACTAGTGTATATATTATATGGTAAACAAAATGCCAGTATATGGTGAACATGGGTTGAACCCTATTAAAAATAGAAGTCTGTTTGAGTTACATTATAACTATACTTACCCATCTGGGCTAAACTCCAAGATAAAGGTCGATCGACATCTACCAGATACAGAACAAGCCTGAAACACACAACAATTGCTTTTTAGGACACAGATGCCCTGATATATAGCACATAAAAATGTCCAAACATTGCCTGAAAATCTGGTGCTAAAATGTGCGAACCCTCCTACCAAAATGGCCAATATACTATGCCTTGAAGACTTAAAATAGTATTTATCATGTATCTATATCTGCAATTACTGAATATTTGCTATTCTATGCTCCCCCCCCCCCCCCCCCCACCACACACATCAACGTGAAATTCTCAATATGCCACTGTAGTTATAATAAGAGGCAGAGCAGGGATATTCTGTAACATATAAACTATTTTCATTTACTTTTCAAATTCTACATGTAGTTAGGAGACAAATTATTATTTCATTTTACTCAATTATTCCTTGTATTTAAAATTCACCTTGTTAACATGAGATTCTGCGACTCTTTCTTCAACAAATTCTTCAATATGTTTCCTTCTATACTTTCCACCACGTCCTGGACCTCCTAGTTGTCTCTCTTGTAGGAACTTTGCTACATTCATCCTGAAGTCCTGTATTATAAAATTGAACAAGAATGCAAGAGGTTTTTATCATTCTACTGTTCATTCTGGAATAATTTCACCGGTTTAAGAAAAATTCTAAGCTCTATAAACATCCTCAAGACAATTTTGGTAAGTATTGGATAAAAACCGAAGGTTCTATAAAGTAAAAAAACTTTTTGTACAATCATCCATGGGCAATAACTCGGTGGTAATTATGTAAATATTTTTATTTCTTCAATTACAATAAATACACCTAGCTTTAAATGTTTTGATCATGCAACAAACAGTAATTTTGTAGATGTTTGTATATAATGGCTTGTGTACAATTGTTCCAAATACAAACAGCTTTGGGTAAATATGTTCAAGCCTCTGTCACATGTAACACGCAAAAAGATTGGTAAATAATCTGAAGACGGGGAAAATATTTTGAATACTCAAAATAGTCTGATTTTTAAACCGGCATTAGAAAGCTGCACATGCACGTCTTGATACCTTATAAAAAAATATGCTGAAAACTTTGTAATGAGAAGTGTCCTTGAATTGAAGACTCAATAAAACATTGTCCATGAATGATAAATTTATAGTCGATGAACTCAATGTCAAATTTACATATACAGTCGAAACTCGTTATTTCGAATTCCGTGGGACCGTAAAAATAATTCGAAATATCCGAAGTTCGATTTATCAGGAGTGTATTTTTGTTCAAATCTTTACCGTTACCCCACCCACTTCATAAATCGTTGAAAATATACACATTGTACATATAAATACCTCTATTTGTTTGTTGTTTTTTTTTCTTCAATATAACACGTTGTCGTTATATTTACACATGATATAAACTTTGTCTATATTGATGTGTACTGTGGATTTATCTTAAATCGTGGTAAAATCTACTGTTTACATGCGTTATTTTCTTCTACGCAAACGTATGTTGTGCGTTGTTATCCGTGTGTAAGCGAATTATCTATTTGCACAGTGCGTGAACATTGTATATTTTTGAGTGTGATTTAATAGATAAACAAAATATACTTTTAATTTACATGAATATCAAATAAATAGAATAGGCAACTGAAATATAACCACAGGTTATATACAATCAATGGTTACTACAATTTTACAAATAAAAAATAAGACTGAAAATAGCACATGTCAAAAACGTCTTCTAACATTTCGGCGTTGTATGTTTAATTATCGTGTGTATCGCTCGTGTCTGTACCATAACAATTTGAAGCGATAAATTACAGGTATGGGATCAACAATTATCACCTTCGACGGTTTCCCTTTCATCTTCACGCGGTGATAAGAATTCGAAATAACGAGTGATAAATCAATAGATTTTAGGATGGAGGGACCGAAAAACAGATTCGAAATAGTGAATAATTCGAATTACTGGAATTTGATATATCAGGAGTTAATTAATATAGAAATAGAAGGGGAAAAAAACGGGACCAAACTTTAAATTTGAGATAACCGGTAATTCGAAATATCAGAGTTCGAGTCGGTGAGTATCAACTGTATATGATATTATTTACAGCAATGAAATATAGAAAGGATAAATACCGTAACAATTACAGTAACAAGTTTAAATCATATCTTTTTTACAGTTGTTTATTTTTCAATCTCAGCCAAAAAAAGGTTATTTGCCTGGAATTTCAACTCGCATTTACTAAAACAGGCTCACATTTTATAAGTGAGCCAGTGCTTATTTCGAATCATGGAAACTGCGGAAAACTGCAGAATGGTTCATATTGACATAAACAAACATCAAAGGGGACTTTTTTTCCTGACAATTAGAGATCATTAGGGATGGGGATGAAATTTTTCTGCGTCTAGCGGATGCACATCTTTCAGAATTGTGCATCTGCCACCAGATTTGTGCGTCTATGACTCTGGGGTAAATGACACACTGACTGCATCTGTATGTAAGGAGCATATGTTATAGAATCTTGACTGCAGTGTACATATCAGTTTATTTACAATATACTGCACACCTCTACAAGTAACTTTGCCAGTTGTTTTACAAGTAAATGTACTCTCTTACCAACTCAACTGATGATTAAATACTAAAGTTCTCAATTGCACAGACCAGGTCCAATTCCAAAGCGGTGAAACATAGAAGAAAAATTGCAGTGGTTTAAAGATTATTTAGCACAGAGTGACCGACATGTCAATATTTAAGTCACTGTAATGACTGATGATAGTGTTGGCAATTGTTCCAAGTTCATTAAACAATTTAGTGGCGCTAATATGGGAACTATAACCATTAACACCAATACTGATTACGTCATTAATAATTATAAAAAAATAACCAGACGCTTACAAAATTCTTGAATTTATAAGCAGGGTTTCCGCTGTCATTCGCCAAATTCGCAAATGGCGAAAAAATAAAAAAAATGGCGAAAAAATGATTTGCCGTAAGAAGAATTTTTTATATACACGAAATTTCCCTTTCCAAAACACCTCGATCTGGCCTAAACATCAATATCACACAGCCGAAAACACAGCTTGTACACAGTACACAACCCACGTGTGACATGCCAATGTAGTAGCATGACTAGGGGATGTAAAATGCGGCACCTTTTATCTTTATCAGCTCCTCGTAAAACAATAAACATCGGTTGTACTTAGATCTTTAATGGTTGATTGAAACACCGACACGTGATGATGATTGTTTACAGTTTGTAACGAATCAATGAAATTGCGCCTTTGATTCTATTATTAATATGTCAATCAAAACTAATTATGCAGGTAAAAAAAACATAGAGGTAGCACTTTTTTAAGACGTAACTAATCAGTATAAACAATTGACCCCCGCAGTGTTTATCATACCACATGCCCGATTATGCGACTTTGGAAAACCTCTTATGCATATTCATTTATCTATTTTTATTCCTCTAATGTGATTGGCGGATAGCTTTGAATATAAATTAACCTATTTTTAATAACCGCTCTGATTGGTCGGATATCTACGACCAAGGTACACGTTTCTTACCACCTACCCGAGCAAAGACAAAAAATAGACGATGACGTAATTCGCGGATGTCTCAAATTCTCCAGTATGAAGAGTATAAAATTATCTCCCTTTGCCAAAATGGTAACGATTTCTAAAAGCTGATTAGGTTTTTGCAGATAATTTGCAATCGATCGCGTTATGTTAAATGTCAGCGTTAGGTTTTGGTAATTTTATAAATATTTCGTAGATTTACAATTATTGGAACTGTATGTATATAAAAAAAATTCTGTGAAAACGTGAAAGTTGATATTTAAATTGAGTTTACGGTAAAGACAAATGTGGGTGGGGTATTATAGTAATAAACTTATTGTTTTTTGGTTGTGTAGTTTAAGCGTATAATTTTCTTTGGCATGATTTAAATATAGTATTGAAAACAACAATTAAGATCAATTATGTGTTGTTTTTTTTAATATTTGAAATATAGTTGACTAGTTGCACTTTCTAGATATTTGAAGACTATCATAGACTGCATTTATTTATCATATTGCCAAGTTCTCTTGGATAGATTGAATAGCTTTGTAGGCTTGACATTGCCATTATTGTATGTTATGACAGCAATAATAAGAAAAGAAGAGAAAGATATTTAAAATAATGTTTTAAATATACTGAATCGACAGAACAGAAATGATAGTCAATAAAGAACAAAGATTAAATACAACATAATAAGTTGGGCATACTGATAGATACATAGTCAGTTCTCCTGCAATTCTCTCACTTCTCCCGGTCTTATTCAAACTCTAAAACTTGTGATTTAGACATGCATAATGTTAAGGGGAGCTAACCCTACATATAATTAACACATTTAAGTCTATGTTAACAAATTTCATATTATACCGCAAGGAGTATTGGTAATAAAAATCTGGGCATGTGAACCGCTGATCATTTTTGTATGTGAACAATGATGAAATAATAAGAATAAAAGAATGGAAAATGTTTTATGGTTTTTGTTTATTTATTTACAATTGTGTAATTCATCCATACTCTTTATAATAAGCTATAAAATCACAAAATTCAGTCAAAGACATAACACACTATAAAAGTGCTAGATATGCTTAAAATAGTATTTATCAATACAGCTAAACAAAAAATGGCGGACGAGAGGGGGAAAACCCCCTTCCGAACCCTCCCCCACGCTTACTTTGTTTTTTTCAGTTTTATGGTGGCAAAAAAAAAAATGGGGCCAGTGGAAACCCTGTATAAGTGTTGTGAAAATAAATATCTTGAAAATAAGTTTTTCACTTTCGAGTTTTTTTTTGTTATGGTTTAAACATATTTATTCATTTAAATGTACATATATACATACAAGTTTAGGTATAAATATGGATTAGAACAGAAGATAAAATCTTATAAAGTTCTTTTCCATGTCATATATCAATTGTGAACAAATTTGGCAGATTATTAACAATTTGATTTATGCTCTTAGCATTACGAATATAACATAGTTCAAAATATATTTAATAAAAATGTTTAACATACTTTTAGGAATATTGTTTCTGATATATTTAAGAAACTTAGAAAATGAAGTGAGTAATTAGAAAAAAAAAGAAAGGTGATTAAAATGATTAAAGTAATGAATAATTATGTGAATTCACATAATAATAATAATGGTTAACATTTTTGGACAAGTTCTGAACGGCATGGACGAAATTGGGAGACGGGCTGACCTCACCACGTAAAAAGAACTAGCTTTGTTACTTCTTCAGACTTACATGTTCAGGAGAAACGATTAGTGGATAAAATGTATTTGTGAACTGCTTCAAATATTTTAACATTATTGTCATAAGAGAGTTGTGGTTCACCAAAAAGAAGTATATTTAAAGAAACTGTACATAACTCACTGACAGATGTCAGGAGTGGTATACGTTGATGCTGGTAAAGGTGACAATTGAGAAAGAAGTGAGCTGTGCTTTCTATTTGTCCACATGTACACAGGGGGGAGTCTTCAATGTGTTTAAGAAATAGATTTTGCTTAAGTGCACTACAACTCGTTCGGAGGCGGGCATGCAATAATTGGCATTTCCTTGTACCTATGTAATAGAATTTAGGTACTTTTGGTTCGTTACCTTCGAGTGTATGTTTAAAAGCATTCAGAGAAGAGGCTTGTCTTGTTTCAAGTGGGAGAGTGTTCCAGTCACGGACAACGGAAGGAATAAAGGAATTTGAGTACAGAGCTGTTCTTCAAGAAGGAATTTGAATATTATTATTTCTGAGGTTGTACGGATATTTAAATAAATAAATGACGATATATGGTTATATTTTGTAAATTCAATTAGATTTCATTTAAAAGAATGACTAGTACATATAAAAAATCTGCACAGCTGTAACCAACTGCTGCAACATGTCAAACAATATTTTACTAAATGCATACGTTAATTGATTACCCCACCCACCTATTGCGTTATCACAGATGTTTCCAATAATTTATTGTTTAAAGTCGATCCGGTCTAATAGAGTGAATTACCTGTTATTATGAACTAGATATATAGTTATCGTTAAATAATCCTTTCAACAAAACAACAAAATTGAGTTTGTAACAACTCATAACGTAACGTTAATCCAGATATGATCAGCATCTTATTTATCCATTTTGAACTCTTGACCTTTTTTAGGATATCCCGGATGTACGGTATGTACGGTGTGGACCATGAATCTTACATCGAGTGATTTTACCACAATGATGAATAATATTATAGATCTAGATTTATAATATTTTTGAAAACTTGATTTACTTTAAAATGATAATTAATCATTAATATCAGTGGCTTAATAATTATGTAATACCATAGGAATGGCTCAAAATCAAAACTTTAGACAGGGTGTACATGCAGATCCAGCATTTTCAAGTCGGGGCGGTCACACGTATGTATCCAAATTTTAACTAAGAGTGATAACCGTTTTAAAATAAAAGAATTGTATTTATATCATTGTTAAACCACCAACTTTTACATCCATTCTTGACGCTAAGTTAATTTTGGCTTGTTGTCAAAAAATAAAATTAAATTTGAAAATGTCCTTATGTATTCAATAGTAATTTATTAATTAAGTGTGGAATAGGTGTATAGTTAAATGAAATGTAGATCGAGATATAGTTTGACGCTTCTTGACGCTTACAGGTTACTATCCTTTGCATGCGTCGATGTCGATACTTCAAACTTTCTGAGCTCGTCTAAAAATCTTCAAAAACAACACCAGAATGCTTATTGTGTATCAAATTTGATACTGGTTTGTCTATGCTCACTAAGTTCAGTGCTGGAGTTTATCTCTATACATTTTAGGTGACTTGATACTCGATCTTTTGATTTTTCAAAAAGATCAAACGCTGGGCTGTGACGTCACACACCCGCCATTTTTGACGGAATTCTTTGTTTACTTATGTCGACCATGTTTGTTCTGTCACAAAGGATGGTTCCATGTCTGTTTTTTTGGCATAGTTTTGCTAAGTTCGGTTATGCACCCATTTAAACCACCATGGTATCAATGTACTACAGAGAGTAGTGGCCAACATCATGATTCCCCACACACCATGTTTACATCATTTACAACTGTCCCCGAGTCCATGCACAAACAAACATTGTTTAAACTCTCTAAATGGTACATACTACATAGCTGTAAAGGTATGAATAGAAGCAATTTATACTTGAGTTTATTACTGGTGACCTTGTCCCATGATGTACAAATTAACCCCGGTCCCAGACCACCCGTGCGGCCACTGCGGCAAAACTGTTGGGTGGAAACGGGAAGCCATCCAGTGCGACTACTGTGACACATGGTTCCACCGAATATGCACTGGGATAAATCAGGCAAACTACCAAGTACACATAGAACATAATTCATATTCATGGCCATGTCTTAATTGTGGTTGCCGAATTTTAATTCAAGCTTTTTTTGATACAAGTAATTCAATGTCTCTCCTATCTGACCCAAAATATTTACAGCACTCCTGGATGTATCAGGTGCTGAATTTACCTTAACTTCAACACCAAAAAAACACAAATAGAAAACGTGCAGAAAACAAACCGTTAGTTGAAATTACTTAATATAAACCTCCGCTCTATTATGAATAAAATAGGGGAATTTCATACACTGGTCGACCATGAAAAACCAGATGTTGTTATCGGGACAGAGACATGGCTCTCCCCTGATATATGCTCATCAGAGTTTCTCCTAAAATGGCTTCAAGCTTTTCAGTGAGGACAGAAAGGGTACACAGAAGCGCAGCGGTGGTGTATTCATCAGGTGAGTAACACACTTTATATGCTCCCAAGAACCACAATTTAAAAGTGATTGTGAGATAATACTGGACTAAGCTGAAGGTAACTGGACCCAGCCACACTACATAGGTGCATATTATCGACCTCATGAATGTGATGAACATAGCCTCCTTGAACTTCAGAAATCTCTCGAGAAGGTAAGCGAGCATCCTGGTACCATATTATTAATAGGTGACTTGAACTTACCCAAAATAGACATGAAACCAGACACACCTACTTTACTACCATCGTGCCAACATAGAGGTCAGTATGAAAATTTCATAGAAATACTCAATGATTTTAACCTTATACAAGTAGTCAAAGAACCTAGTCGCTTTGACAACGTCCTTGATCTTTTCTTCACAACGAATGAAACACTGGTTGAGAAAGTCTCCATTTTACCTGGTCTCAGTGACCATGACATTGTAAGTGTTGAGGCTAACCTTAAACCAAGACTGATGAAGATCAAACCCCATCAGGTATACATGTACAGAAAGGCAAACTGGGAGCTCTTTAGAAATAAGATGGGAACCTTTAGGGATACGTTCCTACTAAGTTGTCATGGTAAGTCGGTACAAGACCTCTGGAATGAGTTTACAGAACTCTTAGACAAATTCCAATCTGAATGTGTGCCATCCAAGTTACTAAGAGGTAAGAAATCGCTACCCTGGATCACACAGGACATAAGGCGGGCAATAAGAAAACGTAACAGGCTCTATGACCGTTTCAAGCGTACCAAATGCCCTAAAACCAGAAGTCAACACATCAGATGGAGGCACGTTGCCAGAAGCAAGATACAACTAGCACATAGTTAGTATTTGGAGGACTTACTAGGTATGAATACCACTGAAGACCCTGAAAATAAAAAGGTAAACACTAAGCGTCTTTTTACCTACCTAAAGAGTGCTAGGAAGGACAGTGAGGGCATCGCACCACTACAATCTGAAAGCAAGCTTCACTCAGACACCATTGACAAAGCGAACATACTAAATAGACAGTTTCAGTCAGTGTTTTCAGCTAGAAACCCAATGAATGGTGATGACATAGCAACAGAACCAGGTAACAATATCACCATGCCTGACATAGACATATCCACTAACGGGATCCTGAAGCTATTAGACAATCTCGACCCCACCAAAGCTGCTGGCCCAGACAGGATGAAACCTTTGGTGCTGAAGGAATTAAGATTGGAGATTGCACCAATCTTAAAGGTAATCTTTCAGCTTTTATTGGAATAGGGCCAAGTACCAAAAGAATGGACGACAGCAAACGTGACACCACTTTTTAAGAAGGGAGACAGGTCAGTTGTGGCTAATTACCACCCAATTTCTCTCACCTGCATTCTTTGTAAGGTGCTTGAGCACATAGTAGCCTCAAACCTAGTAAAGCATCTGAACAGAAACAACATACTAAATGACATGCAGCATGGTTTTAGAGAGAAAAGATCTTGTGAAACACAACTTGCTATGCTAGTAGAGGATTTGGCAAAATGTTGCAGCGAAGGTAAGCAAACAGACCTCACCCTCCTAGACTTTAGCAAGGCATTTGACAAGGCTAACCATGACAAACTGTTCCACAAACTCAAGTCCTATGGAGTCCAAGGTAACGCTCTACACTGGATAAGAGCATTTCTCAGTGACCGGACACAGATTGTAGTTATTGAGGGTGAGGAATCTGATAAAATTGAAGTCACTTCAGGGGTACCCCAGGGTTCTGTCTTGGGTCCTATCTTATTCCTTGCCTACATTAATGATCTACCCGAAAGTATCACTTCACAAGTAAGGCTATTCGCAGACGATACAGCTGTATTCCTTACGATCAACGATGACAAGACAGACAATCAGACTTTACAGACTGACCTTGACAAACTTCAGAGATGGGAAGCCTTGTGGGATATGGAATTCAATCCATCAAAATGTGAAGTTGTCCACATAACAAGGTTGAAAAACCCCAAACCCACAAGATACATACTTCATGGATAGATTCTAAAGACAACTGAGAATGCTCGCTATGTTGGTGTAGACATCTCATATAATTTGTCATGGAACACCCACATAGACAGAGTTGCAGCCAAGGCCAACAGCACCCTAGGCTTTGTCAAGAGGAACATCAAGGTAAAGTCACCCAAGATCAGTGAGTGTGCCTACAAAACCTTGGTCCGCCCCCAGTTAGAGTATGCAAGAACGATTTTTGACCCCCACACCAGGTCCAATATTGACAAACTTGAAAGAGTTCAGAGACGTGCAGCAAGCTGGACCATGAATGATTATTCCCATTACTCCAGTGTTACTAACATGAAAGACTGGGTTGGAGAACCTTAGAGCAGCGCCGGGCAGATTCACGTTTATGCCTCCTTTACAAAATTGTTCATGAGTTGGTCGTCTTCTCTATACCTCATTACTTTGAAGCTAACCACCGGGTATCAAGGTATTGTCACTCTATGTCTTTCAAACAGAATCACACTAGGGTTGATTACTACAAGTATTCATTCTTTCCCCTTTCTATAGTACAGTGGAACTCGTTACCTGCAGATGTTGTACTCCTGCAAGACTTTGATTCATTCAAGCTTGCAGTTAGCCAGCTACAGCACACTAAACCATGAGCATTTTGATTTTGTTTTTAATCTTCTTTTATCTTGTTGCACTGTTTTAACACCTTTACACTATTTTTACCCTTATCCTTATTATGCTTTACTTTTTCTTGTTCTGTTAATATAAGACACGACGCGCAGCTGCCCAATTATGCCTGTGAAGGCGTGTGGCAAAATATAAAGATAGATAGATAGATAGATAGATAGATAGATAGATAGCATAAACAAAATGGCGGATCTTCTTGTCGGTATTGCAATGGAGAAATAAAGTTCAATTATGACTTTATTAATGAATGGAATTTAAAAAAAAATCAACTGATATATGTTTATATATGAATAATATACACATGGTTATTTCCTATTGGTAACTTTTATTAACAATAAAGCTCTTGACGCTTCTTGACGCTAAATAGTGAGACCGGTGCGAATAAATAAATTTCACTTGTATGGACCAGGATAAATGCTGGCGTCAACGTAGATTGGACACTTTATCTATGTATTAACCACCAGACAGCATGTAGTAAATTTAAACTTTGACCAGAATAACAAAGCCAACTATGGCTTAATAGTTAGGGCGTAATAGTTCCCCAACACTCAAGATATAATGTAAAAATATGTTTGTATTCATATTGATGGCGTGTGTTTAACTTCGCTTCCCAATTCATATCACAGCATTAACTTACTGTATTCTGATTGCAGTACACTAGAGTATCATAACCAATTTACATTATAATGACACAAGGCTGACCAGACCTAGAGCAAGCTCCTAGTACCATTATTACAAGTATGACCCGA